>JANAVB010040818.1:19819990-20174990 GCA_029216955.1 Iris pallida | reverse complement strand
CAATTTAGAATTATTAAAATTAGATAGCTTGCCAGATCTTTACAGAAATACTATTACTCTTGATATGACGATATGATCCAACATGGGTATACTACTCACTTGGCTAGTTAGACTTTCCCTAGAATTAAGGCTATAATCTTGATAACATGTTCAATTCCCTTTACTCTATTAGATATAAACATCACTTCATGAGTTAGAATTGCCTGTTTTTAAAATCCTATTTTGCTGTAAGTAATTAGTTTATGATTTCTAATTTTGTTATTCATATACGAATCTCGAGTTAGATTTGATTCAAAGTTTTCACTCAACCATTTGAAATATATATGAGATAAAGATTAGGATGTTCTTACTTCTCTTGTTTTCAGTTATTTCCTCCTCGGTCAATCTTTTATTTTAAGGATTGAGACTTATAGGTAGATGTTTACGCCTTCTATCATAGTCAACTAGTTTAAACCTCTAGCATCCCCTTGAAGTTCTTAGGAATATAGTTGAAATAATTTCACGAATGCGATGGCCAGCCAGCAGTGCACTGGCGGGGCACGACCCATAGAGTTGAAATTATTTCAAGAAATCGTAGGTTATGGGACATTGCTAAAGTTATGTCTTCGTTGACCTCTTTAGACCTTGTGTCTATATAAAGTAGAGTATTTGATAGCATATCACATCTGAATCACAGAACCAAGGGTTTACTACAACCAGAGTATACGGGTGAGGCATAATTCTCGGTAAAATGACTTCAGATGTGATTACAAGTTTAGGATATTATAGAGGATAGGAAAGTGCCATGTATGCCCTCTAAGATCCAAAGCCAATACTAGTAGAAGTTCTGTAGCATGTCTCCCCACCTCGCATTATGTGGTCATTGTGATCTATCGACGAGGTAATTGACTGACACTAATAGGTTTACCTACAATATAGAATTTAGAGGTCCATAACCCATTAGTCGACTAAGGCCTTAGGAATAAGAAGATAGTAGGTTGAATGTATAAGCAAGAACACCAGGTAAGGTTTTGATTCTCTCAAAACTCGAACTACTTGTTCCTCCTTTCCAAAAATCTCGCATATTTGTATTTTGACTATCTTGACCAATGCTGCTATTACAGCCTAGTTTTTGCAAGCTTACTTTTTTATCGAGCTTGATTCAAGACATATTTTTATTGGGGACGCCTACTAACATATTGTCTAATCAGAATCGATGTATAACGGTCTGATCCACCGTAGTGCACTCGGTTCGCTCCCCCTCTGATTAACCTACGTGGATTGAGATGTAGATGTCCCTAAGATCTTTTTCGCGACTGCTTTGACAATTTATCTTGAATTATACATTCACCTTTGAATCACGTAATTGTATTCGGTGGCATCTCTCTTGAACTCTTTATTATTTTTGTCTTTCACTGATTGAAAAGACGAAATCTCGTAATTGATAGATAGATACAAAGTATTCTCCATGTCTATGATAGTTGTATACACAAGTGTAGCTACCATCGGCCAGCCATGTGACTAGAACCTTGCCTTGAGTTACTCGTTCACCTCTCAATCCTCAAACTACTATTGGGGCCTTCTAGCCATCTGAATGTGAGAATGATTAGGACTTTATCCTTAGACAAAACGCCAACCTAGGAGACTACCTATTCTCAAGAGACCAAATATTGTGAGCCTCTAGTCAATTGTTTGAAGCTTGGTTTAACTAGAACCCTTGTGACAATAATCTGGCAGGTTTGACACAAATAGAAATTCACGACCCAGCTGTTAGAAATCTTTTCATACGAGGTACCTTAGAGTAGGATACCCGTCGATAACTCTTGTACACTATGGATGAGTAGATCATTCTACTTTATCAATCGTGTGTCATTGTACATACTCATTCTTCCTTTATAGAGGAACGATCCTTGACATGACTTATACATCTACCGTATCTCGTACGACGTGTCTTATTCTTTATTAACAAGAGCCGAGGTACAATATCCGGACTTTGAAATTCTTCTAACCTCATTATTCATAAAACCATTTCCTAGCTTCTAAGGTGGGTAGACAGTAAGCATTCTAAAAATTTTGGGATACACGAGGATTACCGATTGATTAGAATAATTTTCATTAACATGATAATTACTGCCCCATAGACTCCCACTTATCATTTAGATCAGTTTGTGTTCCCGGCCGTGTCATTAATATTCGGAGCGTAGGACCAGCTGTTACCTTCCAACAAATTTTATATGCAAGATCTAGACGAGTCCACCTTCATCTAGGTATATCATGTCCCACTCAAACCCGTCCCCTTGTACCCTATTTTTGTGGTACAACTTTCAAGACAAAAAAAACTAGCTATAACCCTTACCATAATACCGGTATACTTTTTGGCTTCCATTAGAGCCTTAACCTCGACCCAATATATGGTTATGATCTACTCGAAGCCCACTACGCACATGCCACTAGTATGCCAGCCAATTGAGGTCTCATGTGCTACTTAAACACAAAAGTCACTGAAGGTGCATTTTAGGCTTGAGGGACCTAGCTAACCAACTTGACTGGCAACAAGCCCGACCACTTGGATTGAATCCTATTCTAGGTTACCCTAACCTAGTAGAAATAGATTTATCATTGGAATCTTGTCCAGCCAATGTGGATTAAAATCCAAGGATCATCCAACCAACGATTGCTGTCCAATCAGGGAACCCATTAAAACCCAGTAAAATCCATCCATACATACCATAATTTTTGGACTATAAAACTGAACTGTTTGAAATAGGTCCCTATACCTATTATGTAGTCTCCACCCCTTAGAATGTGAATCCATTCGTAACCTTTATTTCATCTACCTGGAAGTTGTGATACGATCTTGTATTGCATTTATATTCCTTACTCGTGTGTTTAAATAACCACGAAAAAGATCACAATCTAGATTTCTCAAATTTCGTTCTATTATGGAACCTTGTTTAGATTAATTTCAAGAATGAAACTTCTGTATTGTACTGATTGCAAGCCCCTCTAAGAAACGAAGGGTTCTTTGATTTAGCAAGTGACTGGACTAGAGTAGCCAATCTAGCAAATAAGTCAATGGTTTATAAAACTTCTCTCTATCTGCATCATTGGATACTCTTTACTACCCTTGAAACTTCATATTTGCTTTCGATTGTTCTTCTTTATCTCTCCGTCCTTCTTGTTTTAGAGCAATGAATGGTCATGCTTATTAGAATTTATCAATATCTCTTAGCTACTTGTGTAAATTGCTGCTTGTTAAATTTTGGGTTACTTGATAGATATGAGAGGATTATAGATGCCATATGCACTAGATATCTGTTGGTAGGATTGTTAGCAACTAGTTAGAAGATTATAGATTTTAGTTGAACGGGGTAGTGTGACCAAAGGTGGGTAGAAGTTCTCGATGATTCGTAGTTACGAAATAGCTAAGAGGAGGATATGAACTATTTTGAGGAATTAAAATTTAAGGAGATTAAGGTTAAGGTAGACTTTTTTTTGGAATTTTAAGGAATAGTTATGGATTAGAATTTTGAGGACGAATTATTTTTAAGGTGGGTAGATTTGTAGCTTCCTTTCTCGAAAATTTAGAAATATTTTATTTTTTAATTATTTTATTCGAATGGTAATTTTTAGTTTTTGTAAATAATTATTTAGTTAATTATTACGGTGGATGACTTAAGTCTTTGTGGAGTTATGGAGCATAAAACGATTAGGAATTGTGGCACAGATAGTGCAGTGGCGTGCTTTGACTGGTGTTTAGCAATGGTAGGGGAATGCCAAGCCATAAGTGAGTCCTAACTAGAAAAACCAGGCCAAGTTGCGACTTAACCCCTCTAGATGTTTAATTATTTATTAATTAAGTTATTGACTTGCAGAAACCCAATTATACTCAGCTAGTCCGAACTAGACTCGAACCGAGCCCAAGCCCATATAGTCATGCAGTGCGACCAACGGTGTCCATGTAGATATATAAATGTGTATATATAATTATAGCTTATTTTATAATACATGAAGTATTTATAGATGTCTGCTGGTATATATTATTATCATCCAAAACTTTTATTGTTACCTTTCATCCCATACATTATTCATTTATTTATTTAATTAATATAGAGTTTATTTATCTTCCATATATTTATGTGCCTTCTAATAAGGTGTATATTTTTTTTATATATATATATTTTATATATATAACTATATATATTACCCTGTATACATATATGTGTATATATAAATATGTGTACGTGTATATAAATATATAATATAATATGTTGTATGCATATATATATTTGTACGTGTATATAAATAAATATTAAACATGTACATGTGTAGGAATATATAAATATATATTAAATATATGTGTATGTTTATGTAAATATAAATATACATATATAAGTGGGTGTTTAATATATATGTATATGTGTGTATATATATATGTATAAATGTACATAGATATTTATATATATATAGGTACAAGTCGCAAAATGTCGAAGCCTATACAAGTATACCACCCAAAAAGAGAGAGGAGAAAGGGGGATGCAACAGCCAGCGAGAGCTAAAGAAGGAATAGGGACTAGAATGCCCTCGAGCTGTGGACACACCGGGTGCCCCTTTTAAGATATTGGCAAAAAACTTTTCGGATGAGCTGGTTGGCCGAGTATTGGAGTCCTTCGTATCTAGCCTTGTTGCAATTCTTCCAAATTACCCACGTGGCGGCCGCTGCGACGATCTGGTGTCCGTGAGAGACAGAGCCCCAGGAGACCGCAAGATCGTGGAAGCGCCCACTGCCCGGCTCAATCTTACACAGATGGTTGAGGATCCTCCAGATGTGACCGGGCAGATCCCCCCGATAGAATATGTGGTCAATAGTCTCTATCTGACGGTCAGAGCAACAATTGTATGCTGATGCTAAGCTGATCCTCATGGTGGTAAGAATCTCGTCAGTTGGCAGTTTCTTCCTGATGATTCTCCACATAAGGAAGGACCACTTCTTAGGAATGCACGAGTGCCAATAGGGGGCAATGGACGGGTTCGGGTTCCTATTAACTCGGATCGTGCATCTAGCCGACCGTATCGAGAATGCCCCCGAAGCCTCGAGCGACAGCCTCCATCCATCCACCTCGTTGCCGATTCTAACTCCACAAAGGCGGATGCTCTCCACAGTATCATTTCTGGACCAATCATGGATCTTGTCCCAGTTTCATTCGTTACTACTGAAGTCCCACAGGTCGGTGATCCTGCAGTCTCTAGGGGCCTCCGTGATACTCGGGATCATGCTATCCCTAATTCATCTCTCTAGGAAGGGGTCCGAATCTCCGTCACCCAAATGGAGCCTGATAATCGGTTCGGCGCTGTCTCGTCCATCGAGAATACGATGCCACGCCGTCGAGGATCGGCTGTTGGAGATGGCAACCGATGGGTGAATGTGCTTGAAGTATCTGGCCTTCATAAACCTGGTCCATAAGTTGTTGCTAGTCCGAAGATTCCACCACAGTTTCAACGAGAATGCTTTAACTATGTGGGAGAGTTTGGTAAAGCCCAGGCCCCCTTCCTCGGTGGGCCGCGCCATAGAGTCCCAACTCGCCCAGTGATGCTTGTCTTGGCCTTTGTCCTGTCCCCAGAAGAAGTTACAAAAGGTCTGTTCGATCAAGGTCAGAACCTTCTTGGGTGCGGAACACATAGCCAATGTGTGAATTGGGATAGAGGTGAGCACATGTTTGATAAGAATCATCTTGCCGCTAGGGGGATAGAGTGGCATTATACCAACCCTCTAGTTTTTTTTTCCTGATTCTAGATATTAATTCCTCGAAGATGCCAGAGTTGGATTTCTCGTACACAAGGGGGCATCCCAGGTATTTGAAGGGCGGATGGGCTATATTGAATGAAGCTAAGTTAGAGAGGCCGCGAGCGTGCTTTCGATTGAAGTTGTGGTGGGCGTAAATAACGCTCTTGGCGGGGTTGATTTTCTGACCTGAGCATCTGGAGTATCTCTGCAGTGTGTGGTGCACCACTTCCACCACGCCAATATCCCCGGACGAGAATATGAGAACATCGTCGGCGAAGGCCAAGTGGGTGATAAAGGGACAGCCGCTAGAGGTGTGATAGTGCTGGAAGTTGGGGGTGTTAATCATGTTATTAAGATTTCTGCTCAAAGCGTCGGCCGCAATAATGAAAACAGTGGAAGAAAGAGGGTCGCCTTGTCTAACTCCGCGAATGGATTTGAAGAACCCTTCGGCCTGACCGTTGATAACCGTAGAATACCACGAGTTGCTAATGGATCTCCACACAGTGTTGGTCTAATTTTCTGAGAATCTGAAAGCTCTGAAGACCCAGATAATAAACTGCCAATCCAGTCTGTCATAAGCATTCTCCATGTCGAGTTTGATAACGATGTTGCCCCCTCTTGCTGGGAACTTCATGCAGGTGATTAACTCTTGAGCTAGCATGATGTTGTCCTGAATATTTCTACCGCGAACAAAGTCGCTTTGCTCCTCAGAGATGATCTTTGGAAGAAATCCGGCCATTCTGGTTGCAATTATCTTGGAGATGATCTTGTTTGTGAAAGTGCAAAGACTGGAAGAAATTCGGCCATTCTTGGTTCGGCCTTCGAGCCTTGATTAATAAAAAAGGGGGGTTTTGTTTTAAAAAATATATTTATATATATATAGATATATATATATATATATATGAAATAGGATAAGAAATAGAATAAGAAAAAGAAAAAGAAAAAGAAAAATAATTAGAAAAGCAATAGCAGCCAGACCAGGCCATTCCTCAGACCGGCCCAGGACCCATATTAGGAGAACTCAGCAAAGCAAACCGAGCCCCAATTTTCGGCCGAGCGCTTAGTCCCTCCCCCGCTCGTTTATTCGACAACACATATAAGGAACACAGAGAGATCGGGAATAGAGGTAAAACCCACACGCGAACCTACGCCAGGACACGAGCACCGCTACCCCCTGTGCGCCACCGCCGTGCGCCGCCGGCCGGCCAGATCTGCGCGGGGGGCAGCGTGCGCACGCGCACAGATAGGGGAACAGCAGTGGCGACCTCAACTTCGTGGTCAAAATTCACACCCGTCGCTCAATCATTTTCCGAGCTATTTCCTCAGGTATGATCCCGATATATACACTTTCGATCCCTTTCAAATAGATTTGTATAATTCACGGTGTGCGCATCGCAAATCGATTCCCAAAATCGAGAAAAATTTCGAATTCTGGATTATAGAAACTGTCCCGAAACCCAAAATTGGCGGTCGATTTACGACCAGGATATTGTGAAACTTTGAAAATCACTTGAACAGCCTTGTAGACAACATAACTGAAATTGAGACCCCATTTTTAGTTTATTTTCTAGTGGATTAAATTCTGTTTAAAACCAATTTGAAAATCAGGAAAAAACAGAGAAAATTGTTTTTGAAGACATAGAAATCCTTCGACTCGATGTGCGTCCCGCCAATCCGGGCACCGTGGTCGTGAACCAAAATTATCGAAAGGTGTATAATGGCTTCGTGGACGTGTGGGCTTTGACGGAATTCAAATTGGTTGCGTGTGCGCGACGAATTTGATGCGTATCCGTCGAAATTCACCGTATCGGCCTCTGTGCAAGTTTCATAATTACTTTGTGCACGCTCGTCAGATCGAGACAAAACTTGCGCCAATAGGACCGTATCATTTTTCTGGTCCTGTATGCCAAGTTTGGTCCGATTATGAGACAGTTGATCGGATCGTCGTTTTGCGGACCCCACAGTCCGACTCAACGGGCGATTTTGTGCACAGCCCGCCGGAATCCCACTTTGGACATACGGTTGGGTTCGTATCAAAAAACTAGACCTGTTGACATATAGTTTGACGACTTTAGAGACCGCTAACTCTGGCACATTTTTTGATGCAAAACGGATCCAACGGCGGACACCGTTTTGACCCGAAATTACCGTTTTATCCCTGTGTTCAGCATTGGACTTAAGGACAGGCAATTTTAGCTAATTTGACTATTCTAAAAATGTTGGTAATGTTTATTTCAGCATCTGGATACTTCTGCATGTGTTGACTGATTGTGGCTCATTGAGTGGTATAGTATTATTGGTTTCACCAGCTAAGGACCTCAGGCAAGTACACTTTCTGATTGCTTTCTATTCATAGTAGTCTTTTCATTTCATGGTTATACATATGTCTTGCTGCTTGTTGACACGCTCGTCACACGGAGTAGTCGGGAGGGAAAATATCTTAGTAGACATGTGGACTACCCAGAACTATCCCATGAGTCTATTCTTGAATAATAGCAGTTGCACACGACACGTGCCGGATACCGAATTTACCCCCTAGCCGTTCACATGTCGAAACTGATATTTCACACCACATAGGTAGTTGTCTTTTATTTATTTTTCCTTGTCTTCTTCACCACCTGCCATGTCATCAGTTACTTCCTAGCTTTCATATTCCATATGTTATTTTCATGTATTGTTAATTCTATTGTATTTTTGCATTGCCGTCAGTTTGTATGCTTGTTCCATTCCTAACTAGAAACCAATATTTTTCAGGTTTAGCCGTGATCACTCTTAGCACTGGGAAGGCGTGGGTATGCTGAGGTTAACCTAGAAATAGATAGCAGTTGTATCATTTTCATTAATCCTGAGAACTTTATATTTTCTTTAATTTTAAATATTATAAATGTTGTAATAAATTTAGAAATGTGAATGAGCAATAATGTTTATTTTGAGCAATTATTTCTTGCGGGATTGACAGCGTTCTACCACCGACTCTGCGGCGTAGGCTAGCTTGGAAACATCTCGTATCCGAAAAAATGGGTGCGGGTCGTGACACCTGCGACCCCTAACGCATGCGTGGAAAAAGGCTGAGTTTCTCTTCCCTTCGCTATCCCAGGTCAACCTGGCTTTCTGCTTCTAAAATTCCGTCTCCACTTTCAGACGGGATTTGGGGATAGCCTTGTTTAGGTTTAGCGTTGCGCGATTCTCCGGAGAGCGCTCCACTGTAAACCTAATCTCTGTACGAGTAACGTCATCTTTCGCTGCCTTGATATCTTGGAATATGTTGCCAAAATCTAGCTTGTTCTAAGCGGTAAGGGCGTTCCTAGTGGCCCGAAGCTTCACTGCCACTCTGGTGAGGGGGTCCTGGCTGTTCGCCGAGTTCCATGCGGATGCAACGGTGTTATGGAATTGAGGGTGGTGTCTCCAGAAGTCCAGGAATCTGAAGGGTTTTTTAATGGGGTTGGAGTTGTTGCTGACCTCGATGAGGAGGAGAGAGTGATCGAATTCTGTGGTGTTAAGGTGGGACATATTGGAGATGAGATTCATATCTGACCACCGGTTGTCGACAATAGCACGATCAAGGCGAAAGAATTGACGGCGAGCTCCTTCTTGCATGTTGCACTAGGTAAAGGCCTTACCGGAGTAGGGGATGTGGAATAGGTTGGCCTAAAAAGTGAAGGCATTGAAGTCGTTTATAGCCGGTTGGTGGGGAGGGCGCCCCTCCGATTTTTCTTCTATGTTGGCGATCGTGTTAAAATCCCCAAGGCATATCCATGGAAGGTTGTGAAGGGAGTTGTGGGTGTCCATAAGAGTGTTCCAGAGCTGCTTGCGCTCGTAGTAATCGCAGCTACCGTGAATTGCAGATAGGAGGGCTCGGGAGGGCAGGGAGGGGTGTTCAACCCAGCAAGAAAGTGCTTGATCGGATTTAAGGGCGGTACCGAAGGTGAAATCTTCGAAGAAGAGGATCTATATGTCGTAATGCCCCATAATCGCATTCGGGAAGCCGAACAGGACTTCGATAGATTTGAGTTTTCTTTGGGGTATTTTAGGTTCGATGATAACTAAAATGTCGATCCAGTAAATTTTGATCAGGGTGATTAATCTTATCTTGGTTGGTTTATTGGCCAGCCCTCTAACATTCTAAGATAGGATGTTAAGTTTCTACATGCTTGCGATTGGGGGTGGGGTTGAGCTTTGAGGCTGACCGTATGGTCATGAACGATGGCTCTTTGGCGGAGAGCTTGTTCTTCTTAGTTAGATGGATTTTGGGGGCTCTTATGGCTGCTATAGTGGCGGCTGGCATCGAACCTCTACGACTCGGGTCCTCGACTCTTGTGTCTTGCTTCGGGGATGTGTCGAGTTCTGATTCGATCTCAGCTAGAGCACTAAGGGGGTTGTTGGGGTTCAGAAATCCAGCGTAATAAGCTTGTTTGATCCTGGCCTCATATTTTCGACCTAGTGACTGCTTGGCCTCGGCCGGGAGGGGAGGAGGAAGGATCTGCAATGGCAGGGGGGATGTGTGGTTGGTGGGATCTCCAAGGGCGAACTTGGGAGTCAACGCCAGCCGATTATCCCTTAGAATTTCTGAGTTGCCCCTCGAAATTTCGTTGACGCCTTCAACGGAAAGGGGCTTATCGGGGAGGAGAGTTAACTAGTTTTCGACCTCAGAGGAGGAGCTTAGGATCTCGAAGCTGTTGAGGAGGGTGATGCCTATTGGCTTGTTGGGTGCCGAACGGGTGTCCGTCGATGAGGGGGCAGGAGGATAGGTTGAGCTGTCTCTATCTGCAAAGTGAGAGTGGGAGTTGGGACGGAGGATAGGGCCTTGAGGGGGAAGATAGGTCGCTCTGGGATATATTTGTTTTTGGGGTATTTTTTCTTTGATCTCCGGGTGGGCTTTGAAATAAAGCTTTGAAAGGTGTCCTCTGATCTGACAGTGCGTGCAGAAACTGATGCTGTTGTTATACTCCAGCTTCTGTAGGTGGGGCCGCCCCCTAACTCAAGCTGAATGAGCGATGGGGGGTCAGAGGATAGATCTATCTCTACGCAAATTTTTGCGTAGTTGCATTTGGAGAGGTTGCGTGTTTCATCGGCGATAGCTACCAGAGTCCCAAAAGAACTGGCGATTCTCTTGAGTGCTGCGGGAGCGAAGCATACTAGGGGAGGTTCGGTAAGGTAATCTACGTAGAGATAATTTATGAGTCGACATTGGGGTTGAAACCGGGGGACCATTGTCATGCCCCCCTCCCGTGGGAACGATCGTCCTCGCTAAGGCGTGATGTCGCACGAGCCTAGATTGCGCTCGTGTAAGGCAAGTTCTATAATGGCCGATTCCAACGGCTGCGACGGGGTCATCGCACAGAAGTCCCAAGCAGAGACATTGAATAATAGCAGCAAAAATTTAGAACAAACACAAGTTATTCAAAAGAAGCTCTTTATTGATATTGAAACATAGATTACAATGGGGCGCAAGGCCAATATTACAAGTCTCTCAAGCCCACTCATCTCACATTACAAGTCACTTAGCTCTCTCTTATCTCTCAATTACAAGTCTTGAGCCAGCGGAAGCTTCGGAAGGCGATGTCCATACATTATGTCCCGTAGAAGTCTTTACTCCATGCGGCCGCGCGCTTTGAATCGCCAAGGAACACCGTGCCTTGACGCATCCAAGCGAGCTCCGTTCTACGAGCTTCTACCTGTGCCTGCACATGTAAACTATATGGGTGTCAGTACTCAACTGTACTGGTGGAATGAGCTTCTCGCCCACCCATACAAACCCAACACGTTTGATTTACTTTGTGCAACATAGTCACTTCTTATCGATTGTCTTTCTAGTCTTATCTTAGGATCAATTTTATGACCGACGCCTTGCCTGTTTTGTGTCTCTAGACCATCCCGTGCTTGCAACAACAATGTCGACTCAAACAACGTTAACCTATCAAGTCGTACTTACCTTTCGGCCAAAATTAGAGATGCAACTACGCACATAGGGCTCCATTCCCGTGTGACGGTGCTTCAAATCCTTTGTGCCGTGCCTCGCAACTATATAAGACTCAACTATATTGCCGCCTCGCGGCCCTTGCTACTTTAATCACCAAATGACCCAATCAAGACTTGTGAATCTTAGTGTCACTTAAACAACTTTGCCTTGCGGTTTCCTGACTTAAACTCAACCAACTCAACCATAACCATACAACTTATATGTCGACAACATAAGATTCGATGCCACATCTCGTGCCAAAGCACGTCACCTACGTTGCAGCCAATTCTTAGGCCCAATATTTTTTGTTCCAACTGTACACATGCATTCAACTCAACTTCCTTGATATACTACACTCAATACTCGACTCAATCCAAACGTATACACGCGGATCGCCGCCCATGCCGTCTCATTTATATGAACTAGTCACTAGGTCCCAGCCCTATAATGGACTCCTTTTGAGCTTTTGGTTAGACGGACGCTTCTTGCCAGCGCGAGTAGCTAGCTCCGCTGCAAGTCCCCGTCTAACCCGTGCGGTTATCGAGTACAGCTACGAATGTCTCCATCGTAACGGTTCCTCTGGGCCGTCGGGGTCGCCGTTCGAGAAACATATTTTCTTTACCTTGTACAAGTTGTCCAATGACCATGCAAGACTAGACTCAAAATGACGTCTCACACAGTCAAAGCTACTTCTAGTGTCACCATCTCTTTCAGGGCTAAGTTCAACACATCTTACATCTGAGATCTTACCTCGACGACCCGTAGTCGCGAGCATTCTTCTTTTTTCCTCAACGACCCAGTCGTGAGCATTATTTCATTCTTGCCTTGACGACCCAGTCACGAGCATTCTTTTTTTCTTGCCCTATCATTTCACTCACTCAAGAACAACTATCGAAACACTTTCCAAACTCAATCACTCAAACATGGCCCGTGCCTTAAAACACTAAATTCGTGCCATCGTGTCTCAAACCAACTTGAAACTCTATGTGACACCACCGCCCAAGTCATACTCTATATGCCGGGCCTTACGATCGTGAGACTATGTGGTTATACCCAGCCGTAGAACTCAAAGGGGCATGTCTGCTACTACTCCTGATAGCTTAACATAACTTGCCTAACTTACTTTGCAACAACATGACTAGCAAAGGCCGCGTCAAGCTTTGTGTTATGGGAACGTGCCGTGCATCGTTCGACTTCGAACAACCAATTTATTTGGAGTGCCTAGACTTATGCCACAAGCCGTACAATACAACTTAACCCATCGGCGAGCAGAGGCTATGCCACGCCTTGGGCGAAGAGACCGTGTATGCTTTATGAAGCATTTATGCGGGCGACGCCTATGAATTTGGCTAACTCTTAGCTTGTGGCGAAGACCAACTCTTCCTTCTCCCAAGCCACGGGACGAAGGACCAAGTGTCATTTTCAAAGCACGCTGTGCACCAACTCTAAGACGATCGTTTTGGACCTTTCTATATCCTAACTCAATTCGACCCGTCGGGATTATTTCCTTTAGCTGTGTGGATTCGTCTCTTTTATTATCAAGCATAATTGTGTAAGTTGAAAATAAGAAATTTATTATGTGAAGGCTAAGATGAGGCAAGTTCACCGAAACTACTGTTTGCCATGAAATATAAAAGAACAGAACAATTATCGGAGGACTGGACTTTTACTTCATAATACAAACTCGCTTGTACAAAGAAAGCCTAGGGACGAAAACCTAGGTACAACAATCTAAGTACAATTGTTTATTTTAGATTCTGGGGGTGACGGTAGAGGCTCGGAAAAGCGACGACAGCTCTGCCTTACTTCTTCGACGATCGGATGCAGCCTTGGTTCCGGGGAAGAAATGCTCTCAGGATGCTCTCTGTGTGCCTTTTTCTCTCTGCTCTCTCTCTCTCTCTCTTCAAGTCTCTCCAGGTGCTCTTCGAAAAAAGTCCTCCTTCGTAAGGGAATAGCACCTTGCTATTTATAGGAGTAGGATGCAATCATTAGGGTTTGTAATGATTGCCTCCTTGATAAGTCGACGGTTAAAGATCAATTAATCTGGGCCCTTCATTCTGATTGTAGCAAATCTAGGCAATTATTGTAGATTGTATCAAATCTCTGTGGGCAATTAATGATGATTGCCATAAATCTTCATGATTTGTTATGCCAAGCTCGGATCTCCCGCCACGTGTTCAATTTGTATGATTGCAAATGATCTGATTTAATCCCAGTAATTATGAGGATGGCACTAAATCTGTTTATTAAGATTTGTTGATGAATCTTGATCAATTTGATGCCACGTGTCCCATTATTAATATGCTGCTAGCTGTAGGGCCGTGGAAAAAACTAATCTTCTGCCACGCGTCTTAACCGCGAACCACTTAGGAAATCTGAACCGCATGAGGATTGTTTCCTACTGAGCCGCATAAGACTGGCCACGTATGAAAATGATCTGAGCGGCATAAGCGTAGGTGACCGCATAATGGGTGGCTTCTCAGTGAGCCGCTTGAAGATAGTCTTCGTGAGCCGCATAGGATAGTCTCTGCCTGAGACGCATGAGGTGGCCTCTCCCTGAGCTGCATTGGATGGCCTCTGCCTGAGCCGCATGGGGTGGCCTTCTGCTTGAGCCACATGGGATGGCCTCTGGTTGAGCCGTATGCGACTGTCCACGTGTCAAGACCGCATAAAGGATTTTGGGGTTTGTGTTAGAGATTTCCTTCGGTTCCCTAGGAGTCTACTATTATGACAGAGTCTTTATGGCAGCTTTATGTCAGAGTTGTTAGAGCCGTCAGTACTCCTTTATGTCAGAGCATTAAATAGGCCCTTTGCTTAATGGCCAATTTGTAGAAGTGAACCACGTGATGTTGCTTGAGCCGCATGTCCAAGTTGGTGACTTTTGAACCGCATGAAGCTCTTAAGCCGCATGAAGCTCGTCTGTTTTTGAACCGCATGGGTTTTCCTGTTCTGAGCCGCATGGGCAATCATGCTCTTTTACATGCTTCTACAAGACCCCCTTCAAAGTTTTCAATTTGCAAAATTGAAATACTTTGAATAAGAAGCATGGCTATGTGAAAGTTCTTTGGGCCGCATGGATATCTCAGCCGTATGACCTCTTCAGTCGCATGGATTTCTGAGCCGCATGGCCTCCTTGCCGCATGGCCTGTCTAGCCGCATATATTTTCTAGCCGCATGGGCTCCCTGCCACGTGTGCGTGTCATTAATTGCCTTTAATTTATTTTAGAGCTGTCTTTTGGAGGAATCCCAAGGGTCGGTTCATTAAATCTTTGGATTTTATGTCCTGGGTGAATCTTCTTTATGAGAGAGGGGAGAAATCCGAGGAGTCAGTTTTGTTTTGCCTGCAGCACACGACCCAAAGCGGTTATTGGTCTACGTGTCCCCCTCTCTTTTGTCCTTCTATAAATAAGAGGATTTTAAGAGAAGAAACTTCTTTTTTACTCTCTCTTTCAATCCAAACCTTTCCTGTTCCGATTATTATCCTCTTCTTCGATCACCGACGGCTCCCAAGAAGACTGTTGTGGCAAAGGATAAGAAGGCGACATCTTCGTCAGCTGCGGCGGTGAAGGACAAGGGAGCTGCTTCTACTTCGACTGTGGCCGCTCCTCCGCCAGCCGACGTGCCCACAGTTCACCCTGATGTCCACCCCCCTATTGCTGGTAAGGACGCAATGTGAGTTTAAAACCCTAACTGCTATGGCTACGTCGCATGCTTTATGTGCGAGCCTTCATCTTCATATGTGCCGCATGTACGTCTCATGTTCGAGCCGTGAGCCACATGAGAATCGTTACTGTGGCCGCATAAGCACTTCGCCATCGGGGCCGCATAAGCTGCGCTGAGCCGCATAGACTCGCACGAATTTGTTTGTCACATGAACCGCATGAACTTATCCGAACTCCGAGAGCCATATAAGAGCACTGCCGTATGAACCTTCGCTAGACGGAGCCGCATAAGTATTTTTCTGAGTTGAGCCGCATGAGGCTCCATTAAGTTGGAGCCACATAAGCTTGAAAACACCCATCAGTTCTCTTTGTCTATCTTTTTATCTTATTTCTTTTGTCTTCTATTTTCAGTAAATTTTCCAGTAAATGCTGCGGGAGAACCTCTAGTGGGTCGTGCTCAATTTGCTATAGGAGTCCGACTTGACCAACTAGTTCGGCAGGTGGTAGAAGAACTGCCCAAGAACGAGCCTGAGGAGAGGCTAACTCTTATCAAGAACCAGCCCCTTCGCTTCCTCTGTGCCATACTGTACTCAAGGCGATTGGAGAAAAAGTACCTGAAGCCTGCGTTCTTCTTCGGGGATGCCCTGACTGTGAAGAACTCTCGGGTGTTGGATATATCCGAGAATTGGAATTTTATTTCCGTCGGGAGGGTGATCCACATCCCCCAGATGGAGCATCATTTCCCATTGGTGTGGTTCAATATGTTGCCGGTGGACTGGAGGATGCAGGAATCCTTGACGCCGAGCCGGTCGGGAATGATTGTGGGTAACATCCACTACAATAAGCATGTTAGGTCAGCGTACGCGGGCAGGAAACCGGTCAGCTGCTACGTGATAGGGTTAGCCCCGGGTACCTTTTTAAATGCACAAGGTCCCAAGTTCTTATTCTCTCAATCCGACATTTTCCTGAATCGACTTGCTCGGAAAGGGTCTTATCCCATTGGCCGGCTCTCCCTTTTGAACTGGATACGTCCCATCCCTTCGTGGGCCAATTTGACCGGATGGATTTTATGAGAATATGGGACTTTCCTGTGTGAGGTTGGTCTCTACCATGCCATCCGGGGTACATGTCACGGACTGCCTATCAATAAGGGGTTGTTCATGGCTCTCTTAGAGATGTATAACCAACGGACGGGGACCTTCTTCATGCCCGGAGGGGAGATGGGTCTCGCTCTTCATGAGATGCACGCCGTCTCTAGGCTGCCTTGGGGCAATGAAGTGTTTGAAACATATACTCCGACGAACGAGGAGTTCGAAGATTTGGAGCGACAACATCCGGGTTTCGTTGCTGTCTATCAGGAGTTACTGTGTCATCATAGTTACTGTCAGCAGACGACCAAGAAGGATAGTAACTCGGAAGGGAACCTTCCGCATACTAGGGCTTGGCTCTCCCATCTTTTTCAGCAAGGTGCCTCAGGCCACATTACTCCTCGGAATCCTCTGACCCATGAACAAATACAGGATCTGGTGTTAACTGCCAAGAAGTCGAAGGCCTTGAGTGACACGTTTGGGAGTCAAACTGATTCCTTTGATTATTTTTATCAGGATATCCAGCCGCTGTCAGAGAAGGCAATCCTGGCAGGGTTCTTGATGGTATGGCTACAAAATTGCATAGTCTCAGGAGGAGCTGGTTCTATCGAGAGGATCAGTCAAAATTTTATCCTTTCTGCCGTGAAGTTGGCCTTCGGGGTCAGGCTGGCTCTTCTTCCGGCCATGTGTGCAGTATACACCGTAGCCTCCGTACTTTTTCATCCAAAGTTATTGCACGTGATACAGCGACGAACTTTGAGCGAATCGAGTTGCCTTACCACTATCTGATGGGTGGCTATTAATGCACTGCCGGTCTTTGATAAGACCTGGCCCAGAAGATGGTGTAACTGATGATGATGGTTTTATCTTCCAGTATCGTCGAATGTCCTGGGAGTACAATACTATGCCCTCCTGTCGGAGGGCGCTGGCGAGGGTGGATGGATATAACTTCTTCGTGTCGTTCCCCATTTTTCTGCTGAGGAGGTGGAGAGTGTACATGTTGATGGTATCGGGCCTCCTTTCCTCTTACCTGAGAGGATGCTTCTTTGGTTGCGTAACATCTGTCCCTCGCACTTAATATATCGCAATCGTAATACCGTCTATCTGGAACTTTACTTACCCAGCCGGTTCTCTCGCCAGTTTGGGTACTGCCAGCTGTTCCTAGAGAGTCCCAGCCCTTGCCTGGGCTTTGAAGGCGGTGTTCTGGATGGCATCAGAGCCTGACTTTATTATAATATCTCTCATACCCGTGCTAGTTTCTCAGTCCCTAATGCTGAGATGCAAGGGGAGATTTTGTATTTAGCGGCTCTTTACCACGTTACTGCAAGCAGGTTTTCGGTTAATTTTGACCCTTGGACCAGTTTTATTGTTGGTACCGGCTTGGCGGAGAAGCCCCAGGGGTCAAAGAAGAGAAAGCAGAGGGCGAACACGGTTCATGTGTCAGACTCGGAGTCTACCACTGTAGATGAAGAGGATACCGAGCAGGGTGCTGATGATTCTCTCCCTCTAGACGAGGTGGCAGCAGAACAACCGCCCGTTGCGTTCGATGGAGTGGTGGCGGATCAGCCACCTGATGCGCCCAGCCTTTCGCTTAAGCGGAGTAGGAGTGAGTCTGCTGATATCGACATAACTTATTCCCTGAAACGTGCTGCTGTCAGATCCCGTCGGCTACTTATCGAGGATGTTGACGCTGCTTCTGAGGTGACTCGAATTATAGTCGTTTTCTCCTTCATTTTTTTGTATTATGATCTAATCATTTCCTTTTGCTCTTGTAGGCGTCGGAGGAGTCATTTTCTCGAAAATCGGCCGCTGAGGTCGATCCGGCCCTGACCACCTCGGTCGATGACATGTGTACCGCTATCATTTCTGCTGGGGTTCTTTCGGAGGCGGTCGAGAAGTCCCACCTTGCTGAGGACTCAACCCATGGGGACGGGGGCTATACTGTATATGTTCCTGAGGCAGTTGAATTTCCACGAGGTGACGCTGAACTGGCTGGTTCCCTTTCCGGGGTGGCTAGGGCAGAAGAACCAGCTGAATTCAAATTGGAGGTCGCGGGTGAGGAGACCACGGCAGCTGCGAATGAGCCGCAGCCTCCATGCTCCTCCCCTGGTAAGATAAGCCAAATCTTAACTTGTGAGGAGGCCTATCTGCTCTATCATTACATCCTTCGGGTTACGTCGATTGATTGTTGCTCTGAACATACTGGTCCTGCCTCTCTAGTGCCGATGATGGACATTGTTGAGACAGGCTCTGCTGAAAGGGCACTGGCGGAGAGGAGCGTACCCCCTCCCCTTCCGGCTCGTCTTTGTAGGACCGATTGTAGGAACGAGTTATAAAGCGCAATACTCTAGAGGGGGGGGGGTGAATAGAGTAGGCAGCGGAAATTAACTATTTAAAAATGTTAGTAACAAGATCACAGATAATATATCACATATATGTAAATGAAAAGTAGAGAGTAGAAAGCAAACGCAAACACAAGGATGTATACTGGTTTCCCTCTGTTGAGGACTAGTCCAGTAGGAAGAACTCTAGCTTCCAGTTGAATCTACTATGGAAAATCACCACAAGTTTTCATCCGAAGATCTTGCAACTTCTACAACGCGAGCTTTGATCCAAAGTACTCGACCAACTTCAATTGTGAAGTGTGTAACTTCAATCAAGCCTCCGATTACAACCACTCTGAAACTTCTAGACCGTACCGCACAGGCAAATCGACTAGAGGATTGTAACTGGCTTGGGATATGAAAATGAATAGCTCAGAATACTTTGGAAGAAGTAGTAGGCTTATAGAGAAGAGATGAAAGTGAATGAGTGTGTTGAAATGATCAAAATCCTTCTCTATTTATAGTTTTTCCAAAGGCAGAATTCTGACAGAATTCGGGCAGAATTCGGCCAGAACTCTATGAGAAAATCTCGGTGGGATCCGTAACTGCAGGGAGACCAAGTTCAAAAAGCAACGTTCACTAACCGAACTCTGGCCGAATTCGGGCCGAACTCTGGCCGAGTTCTGTTGGAGTTCTGTCAGGGTTTTTGCAAACTGGTTTTTGGGATTTTTGAAAAGTCAAGCAGTTCGAAAGTAATTTGGGCTTTTGTAAGTGGGCTTGTTTTCAAAATGAAAGGATATTTTGAAAACGTTTCTTGGGTAGCCTATTTGCCAGTACGATACAGTGTACATCGTATTCCTAGGCTCAATAAATATACAAAATTACATTGATGAAATAGGAAAACCAAGAGCCCTTTGATGACGCCTTTCTTCAAATATTTGAGCAGACTTGATGATGCCTTTTCCCTTGACGGCGGTCGTCCAAAGATAAACAGATGAAATAGGAAAACCAAGAGCCCTTTGATGGCAGCGGAACCCCCGATGCGAGGCCCCGGATAGGTCGTTAGGCGGTTCAGAAAAATCTTCTTGTATAACGCCGTCTTTGGCCCATCAATAATTCTCTATTGCATATGTCCTGGTTGATCATGCTTACAGCATGTCTACAAATACATGTTAGACAAACAGAACAATATAATACTTCTATAGCAATATGATATAGAACATTTAGAGCAATATTAATATCAGGACAATGCTAAGTTTAAGTAGTAACATAATAGTGATTACATGAATAATAGTGATGGCAATATGTTAAACTTAATTGATTAGCCATATTCAAAAACATGATATATAATTGGGCTAACAGTCTTGAGGGGCCTCTCGCTGGCTCGAGTTCGGAAAGTCAGGTGGCGGGACAGCCGGGGCAAGGGACAATGGTCCTTGCGTCCTGTTCTGCTCAGGCGGCTCCGAGAGTCGACCTTTCTGCGCTGCTGAGTGTCCAGACTCTTCGGGTGGCGGAGGAAGAGTTAGCCGCTATCCGTGCATCGTTCCGTTCGGAATTTGTCTCCTTGGTGGCAAGTTCTAGCACGCCTCCTTCGACGTTGTCGGCCATGCTTCCTTTGACGCCGTCCTCTACAGAAGTTCTGGACGAAGCGTCACAGGACGTGGTTGACAGCTTTTATCGCCACATGAAGAGGGGGGTAGCGGCTGCTGTGGATAGAGGGACCTCTTTCATCTTAGCCCGGCAATGCGCCCAGGGTCATATTGATATCCTTAAGACTCTTTCCGGTGGGGCAGGGGTAGCTGCGCTTATGGAGGCAAAATTGCTGGAGGCTGATCAGCTGGTGGCCCAGCTTCAGGTGCTACGGCAGGCTGATCTGTCTGCTGCTATAGATCAGGAGTACGGTTTCCTCACAGCTGCTGTAGAGAAGATAAGGGCTGCTCGGGATAAGACCAGGCCGGCCATACTGAAGGACCTCCGCGATCTGTCTGATCGATATGATCAGTTGAGCCGCGAGAGTGAAGATATTATAGCTCGAGAAGCCACTGCCTCCCGTGGGGTCATTGACACGCGGGAGCAGATCCTTGAGCTTCAGAGGAAGTTAGCTTTCCTGGAGTCTGAGCTTGAGGCTGCTCGCACCGAAAGGGGGCTAATTATCCAGGAGACTGACAGAGTCAATCGAGCTTCTGCTGGCCTGGAGCTTGCCCTGAAGAAACTGGAGGATGGTTGGCAGGCACATATGTACTTGGACGATGCGAAGCAGTTGTCCCTGGAGGCTGAGCGTCGAGCTAGGCAGCGGCTTAAGTGGGGGACCGCCTTGGTGAAGAGCCGTCTTCTGGAATTATGTACCGCCGAACCATAGACGGCTTTTTTCCTTCTTTTTTGTTTTCATTCTTTTCCTTTCTTTGAGTGGGACATTGTCCCTAGAACATGTAGTACTTTCGTCTTCCAAAATAAAAGAGTATGCTTTATTCTACCCTTTATTTGTACTGCTTGTTGTGCTTGTGGTGTTATGGCAGTGTTTACCCTGCTTGGGGGGCTTATTTGTGGACCTGTTACCATTGGCATACCTGGGTTTTAGGTACAGATAACAAGTTTGATGGGGATACCTAGAACAATTCTACGGCAAGGTGGTCATGGATGTTCCGGGTATCGGAAGAAAGAATGCCATGGAGCAGCTGGGCTCCCGGGGCATGATGAGGGATGATGTGCATGTACTAGGAAACTTAGTACATCATTTTGTAGTGAGCAAAGGACATTTGTGGTCCTATTATCCTTGGCGTACCCTGGTTCAGGATACAGATAATAAGACGAGAGGGAACCAACATACTTACTCAGAGGTAATGAAGACACGGCAAGTATGGGGGTTTTATCGTGGAGTCTTCCTACTCAGAGGTAATGAGGACATGGCAGGAGTAGACTCAACGGAGGATATTTGTGGTCAACAGAGGACATTCGTGGACCTATTATCCTTGGCGTACCCTGGGTTTTTTTTGGTACAGATAATAAGTCGAGAAAGAACCAACATATTTACTCAGAGGTAATGAGGACATGGCAAATAAAAGGGTTTCTTCGATGGATCCTTCCCACTCAGAGGCAATAAGGACATGGCAGGAGTGGGCTCCATGAAGGGGTACATAGGACGACTCAGAGGTAATGAGGACATGGAAGTTCTATGTGGAGGGGTAATTTGTTGTTGGCAGAAGTGAAACGACTCAGAGGTAACATCGACGTTGTCATTTTGGAAATTTTGTGGATCTGTTACCCTTTTTGTGTACTGAGAGTACGGGTAGTGGATCATGAGGGAGGAGCTCTTTCAGAGAAATAAGTTCAGAGGTATGGTCATACATGACTTACTATCTGAAAGAGTGACCGAAATGTGAGTTCAGAGGCACCTGCGGGTACATAACTCGATGATCTGGGAGAGTTGGAGTATGTGAGTTCAGTGGTACCGGCAGGTACATAACTCGGCAATCTAGAATTTTGTGAATGTGAGTCCAACGGTACCGGCGGGTACATAACTCAATAATTTGGGATCTGTAAGTGTGTGAGTTTAGCGGTACCGGCAGGTACATAACTCAATAATCTGGGATCTGTGAGTGTGTGAGTTCAGCGGTACCGGCAGGTACATAACTCAATAATCTGGGATTTCTAGAGGATATGAGTTCAGCGGTACGGGCGGGTACATAACTCAATAATCTGGAATTTAGAGGATGTGAGTTCAGTGGTACGGGCGGGTACATAACTCAACAATCTGGAATTTAGAATATGAGTTCAGTGGTACCGTCATGTACATAACTCAATAATCTGGAATTTGGAATATGTCGTTTAGACATAATATTTCTTCAGGAACTTGCTGTTGACGGGCAACATGAGCAAGTCTCCGTTTTGTTTTACGAGGCGGTAAGCACCGTTGGAGAATACAACCTCAATGATAAATGGACCTTCCCATTTTGGTTGGAATTTGCTGGCGGTTTTGTGAGTCATGACCATCGGCCTTCGAACTGCCAGAACGAGATCGCCAACTTGGAATGTTCTAATTTTAACCTTCTTGTTGAAGGCTCCAGAGATGCGTGCTTAGTAAAGCTCGATTCGTTGCTGAGCCAAGAGGCACTTTTTATCTAAGGCCTCCAACTCTTGTAGCCGGCGACGATAGTTATCGTCTGTCGTCAGTTGGTAAGTGAGAGCGACATGGAGTGAGGGTATTTGAGCCTCCAATAGGAGAACTGCCTCACTCCCATATACCGGGGAGAATGGTGTGTTCCCTGTGGCTGTTCGGACTGTGGTACGGTACGCCCATAAGCATTCACCAAGCTTCTCGTTCCAGTCGCGTTTGTTGGACGATACGAACTTCTTGAGAAGTTTGATGATTGTTTTGTTGAATGCTTCTGCCAACCCATTCACTGCTGGGTTGTATAGCACTGAAAAAATATTCTAGATGCGGTACTTGTCGCAGAACCGATAGAAGACGTGGCTTACGAACTGCAGACCATTATCATGGATGATCCTTCGAGGCAGTCCAAAGCGATAGATGACGTGATGCTTGAGGAAGCTGATAACGTTTGAAGTCTTTACTTCTGCAAGCAGAACAACTTTCGCCCATTTGGAGAAGTAATTTGTGATGGCAAGTATGAAGCGATGTCCTCGAAAAGAAGGTGGAGCAATCGGACCGATGATATCCATTCCCATGCTTCGAATGGCCAGGATGCCACTATCGGATGTAGAAATTCGGATGGCTGGTGGATGAAGTCCGCATGGACTTGGCAGGCTTTGCACTTTCTTGCATAGTCTATCGCATCTGCTACCATCGTGGGCTAGTAGTAGCCCATTCGGCGAAGACGGTCTTACAATTTTGGGCCAGGCTGATGGACCCCGCAGACACCGTCAAAAGCTTCGTGTATGGCTTCTTGGCTTCTACGTTTGACAGACATCAAAGCAATAATCCATCGTACGATCGGCAATACAACATTTTCTTCTCTGTATCATAGAAGAATCTGAGAGAACGCCTTCAGATAGAGGTGGCTTCCTTTGGGTCCTCCGGCAGAATGTCATAGACTGCAAAATCAATGAATGGTTGTCTCCAGTTTTGTGCTTCGTCGATCGTCTGAGAGGAATAACTTGCCACGAATTGAACGTTGTTCTTGGGATAGACCAGTTCATGGCCTATCACATCCACCGATTGATGAGCATAGTTTGGAACTACTAGGGAAGCGGCAAGACCTGCTAAGGCATCGGCTTCGATATTTTGGAGTCTGGGGACATGTTCGATGAAGAACACCTCGAATGATGAGATGATGTTGATCGCTATTTGGTGATAGGAGATCATGTCTTCATGGCGAACCTCGTATGAACCCTGAATCTGATTGACGATTAACTATGAATCGTCGTATGCTTCAAGATATTCTACCCCCAGCTCTCTTGCAAGTTGGAGAACAATGACTAAAGCGTTGTACTCGGCCACATTGTTAGAGCAGGGTTCTGTGAGGGAGTAAGCGCGATTGATCACCAATCCGGAAGGAGAAACCAGCACCACCCCGACTCCGACGACGATGTTGCCCTTAGGTCCGGTCCTTGAGGCACCGTCGAAGAACATTCTCCATATATCATCATAAGAGGTTGCATGCGAGTCGACGACCTCATCTGGGATGTCTTCGTATATTCTGGCCGACTCCGGGCCTGGGTGGGCTGCTAAAAAGTCTGCTAGAGCTTGACCTTTAACAGCCTTTTGCGGGACAAAGATCATATGGTAGGGGGACAGTAATATTGCCCATGTAGCGAGGCGAGAGCTGAGTGCCCCTAGTTTAGTCATGAGGACCCTGAGGGGGTTGACTCATGATATCACATGTATGGTTTGCCCCGTGACATAGTATCGCGTCTTTTGAATGGCGAACACCAGGGCGAGGCATTCCTTCACCATGGCGGTATATCGGTGCTCTGGCCCGATCATCATTCGACTGAGGTAATATATAGCTTGCTCATGGCCTGCATCATTGTTTTGTGCTAGCAGAGCGTCGAGAGAATGCTCCATTGCTCGTACATAGAGCAGGAATGGTTTTCCAGCAACCGGGGCCACCAGAACTGGAGGGTTCGACAAATATTCTTTGATGCTGTCGAAGACACGCTGACATTCTTTATCCCATACGAATGAGATGCCCTTTTCATGAGATGGGTGAATGGCTGACAACATCCAGAGAGGTTGGAAATGAACCTCCTGATGTAAGCTAACCTCCCTTGGAGGCCTCGAAGTTCTCGGAGATTTCTCGGGGGACCCATCTCCATGATTGCCTTCGTCTTCTCAGGGTCTACGTGGATACCCTGGGAGGTGATGATGAAACCCAAGAACTTTCCGCTGGATACGCCCAAGAAGGATTTCGTAGGGTTTATTTTCAAGTTGTGCACTCGCATTAGGTCGAACACTGTCCTTAGATCATGTAGATGATCTTCCTTAGAGCGGCTTTTGACGGCGATGTCGTCAACATGGCACTCTACGGTCTTGCGCAAGTGATCCCTGAAGATGATACTCATAGCTCTATGATAGGTAGCGCCAGCGTTCTTTAAACCGAAAGGCATGACTGTGTAGCAGAACGTGCCTATTGGTGTTCAGAACGATGTATGCTTTTCGTCGTCGGGAGACATCTTAATTTGGTTGTACCCCGAGAAGCCATCCATGAACGACATACGTTCGAAGCCGCAGGTGTTGTCAATCATGTGTCTGTGATAGGGAGGGGGAACTCATCTTTGGGGCACGTCTCATTCAGATTACGGAAGTCGATGCGGATTCGAATCTTTCCATTCTTCTTGAGGATCGGTACTATCTTGACGACCCAGTCCGGATGTTGTTCCTCACGAATGAAGCCGCTGGCTATCAGCTTGTTGACTTTGGCTTCGATCGCATCCATGATGCCTGGGCAAAAGCGTTGTTGTTGTTGTTTGACTGGCTTTGTATCTGGCCGAATGTTGAGTTTGTGAAGAGCAATATCGGGGTTTAACCCTGGCATGTCTTCATAGTTCTAGGCGAACACATCAATATATTCTTTGACGAGTTCTAGTAGCGATTCTCGCTCTTCGTCTGTCAGGCTTTTACTAACGAAGATTAGTTTTGGAGAAGAGTCGCTGCCTAGATCCACTTGCATGACCTCATCTTCAGTAGGAGGCTCTCTTTGTTCAAACCGCTTCTCCCATTGCGCATCCAGTTGTTGGGCATACGGCTCTAATTCGAGGAGTTCAGGAAAGTCTTCACCTTCTTCGTAAGCATCAGCGAACGCCATATTGACAGACAAGACCTGCCTGAATAAATCTCCGATGCTGATATCCGAATCAGAAGTTGGTGATCCGGTTGAGTGTGACTGCTAGTCGCATTCCTCATCTGAGCTTTCAGGGGTCGTTGTAGGCGTAACATACCCCAGTCCGCATCGGGTCTTGTTGTAGTAGTCCTGTGGTTTGCCAGCCGGGACTGGCGACTTTAAAGATAATTGTCGACCAGTACCGTACTTCAAACCTGGCGTAGTCTCCAGATCATACCCCTGTTTTTGCATGAGGTATTTGGATTGGAGGCTATATAGATGGAGAGGCAGTCTCCCGGCATCTGATTCAAGGTTGACTTTTTCTATGGTGAAGGACTGTGGATCATTCTTCCGACCGAAGATGATTGGATGATCCCCTACCTCGATTATGCGATAAGCATCTTCCGCAGGAGTGAGTTGATTTACGGCATAAATATTTGTCACCTGTGTATGTAGGTGAGTGCCTATACCGTGTTCCATAGCATACATTATACAGAGCTTATCAAGCTCGATGTAGTTCAAAGATAGCCCTTTATTGATGAAGTAAGGTATCTTTTCTAGCGGGATTACATCATCTGCAGATGGAACATCAGTATGAGCGGCCACATACTTGGCCAGTTCTGGTTCTTCTTTGGCCATTCCCTGTATAAATGCAGACTAGGAGGATGACTTGGGCAACTTGATCATCAGGGGTTCCACTGGTGGAGCAGAACGTAGAGTCGTTGGCAAACTAGTGACCCCCAGTTTGGTACTTGATGCTGGACGGGGAGGGGTTGGCTCGCTAGAAGCCTCAGACTTTGCATCGGGCTGACGATTCCTTTTGGAAAGACGTATCGTCATTGGCTTGTCAGTGGGATTGGGCTTCTCCTTTTGTGGCTGACCGACTTTAGGCAGTCTGATTGTCAGTGGCTCCGTTGTGGGTCTTGGCGCTTGGCCGAACCTTAGCAGCCGGATTATCATTTGCCCTTTTTGTGCCGAGAGGCTGATTGCGTCCTTATGCAGAGCGGCCTTAAGGGGTGCAAACTTGCCAAGTTTGTGAGCTTGGAGGTGGATCGTCAGAGGTTCTTCTGATCCTGTAGCCATCTCAGTGTGATCTTGCACATCTCCTTCGCCAAGGTGCCTCTTCGACTTTTCGTATAGGCAGGAGTTTGAGTAGTAGGATTCAACTCCTTTGAAGGGATCGATGTCGGCAAATTCTATCCTCACAAAGCAGTATTTGTCGACATATTTGAAGCACTGGTATAGCGTGGAAGGCACGATCATGTAATCATGTATCCAAGGGTGCCCCAAGAGGATATTATAGGAAGTGTCTGCATCTATGACGTAACAGGTCACTTCTGACTGAAGATTGCTAATTTAACACTTCAAGCAAATCTTTCCAATTGGGTAGCTCCTGTCCGAATTGAAACCGCTGATGGCGGTGCTTGTTGGCATCAGGCGATGCATAGGAATGCGGAGATGATGTAACAGACCCTTCGGAATGATGCTTATGGAAGAACCAGGATTAATGTGCATCCGATCCACCTTTACGTCGCCGATGTATCCAGTGTAATATAACGGACGATCGTGCAGGTTGGTTTTGATGAGCATGTCTTGTGGAGTGAAGACAATGTTGGGCATCGCTTCTATACAAGCGCTGTCTTGGAGATTTGCAAGCGGGCTCTCTTCCGTGAGGTTGACCTGAGCTAGATATGCGTCGGCGTTCTGGAGTACATCACTCAAAGCCGTACGAACATCCTTGGAGAGTCTCAAGAGCTCGTATAATGACAATTTGGCCGATGTATTGGCCAATTGTGCTAAGATGTCAAAGTTGTAGGGCCATTCCAGCCCATAAGGTGCTTCTTTTCGGAGGAATTTGTCAAAGCGGGTCTCCTTCGGCCTAGGCTTGTCGGTCATCGGAGGTTGGAAAGGTCCCGGAGTGTCAGCAGTGGCCAGCTGATGTTCTTCAGTCGAGTTGTCTGGTGTAAGTTGGGATTGAGCACTAGACCGAGTGACGACAGCTATGGCTTCTTCGACGTCTACCAAAATTGTGCGACAGGATCTGACCTTTCCACCCTTCTTCCTGCCAATGGGGAGTGGTACGGACTGAGTTACTTCTGGTACCAAATCTGGATGGACCCACATGACCTTCCCTCGTGATGTGGTGAGAGGTACCGGACCAGTAGCCTGATCTCGAGGAGGTAGAACATTAGCAATCTCCATTGTCGCCTGAGGGATGGGTATCACGCTGTCTTGAGTCTCTGTTGGAGGGAAGCTGCCAAACTGTACAGACACCATGTTGGCTGCCACGGTTACCTCTTCGAAGTCAATGGCCAGAGCCTTTGAATCGATGAGATGTTGGATGTATCGCTTCAGTTGGTAGCAGTCATGTGTAGCATGGTGGACGTAGCGGTGGTAATGGCAATACTTTGGGCTCTCTATTTCTGCCGACCGAGGTTCCCGTCTTGGTGGAGGGAGCTGAATTCTATCTCCTTGTATGAGCATATCCAAGATGGGCTTGACATGGCCGTCTTCGAAGGAGTAGGTCATTTGTGGCCATTATTTGTCTGTCGATTTGACTCTGGTTTCTTGGCTGTGTCGGCCACCATAGCCTGCTTGCCCTTGTTGTCCCGATTGTTGGTGGAGCTACCCCCATTATTGTTGTTGGTATTTGGACACTTGCCCTTGTCCTCTCCCTCCGAGATGTGCAATCCCAGTTGGTGAGCCTTCTTCAACCTTTCCTCGGCGCTAGTGGCACTGATGATGAACGTCTTCCAGTCTTTAAATTGACTTTCGCCCATCCAGAGGCTGATTGTTGGGAGCAGTCTCTTTTGGAAAATTTCAATTAAGGAGGAATTCGGATTATCGGATGGCGACTTCATGGCGGTTTGGCGGAATCGCTCAATATAGTTCCTTGTCAGCTCTTTCTCCCCTTGAACGACGTCCATGAGAGTGGACATTGTGATGTCCTGTCCTACTTCGTAGAATCTCTCCAAGAACATGCGCTTGAAGCTGGCGAAGGAGTGGATGCAGTTGTCTGGCAGGTTACAGTAGCGGTCGAAGGCGACCCTTTCCAATGTCCCAATGAATAATCGTGTAAGGATGGCATCGTCATGGGGTAGATGGTCGGTGGTGACCTCGAAGTAAGTGATGTACAGACTTGCGGAGGTCTTTCCATCATATGGATTGATGTGGAAGGTTTATACTTTGGTGGAAAGGGAACATCTCTCCATGCCGCGGGATCCGGTTGTCGTATCCTGAGGTCTTGGCAGTTTTTTCGGGCATGGAATATGGCTCGGAGCTCCTGGACCTCTCTTCTTGCCTTCCTGGCTTCGTCTGCAGGGGTAGGAGCTGACATTTCAGGAGAAATATTGCCCGGGTTTGGTGCCGCTGAGTTTGAGTCTGTATTGACCACGGGACCCAAGTTTGTTCGGCCAGGCGTCCCTCCTTGCAGAGTAGGGAGGGCTGCTTTGATTTTGTCCACTGAATTGACCAAAGTGTGCAGTATGGCCTCCAGAGTGTCGATGTATTGGCGATCACTGGGACCATCCTGTTCGTCGTTTGTCATGAATGCCGTCCTGACATGAGTAGAAGTGGAAGAGACGATGACGTACACTCCGAATCATACCCCTGTAACGAGAAGTCATTGGGGTACGTGGGAATGTCTTCCTCTGGTTCGGACTCAGAAGGAACAGTACCCCCAGCTTCCGACTTTGCCTCGTCTTGGGAATTGTGGACGTCCACGAGGACGTCGGGATTTGCTGCATCTAATGGGAGAGTTGTTTTCCCCAGCTCGTCTCTTTGGAACATCGGATGTCGTGGAGGTTCGAAGGAGTGCTACCCCCAGTTCCAGCAATCTCCAGTGATGTGGATGATAAATCTCCCACTGTAGCAGGTTTCGTCTTTGAACGGGTACCTTGGAAAACTCCGGTGGTGGGCACCCGCTTAGACGACAGTCTCTTAGTCATAGTGGTTGAAATCTTCGAGCTGGAAACATTTGACTTCTTTCCTCTCCCATTGGCGAAGATTTTTTGAGCAGAGTTGCAGGAGACGACGGGAGGTGCCTCATCCTCTGAACATGGTTGTTGCAGTCTTTGGAAGACGGACTGCCGGTCTTCTCGTACCGTCGCGTTATTGCAACAGCAGTTGACGATGACTTGGGTGCAGTGACGTCCGTGGGAGGACTCTTTGCACCCCGAGGCCCCCTCTCTTTTCTTGCATTTGTGGAGGATAGCCTCACGCAAGTCAGATGGGTCCAGAACGACCATGTTTGCTTCTTGGATTTTGGAAGACTTTTGGGAACCATTCTGTCTGTTTGTCGCCGGGGGCTGGGCTCGAGTGATTCTGTACAACTTCCCATCAGAAGCCCGTATAACTGTATGTGGAATACTCGGATGGTCAGAGGTCGGGTCAGCAGACTGAGCTTGCCAAGCTCGCGCTGCCCTAGACTTCTTCACTCTAGTGCGTGAGGGCACATAGTAGGAAGAGTCTAAGTGGTGCTGGAGAGAGTCAGACATATTTTCTCGGAAGCATGAGAGACCAGGACCATAGAAAAGGCGGTCAAAGACTGAGCCGCGTGGAGCAGGCGGCATTCGACTGGAATCAACAGTCTTCATGCGGCTGGCAGTCGTAGCCGCATGGGCTTTCTTCATGTGGCTGGAAGTCTCAGCCGCATAGGTCTTCTCTATGACCTGTGCGGCTGGAAATCCTGGCCGCATGAGTGTTATGCATTTGGCTGGCAGTTTCGGCCGCATGGACATCATTCATGCGGCTGGCAATCTCGGCCGCATGAGTCTTCATCTTGCGGCTGGTGCCTTTGTTCGGCTTCTTCCTGGAGCACATAGAATCACTCTTTGCCCCTGCAAGTCCAGCATCGTAGTGCTTTCCTCTGCCGGACTTGGGGACAACAGAGTCTTCTATGGCTTGAAGTGGGGCCGTATGAGACTTGCCTTCGCCGTCTTGGGCAGCAGAGAGTACTCCGTCCAGAGCTTGGGAAGGAGCAAATGATTTTGGCCTCCACTCCCTGTGAGCCTTCTTCGTGCGGGTTCGCTTCTGGACTGGGCCAGTGCTTCCGTCGGAGAGCATTTCTTCAAACGCCTGTTGGTCGAAGCGGACGACCATCTTCTGTTGTGTGGAGCCAAGTTTGGCTGCATCCGATTGCATCACCAACTCCTCAGCCGTGGAGAAGTTTGTCTCCAGCAGAGTCGCCATCGTGTTTGCCATAAAATATAAAAGAACAGAACAATTATCGGAGGACTGGACTTTTACTTCACAATATAAACTCGCTTGTAAAAAGAAAGCCTAGGTACGAAAACCTAGGTACAACAATCTAAGTACAATTATTTATTTTAGAATCTGGGGGGTGACGGTAGAGGCTCGAAAAAGCGACGGTAGCTCTGCCTTACTCCTTGGACGATCGGATGCAGCCTTGGCTCCGGGGAAGAAATGCTCTCAGGATGCTCTCTGTGTGCCTTTTTCTCTCTGCTCTCTCTCTTCAAGTCTCTCCAGGTGCTCTTCGAAAAAAGTCCTCCTTCGTAAGGGAATGGCACCTTGCTATTTATAGGAGTGGGATGCAATCATTAGGGTTTGCAATGATTGCCTCCTTGATAAGTCGGCAGTTAAGGATCAATTAATCTGGGCTCTTCATTTTGATTGTAGCAAATCTAGGCAATTATTGTAGATTGCATCAAATCTCTATGGGCAATTAATGATGATTGCCATAAATCTTCATGATTTGTTATGCCAAGCTCGGATCTTCCGCCACGTGTTCAATTTGCATGATTGCAAATGATCTGATTTAATCCCAATAATTATGAGGATGGCACTAAATCTGTTTATTGGGATTTGTTGATGAATCTTGATCCATTTGATGCCACGTGTCCCATTATTATTATGCTGCTAACTGTAGGGCCGTAGGAAAAACTAATATTTTGCCATGCGTCTTAACCGCAAGCCACTTAGGAAATCTGAACCGTATGAGAATTGTTCCCTACTGAGCCGCATAAGATTGGCCACGTATGGAAATGATCTGAGCCGCATGAGCGTAGGTGACCACATGATGGGTGGCTTCTCAGTAAGCCGCATGAAGGTAGTCTTCGTGAGCCGTATAGGGTAGGCTCTGCCTGAGCCGCATGAGGTGGCCTCTCCCTGAGCCGCACGGGATGGCCTCTGCCTGATCCGCATGGGGTGGCCTTCTGCCTGAGCCGCATGGGATGGCCTCTGCCTGATCCGCATGCGACTGTCCATGTGTCAAGGCTGCATGAAGGATTTTGGGGTTTGTGTCAGAGATTTTCTTCGGTTCCCTAGGAGTCTACCATTATGACATAGTCTTTATGGAAGATTTATGTCAGAGCCGTCAGAGCCATCAGTTCTCCTTTATGTCAGAGCATTAAATAGGCCCTTTGCTTAATGGCCAATTTGTAGAAGTGAACCACGTGATGTTGCTTGAGCCGCATGTCCAAGTTGGTGACTTTTGAACCGCATGAAGTTCTTGAGCCGCATGAAGCTCGTCTGTTTTTGAACCGTATGGGTTTTCTTGTTCTGAGCCGCATGGGCAATCATGCTCTTTTCCATGCTTCTACAACTACCCGACCTGAGCGAGCGGTCGTCTCGACCGAGTGATTTCTTCGAGCAGCCATTGTAAGGCTAAGTCCGAACGTCGTCGGCATTTTAATTCCTCCGATTGACTGAGCGGGACGGGACACTACATCATACACCACTCAGAAAAAGTTTCGTCTTTGAAACTAACTGAGCACACTTATCGACTTATCACTGGACTCAACATTCTACGTTTCTCGCACACATTTCTCCTATGCGTTTCCTCAATTCGAGCCACGCTCGTGCTATCCACAATCCTTTCTTCAAAACTCACGATCTCAAAATCCTCGACACTTTCCCGTTCCTCAAGTCTCACTTGATTCAACGTATCACTTGGTATGGATCGTGCACATATCTTAGGCGTCCCCAAAATACATGCATTTCAACCAAGCCTCGTGATAGCGAATCCCTCCATCACCACCCGAGTCGGATCATGCATATATTCAAGCATCCCTGATATACATGCATTTCAACCGATACTCGGGAGTGGTGCTTCCACAAATCCTATCGCTTAGCACTCGGACGTCTGCCTAACCGCTAGGCTATGTCTTTCCGTCAGTATTAGAATCATAGTTCCCAAACAACAATATCAACACTGACCCCATCCTAAGGTCAAACCAAATTGATAGTACATGGTCTTTCTACCCAAGCTCGCATCACTCCGATTTCTAAACATCGAGCATCGATTTCTTACGTACATCCCAACATTCGTCGCACAGGGTCCGAGTCGTTCAACAAAGCCATCCTATGATAACTTATGTTTCAACCAATCCCACGTCATATCCATATCGTTCATTCATCAAGCCATTTCGTATAGTCTATCTCTTCGAACACGTTCAACATAATCCGTCTATCAATCCCCAAGTCAAGCACGCTACGACACAATTCATCGCTAAACCAAACTTTCACATTCCATACTTCCGAAGTCATTCATCCCAATTCACGTAATCGATCACAAGGTCATCCGACCTAACAATATGTTGTGCTCCGATCTCACACGAGTCAGATTATCCACGGTGGGCACGAATCACCATGCACGCTCCCGCGAGATAATCATTCTCATCGGGACATAACTCTTGTTTTGTGTCTAGACTAAATCATTTTCGATGCACGGATTAGACCTATTCAATCCTCAAGTTTCATTCATTCATCATTTGCAAGTCCTACAAATCCTCGAGTTCACCTTCGTATCAAGCCAACAAGTCGAGACAATCAAAGTTGCCGTATCCTGATTTTTCGAGTTCGATCATTCCCGCGACATGAATCACCATGTCAGCGCTCATACGGAACGATTGTCCCAAATCCGATGTATCACATGTGCGAGGCTAGAGTTGCGCTCGCACAAGACAAGATCGTCGACGTTATGGCTATCAACGTAAACATCAAGACACGATCATTTTCATCCAACATTCCCTTAAATCAAAATCCTAAGTACAGCATCCAACCAAACAATAACACTTGCACGATCGTCGTTCGCCGAGTCAGAATACTCCCGAGTTATCGTATATCGATCTTTGATACGCCTCAATACCATCGACGATATGCGTAACCTGACGATCTTCCTTTGCAACAAGTTCTGAGTCGTACGAATGATGCTATCGTCCGACTGGATAATCTTCTCGACATTCAAATTCAAGTTCGATCATTATCCCTCGAATCATTCACAATATCAATTTTCCTCAAACCAAATTCACATATCGTTCATCCGTTTATCTTAAGTCATCGACCAACGTATTTCCTCAATTCGCATCATTCCTTTATCAATTAATCGACATCCCTGAGGCTATCGCATACACCACTCAGGGATGAAGTCATTCAACGAATCCTCAACTTATCATTCGAATCAAAATCGACTTCTTCAAATTTTTCGTTCGAAGCATTCCTCAAATTCCAAGCATGCTCATCTATATCGCATCGACGTTATCGTCGCTCGATAGCACGCCTATCGATAGTCGATTCACTTTACTCAATCGAGTTCAACTCATTCTTGCTCGACACTATTCAATTCCCGCACTCGACTTTTCTAAGGTCGACGCAACTTTGGTGGATACGCCCAGCCCGACTAGCCAACCGTGCTTACGCAACCCATCTTTTGTTTCTTGTCAAAAATGGTTCTTCTATGTTTTATAAAATAGTTAGACTTATTGTATGGACATCTCGTGGGACAATCGAGAGAGAGCGCACCAACGATATCAATTTGCGGAAGCAACAGAGTTTGCGGACACAACGAGTTAAAGAATTCAATCAGTAGTCCAAAGACGTAAAGCCGGGCTCTGATACCATTATGTCACGCCCCGCTCCTGTAGGAGTGATCGTCCTCGCTAAGGCGTGATGCCGCATGAGCCTAGATTGCGCTCGTGTAAGGCGGGTTCCATAACGGCCGATTCCAGCGGCTGCGACGGGGTCGTCGCACAGAAGTCCCGAGCAGAGACATTGAATATAGCAGCAGAAATTTAGAACAAACACAAGTTATTCAAAAGAAGATCTTTATTGATATTAAAACATAGATTACAATGGGGCGCATGCTAATATTACAAGTCTCTCAAGCTCACTCATCTCACATTACAAGTCACTCAGCTCTCTCTCATCTCTCAATTACAAGTCTTGAGCCAGCGAAAGCTTCGGAAGGTGATGTCCATACATTATGTCCCGTATAAGTCTTTATTCCATGTGGCCGCGTGCTTCGAATCGCCAAGGAACTCTGTGCCTCGACGCATCCAAGCGAGCTCCGCGCCACGAGCTTCTACCTGTGCCTGCACATGTAAACTATGTGGGTGTCAGTACTCAACTGTACTGGTGGAATGAGCTCCTCGTCTACCCATACAAACCCAACACGTTTGATTTACTTTGTGCAACATAGTCACTTCTTATCGATTGTCTTTCTAATCTTGTCTTAGGATCAGTTTTATGACCGACGCCTTGCCTGTTTTGTGTCTCTAGACCATCCCGTGCTTGCAACAACAATGTCGACTCAAACAATGTTAACCTATCAAGTCGTGCTTGCCTTTCGGCCAAAATCGGAGACGCAACTACGCACATAGGGCTCCATTCCTGTGTGACCATGCTTCAAATCCTTTGTGCCGTGCCTCGTAACTATATACGACTCAACCATATCGCCGCCTCGCGGCCCTTGCTACTTTAATCACCAAATGACCCAATCAAGACTTTTGAATCTTAGTGTCACAAACAACTTTGCCTTGCGACGGTTTCCTGACTTAAACTCAACCAACTCAACCATAACCATGCAACTTATATGCCGACAACATAAGACTCGATGCCACATCTCGTGCCAAAGCACGTCGCCTACGTTGCAGCCAATTCTTAGGCCCAACATTTTGTGTTCCAACTGTACACATGTATTCAACTCAACTTCCTTGATATACTACACTCAATACTCGACTCAATCCAAAGGCATACACGCAGATCGCCGACCATGCCGACTCATCTATATGAACTAGTCACTAGGGCCCAGCCCTATAATGGACTCCTTTTGAGCTTTTGATTAGACAGACGCTCCTTGCCAGCGAGAGTAGCTAGCTCCGCTGCAAGTCCCCGCCTAATCCGTCCAGTCATCTAGCACAGCTACAAATATCTCTATCGCAACGGTTCTCCTGGGCCGCCGGGGTCGTCGTTCGAGAAACAGATTTTTTTTACCTTGTACAAGTTGTCCAATGACTATGCAAGACTCGACTCAAAATGATGTCTCACACAGTCAAGGCTACTTCTAGTGTCACCATCTCTTTCAGGGCTAAGTTCAACACATCTCACATCTGAGATCTTGCCTCGACGACCCGTAGTCGCGAGCATTCTCCTTTCTTGCCTCAAAGACCCAGTCGTGAGCATTCTTTCATTCTTGCCTCGACGACCCAGTCGCGAGTATTCTTTCTTTCTTGCCCTATCATTTCACTCTCTCAAGAACAACTATCAAAACACTTTCCAAACTCAATCACTCAAACGTGGCCCGTGCCTTAAAATACTAAATTCGTGCCATCGTGTTTCAAACCAACTTGAAACTCTATGTGACATCATCGCCCAAGTCATACCCTATATGACGGGCCTTACGATCGTGAGACTATGTGGTTATACCCGACCGTAGAACTCAAAGGGGCATGCCTCCTACTACTCCTGATAGCTTAACGTAACTTGCCTAACTTACTTTGCAACAACATGATGAGCAAAGGCTGCGTCAAGCTTTGCATCGTGGGAACGTGCCGTGCACGCGTTCGACTTCGAACAACCAAGTTATTTGGAGTGCCTAGACTTATGCCACAAGTCGTGCAATACAACTTAACCCATCGGCGAGCAGAGGCTATGCCACGCCTTGGGCGAAGAGACCGTGCATGCTTTATGAAGCATTTATGCGGGCGACGCCTATGAATTTTGCTAACTCTTAGCTTGTGGCGAAGACCAACTCTTCCTTCTCCCAAGCTACGGGACGAAGGACCAAGTGTCATTTTCAAAGCACGCTGTGCACCAACTCTAAGACGATCGTTTTGGACCTTTCCATATTCTAACTCAATTCAACCCATCGGAATTATTCCCTTTAGCTATGTGGATTCGTCTCTTTTATTATCAAGCCTAATTATGCAAGTTGAAAACATACAATTTATTATGTGAAGGCTAAGATGGGGCAAGTTCACCGAAACTACCCCACCTGAGCGAGCGGTCGTCTCGACCGAGCGATGTCTTTGAGCAGTCGTTGCAAGGCTAAGTCCGAACGCCGTCGGCGATTCAATTCCTCCGATTGACTGAGCAGGACGGGGCACTACAACCATTTAGCGATCTTCACGCTGAGAGAGCCGATGTGGGGGGAGCCCTTGGCCCAGACTAAGGAGTAGTCGGGGTCTAGTAGTCGGGGTCTGAGGATAGGTGGAGGAGAAGATGGTTTGAGTCCAGAGGTACGACCTTATAAGCAGCTGAGAGGCCCCAGCCTGCGAAGACTTCTTTTACGAAGGGCAGTTTTAGGCATCTGGTCTGGAATTTCAGCACAAAGGTCTTTGAGAAGGATGAGGTTAGGGAAAAAATTTCGTTGAGAGAGAATGACACACGGATGGTATGCCCTTCGGTAGGGGGAGTGAACTCGATCTCTGGAAGAACGATTACCCTCTCTATCGGGAGGTAGCTGCGCTACGCGGTCCGGTCGCAATATGTAGACGTAGGATGGGGAGTTGGAAGATGACGGTAAGCGGTCGGAAGGGGGTGAGGAAAGCTGAACGGGCGGGGGCTGCTGAAAAGGAATCCTGTTGGGAGGATCGGAGCCTACGGAGCAAGCCGGGGATGGCTCCGAGGAACAGCTGAAACACCCTGGCGAACGATCGACGGTCGAAGGCGCTTGAAGTCCCCTGAGAGGGAAAGCTCCTGCACACGGAGCCGCTCCCGCGGGCACTAAAAATCCTGCCCGGGAAAGAGGGGTGGAGGAGAGGTACCCCGGCGCGGAGGGCGAATGCGCAGTACCTATCTGCACCGGATGATTCTGTCAGTCATGAGGCCCACTAGGAGGGTGGTACCTGGCTGAGATTGGGTGTCCTTGGACGCATGGCCCGCTGGGAGGGGGCGCATGCGCACCTGCATGAGACGCGTGCGCATACAGAGAGGGAATTACTTGGGCGAATGCTGAGGGCGATAAGAGGAGGGGAGCTTGGCTGAGGGGGATATCCTTGGGTGCATAGCCCGCTAGGAGGACGGGCGCATGCACTCCTGCGGGTATCGCGGGTGCATGCGGCGCCAACTTGAGGGTGAGCGCGCTCACAGACGAGGAGAAGGGTGCCGCGTAGGCTACAATTTGGCTCCCCAGCGAGGGGGTCGCAAGAAAGCCAGATCGCGACGGCGCATGCCCCTCCGAAATGGGGGAGGGCGCATGCTTGGGCGCGTCAGGAAAGGGCACATAAGCGGTGCGACTAGTGTTGGGCGCATGATGACCAGATGGGGGAGGGGGCATATGGGAGGGCGGGAAAAGCAGGAGTTGGGAATTCGAATTCGAATTCCCAACGAGCGAGAAAGGGGGACCGAAAATCGATGAGTCGGAGTTCTTGAGGCCCCGTCGGAAAGGGAGATGAAAGCTGCAGGACTCCAGCGATATCGGAGGCAATCAGAGGGGGGTCGAGACCGGGTGAGGGTATCGGAGAGGGGGGAGCTCCACCGGGCTAGGCGTTCCGCGGCGACAAGCAAGACGGGGTGCCGGCCTCAACTGTGGGGGAGGCAAAAGAGGGCGGCCACCTTAGTTTGGAGGCGACTCCGGCGGTGGGGAGGCCACCAAAGTGAGCTGGGATGAGGTCCAAGGGTGGCTGCTCGACGCGCTCTGGCGAGCGACGGACGAACGTGACAGCCGGCGCCGGGGGAGATACGGGTACGAGGGATGGAGGGATGGCTGAGGAGAACGACCCCGTCCCCGTCGCCTAGGACGGCCGGCTGGGGCTGACGACAGCGCGCGACCGGGAGATCCGGAAGGGACGCAAGGGAGAGAGAGCAGCGGCGCAAGCTCGGGCATAGCAGCAGTTTTTGTTCTATATATATATATATTAAATATATATATATATATATATATATATATATATATATATATATATATATATATATATATATATAGGCAAAACATTTACTAAACTAATGACATTGTATACTATTTGGAACATTAGAAACTAAGTTTAAATAATGTTTGAAATAATATTAGAGAATATTATTAGGCTAAACCCTAAATTTTGGTAGATATTATAAATAGGTAAAATATATGTACTTTAATAAAATATAATACTATATTAATACTTTAGACTCCTAAACAAAATTTGAAACTAAAAAGGTTTCAAAGTATACTTGTAAATAATTTATAAAAATATTTACTAATAACTTACTAATATAATCAGTATAAAATACCAGTATATATTATACCTAATATATTATTTGGGCCTGGTCCAATAGTTAAAATAAAACAAAACAAACTAAAATATTTAGCTACTGGGTTCGAGCCCACAAACTAACAAAATCAATCAAAAACAATTAAGTAAAAAGATCCACTGGGCTTGAGCCCACGCCCAAAAAACAATTAGGGCTTATTAACCATAACATCCTCTCTTTTGGAGAGAGAATACATTAGCCACGAAAATGAAAAAAGAAAGTGGAAGGAGAAGAGGAGTGGAGTTCTTCCCCGACGACGGAGGGATCGACAACGCAGAGACTCGTCCTCCATGCGACGCTAGTGCAGCGGAGCAGAGCTGGTGGTGCTGGTGCTGGAGGCTCCGCCGAGGTAGTCGACACAAAGGCGGCGTAGCAAAACTCAGTTAAGGAGCTGCGCTAGTCGTCGAAGCTCGAGTATGGCCAGATCTGGTCGCCAATGCTCGAGCACGACCAGGTCTGGTCGGTTATGGCTTGTCGAGGCAGCGGGGAGTGTGTATCTAAAGTGGAGGGGACAGATCAAAGCCTGATCGGTCGACGACGAGGTTAAAGGTGAGTGATAGGGTTCACTGCAGTTATGTCAGTGGTGGTTGTAGGGAAGTTTGTCGGGATCTAATGTATGTGAGGTGGTGCGAGGTGATACTATTAGTCGACGAGGGTGGAGATGGGTTCGTGATGGTGGTGGTGGAAATTATAGGTGGTGGTGGAAATTATAGGTGATGGTGGTGATCTAGAGAAGTGGCTCAGCACAGTGATGCTGAGCACTGTGGCTGGTAGTGATTGGGGATAGGTTGTCGAAGTAGGCGGGGATTGGTGGCTGGTGTGTGGTGACTGGTGGAGGGAAGAGGGCCGGTCAGGCGCTGGGCACGGTGGTACTGTATGTGGTAGGCGGTCAAAATCGATGTCGAAGTGAGTGATGGTGATGGGTAGCTTGGGGCCGAAGGAGGAGTTTGGGAATAGTTGAGGAGATATTAGAAAGAAGAGAGCGATGGTCGGAGTTAGGGTAGATAGTGGTGGTGCTGGGGTGTTCTGTGAGGTAAATTAGAGGGACAAGGAGAAGAGATGGCAAGAAGACGGCGTAGATCGTCGGAGTTAGTAGGGTTAGTGGTGGCACTGTGGTGGTTGGGATGGTAGGGACGATAGTGAAGGCGTAGATCAGAGTGATGACGGTGGGGATGTCGGACTGTGGTGACGTGGTGGAGAATAGAGAAAAAGGTAGAGGAGTCAGGGAGAGGGCAGCGAGGCAGGTTGCCGGAGCTTGGCCGGTGACTGGCGACAATAGCGCACGACGGTCTGTCGCCAGAGCTTAGCGGCGAACAGAAGCCGAGATTGGTGGAGGGAGAGTGGCAGGAGAGATAGAGAGAGAGAGAGAGTGATTGATTTTGGAATTTTGTGTAATAAAATATTAGGAGTCCCAATATTCTACAGGAAAGGAGTGGAGTGTGCTGCAAGCCAAGTGGCAACCCATGTAAATTATAACAGATCTAAGGACAAAAAGTAAAGACTACAAACTAACCATAATTAACACTAACTAATTACTAACTAATCCATTAACTAACCCTTAATTAGTAACTAAACAGTAGTTATGAGTAAATAATCAATTAGCTAACTAAATAATTAATCACCCTCTAGCCCAAAATCCATAGGCCTACAATTCAAGCCCAAAACTTGGTAGACAATTCGAATAGCTAGCCCACAATTCAAGCCCAAGGCCTGATATATGCTCACCAATAATAAAATAATGCTGAAATAAATTAATTAAATAATAATAATTAGGATTAAAAATAATTTAAAATAATCCAAAAATGATTTTATAAACTTCCAAAAAAATTTATAATATTATTTTCGAAAAATAAAATTTTAATTTTAGGGAAAGAATTTTATAAATCAAAAAATTAGTACAAAATTTTCAGAATAGAAATTCAAAATCTAGGTAGTTACAAGTGGCATATAAGTAAATGCTATAGCCTTGCAGTATCCTACACTTTTTTGTCCTGACGGCTGTACCACTAGTCATTGTGCTATTGTTCAACTGATACAAGTTCAATGACAATCTATGTCCCTTCATGACCACCATGTGTCCTTTACTATCTATAATGAACCGGCTTAGCTAACGAACTTGCAACTCGACATGTCCAACGCGCCCAGAGAAATGATGTTCTTCAACTCAGAAATATGTCATGTCACTAGTGTTCACAGCACCCCATCGAACATCTTTAGCTTGATGTTTTCTATACCAATGGTGTTCCCCATGAGAACAATACCACCATTTAACTCCTTATATGTGCAAACAACTCCCTATTCGGGCACATGTTATATGAGCACCCCAATAAAAAATACATGCCTCGAAGAAACTTACATTCCCGCTAGCCATTGCTTATACTTTGGATATTGCTTCTTCAAGTGTCACTACTGTTTACAAAGAAATATACATCATTCTAATGTTCGGATGATTTGGATTTCCTTTGGTTACTCTTTCTTCCATCGTTACTCTTCGACCATCCCCTTTTATTAGTGAACAACCTGGATGACTCATCGATTGGATTTGTCCTCTTCATAATCTCATCATTAAGAAGTGTAGTTGTCACATATTATATCTCTTTCAATCTCTTTCCCATAGAGAGTTGTTGTCACCAAGCGGTCATATACGACCCCGAAAGCGAAGAAAGTAGCACTAGTGCCTTTTCCTCCCCCTCTAACTTGACTTCAAGACACAGAAGACCGCTCACTATCTTATTGAAGCTATTCGAATGACTGAGAATTTGGGTCCCTTCCTTCACGCATAGACTGTAGAGTTTCTTCTTGAGGTATAACTTGTTCGACATCGACTTTGTCATGTACAAAACCTCTAACTTATACCACAAACCAACTGCAAAAATTTCTTCCATGATATTGGACATGACCTCATCTGCTAGATAAAGCTCCATTATGCTATGCGCCTTCTGATCTACGTCGTTCTATGAATCATCCATCATATCCAAATATTTCTTTTGTTTCCCTACGATGACTTTAAAGACTTCTTTAATGAGTAGAGCCTTAACCATTCTCTACTACAAAGAGAAGTTCCCTTTTCCTATTAAATTTTTCCACCTTGTAGCATTCTGATGAAGATGAGCCATATCGAACAATAGTGTGATACTTTAGTCCCATATCGATTGAGAAGATTAGCATTCTGAATGAACGCGAGTCGTATCGAACAATAGTATGATACTTTAGTCCCACATCGATTAAGAAGATCCCCTTCCCTGAACTCTCATGTATATATACCCCTGGTCGGAGGTCTAATAGAGAGTATCTATGGTGCAAGTTTCATGAACCAAATACTTAATTTTTCCCGTTTTACTATACTTGGTAGGAGGGGATATAATCACGACCAAAAGAATGGACAAACTTTTCAAAATGTAGTAAAAATGTAGTAGGATACAATAGATTGAAGGATTCTTACTGACAGACAATCACAAAGTATTTGCTTACATTTGTTCTGCAAACACATGGTTCTAATGTTCTATTTATATTGAAAACCTGGGTTTTCTAAATAATTTCCCAAACTATTGTCGAACTTTTACGATTTTTCAAAATTTCCCCTAACTTTTCAAACCTCAAAGTTATTCCCGAATGCCGAATTTGTGATTATGCATGTAGATAAAGGAACAAAAGAGGACTATAATATATAAAGAACAATTAAACTCATTTCCACAGGTTTGGTCCAAGGCATTACTGTAGCTCCGCTTCCCGAAAATTTTGAAATATATATATTATTATTAATATTTTGGTTATGGAATATTTATCCATATATATAGATATGTATTGTTATAAGGATATATATATATATTTATACATAAAAAATATTAAATATGAGTATGTGTATAAATATATATATTAAATATATGTGTATATTTATGTAAATATAAATATACATATATAAGTGTATATATAATATATATTTATGTGTGTATATATATATGCATAAATGTACATATATATATATATGAAATGGAAAAAGAATAAAAACAAAAAAAAAAACCAGAAGTAGCAGCAAGCCAAGCCCAGGCCGAACAGACACCAGACCCAGCCCAACTCATCCTAAGCCCAACATGCCATAAGCCCGATTTCTTCCTCATCGGCTGTGTGTAAACATATATATATATAGAACGGCCGAGAGAGGGAGAGCGCAAAGCAATAAACCCTAACCCCGAGTCTATCTGAGGGCACCGCCACCACCCCAAGCGGCCCTCTATGTTTAGCGCACCTCCGCGTGCGTGCGCGGTGCTGACAGCCACCGCCGAACGGCCAGGGCCGCCGGCCGCGCGTAGCAGAGCAAGAAATGGCAGCAAGCAACAGCAGCAGAACAAGGCGAGGGATGATTTCAATAAACGATAACTCAACGATCGTTCGATCGTCTCGCGTTCCGTAAACTCTGGTACGATCACTATATAACCATCTTTTAATCCCTTCAAACAGTTTATTTCGATTCGCACCATGTACGATAGAAATCGAGTTCCAAATCGACGAAAATCTTGTTAGTAAACAGAGTTTATATTTGGCGTAGCACCCCACTTGGAAGCTAGTTTTCCGGCAGGATATTGAGCATTCCCGAAAACCATCTGAAAAGCCTTTTATATGACCTAACCAGGATCGAAACCCATTAACTAAATTATTTTATCATATATTATATTTTTATATTAAAACAGTTCTAAAATTAAGAAAAATACGAAAAATAGTTTTTGAAAACTTAGAAATCTACCCGACTCGACGTGCGTCCCGCCAGCGATGTGGTTGTGACCCGAAGGCATCGAAGGTGCGTATCGGCTTCCTGGACGTGTGGGCTTTGACGAAATTCAAATTGGTCGCGTGTGCGCGACGAATTTGATACGTATCCGTCAAAATTTATCATATCGGCCCCTTTTCAAATTTTCCAATTACTTTGTGCACGCTCGTCATATCGAGACGAAACTTGAGCCAACAGGACCATATCGTTTTTTCGGTCCTGTATGCCAAGTTTGGTCTAATTCTGAGACAGTTGATCGGATCGCCGTTTCGCAGGTCCCGCGGTCTGACTCAACGGGCGATTTTGTGCACGGCCTGCCGAAATCCAACATTGGACATACGATTGGATTCGTATCGAAAAACCAAACCTGTTGACATATAGTTTGATGACTTTAGAGACCGTTGGCTCTGGCACGCTTTTCGGTACAAAGCAGGTCCAACAGCGGATACCGTTTTTACCCGAAATTACCGTTTGCCCCTGTGTCCAGAATTGGACTTAAGGACAGACAATCCTAGCTAATTTGACTATTCTGAAAATGTTAGTAATATTTATTTCAGCATCGGGAGACTTTTTTCACGTGTTGACTTTAGTGACTCATCTGATGTGGTTGTACTATCGGTTTCTCCAGCTAAGGACCTCAGGCAAGTGCACTTTCTGATTGCTTTCGATTCATAGTAGTTTTTTTATTTCATGTCTATAAATATATCTTGCTGCTTGTTGACACGCTCGTCACACGGAGTAGTCGGGAGGAGAAATATCTTAGTAGACATGTGGACTACCCAGAACTATCCCATGAGTCTATTCTTGAATAATAGCAGCTACACATGACACGTGCAGGGTGCCGGATTTACCCCTAGACGTTCACATATCGAAACGGATATTTCACACAACATAGGTAGTTATCTTTTATTTATTTTCCTTTTCTTCTCTACCGTGCCATGTCATCAGTACTTTCCAGTTTTTATATCTCATATGTTATTTTTATGTCTTGTTAATTCTATTGTGTTTTCGTATAGTCGTCGGTTTGTGTACTTGTTCCATTCCTGAGTGGAAACCAACATTTTTCAGGTTAGCTGTGGCTTCACTTAGCTTGGAAGATTCGGGTGTACTTCCAAGCAGAAACCTAGAAATAGATAGCAGCTGTATTTATTTTCATTAATTGTAAAATCTTGTATTTTCTTTAATTATAAATATTGTAAATGTTGTAACAAATTTAGATATGTGAATGAGCAGCAAATGTTATATTTTGAGCATTTATTTCTTGCGGGCTTGAGAGCATTCTACCGCCGACTCTACGGCGTAGGCTGGCTTGGACATGTCTCGTATCTGAAAAGCGGGTGTCGGTCGTGACAAGTTTTTGTGGTGGCCCATGCAGGTCAATTTTTTGCAAAAATGTGCGAACTCGTGGTAGTACCATATTATTCGTACTACTGCGAGCCTGCGACTAGGAAATGCTCATTCACATCTAGGAGTAAATCAATTTTAAGAGAATGACTAGGACTAGGAGTCCCTTGTTAAAATTGACCGTTGGGTAGTTAAGGTTGTCGGACAGGCCATGCAATTTAGAATTATTAAAATTAGATAGCTTTCCAGATCTTTACAGAAACACGATTACTCTTGATATGACGACATGATCCAACGTGGGTATACTACTCACTTGGCTAGTTAGGCTTTCCCTAGAATTAAGACTATAATCTTGATATATAACATGTTCAATTTTCTTTACTCTATTAGATATAAACATCACTTCATGAGTTAGAATTGCCTGTTTTTAAATTCTATTTTGCTGTAAGGAATTGGTTTATAATTTTTTGATTCTGTTATTCGTATACGGATCTCGAGGTAGATTGATTTGAGATTTTCTCTCAACCATTAAAATGCACATAAAATAGATACTAGAATGTTTATATTCATTTTTTCTTTAGTTACTCCCTCCTTGATTAACTCTTTTATTTTAAGTATTGTGACTGATACGACAAATACCTACGCTTTATTTTTACTCAACTTGCTGAATCTCTAGAAGCTCATAAATTTTTACGGATATAGTTAAAAGAACTTTAGTTAACTAATAATGGTTAGACAGCAGCGCACTGTCGTCAATTATTTGAGAGTGGAGAATGTGGGTTCACTGCAGCCAGTAGCACACTGGCGAGGCACAACCCATAGAATTAAAATCCTTTCGAAGAATTGTAGGTTATGGATCATTGCTAAAACTATATCCTTGTTGACCTCTTTTGACCTTGTGTCAATATAAGGTAGAGTACCTGATAGCATTTCACAGCTGAATCACGGAACCAAGGGTTTACCACCGCCCGAGTATACGGATGAGGCATAATTCTCGATAAAATGACTTCAGATGTGATTACAAGCTTAGGATATTATAAAGAATAGAAAGATGCCCTGTGTGTCCCATAAGATCCAAGGCCAATACTAGTAAAAGTTCCGTAAGTTGAGTAGCATGTCTCCCAACCTAGCATCCGTGGTCCATGTGATCTATTAACGAGGTAATTGAATGACACTAACAGGTTTACCTAGAATATAGAATTTAGAGGTCCATAACCCCTTAGTCGACCAAAGCCTTATGGAAAAGAAGATAATAGGTTGACTGTATAAGCAAGAACACCGGTAAGGTTTTGATTCTCACAAAACTCGAACTACTTGTGCCTCCTTCCAAAAATCTCGCCTACTTATATTTTGACTATCTTGACCAATGCTGCTATTACAACCTAGTTTTGCAAGCTTACTCTTTTATCGAGCTTGATTCGAGACATATGTTTAATGGGGATGCCCGCTAACATATTGTCTAATCAGAATCATTGTATTACGGTCTGATCAACCATGATGCATTTGGTTCGCTCTTCATCTAATTACCCTATGTGGATTGAGATGTAGATGTCTCTAAGATCTTATCCGCTACTGCTTTGACATTTTCTCTTGAATTATACATTTATCCTTGAATCATGTAATTGTATTCAGTGATATCTCTCTTGAACTCTTTATTGTTTTGTCTTTCACTGATTGGAAAGACGAAAGCTCGTAATTAATAAATAGATATAGAGTATTTCCCATGGCTATGATAGTTGTACACGCAAGTGTAGCTAACATCGGCCAGCTCTGTGACTGGAACCTTGCCTTGAGTTACTCGTCCTCCCTTCGACACTAAACCTACTATCTTGATCTTCTAGTCATTGGAGTTCGAGAATGATTAGGATCTTCCTTAGATCAATGCCAACCTAGGAGACTACCTATTCTCAAGAGACCAATTAATGTGAGCCTCTAATTATTTGTTTGAAGCTTGCTTTAACTGGAACCCTTGTGACAATAGTCTGGAAGGCTCGACACAAATAGAAATTCATGACTTAGTTGTTAGAAATCTTTTCATATGATGTGCCTTAGAGAATGGTTACCCCGTCGATAACTCTTGTATACTATGGATGTATATGTCCTCTATTTTATCGACCCTGTGTCATTGTACACACTCGGTTTTCCTATTTATTGAAGAACGATTCTTGACTTGACTTATATCTACCATATCCCGTATGTCGTGCCTTATTCTTTATTAGCAAGAGTCGAGGTACAATATCCAGACTTTGAAATTCTTTTAACCTTATTTCTAAGGTGGGTAGACTGTAAGCCCTAAAATTTTGGGATATATGAAGATTACTAATTGATCGGAATAATTTCCATTAGGATGATAATTAGTGCCCCGTAGACTCCCACTTTCCATTTAGATCATTTTAGTGTCCTCGTCCGTGTCATTAATATTCGGACCACAAGACTAGCGGTTACCCTCCAACAAATTTCACTTGCAAGATTTAGACAAGTCCTCCTTCATCTAGGTATATCATGTCCCACTCAAACCCATCCCCTTGTACCCTATTTTTATGGTACGACTTTTAGGTCAAATGGACTAACTATATGCTTACCATAATACCGGTATACTTTCTGACTTCCATTAGAGCCTCAACTTCGACTAAATTCCTTCGACCCAATATATGGTTGTGGTCTACTCGAAGCCCACTACGCACATGCCACTAGTGTGCCACCCAACCGAGGCCTCAAGTGCTACTTAAACACAAAAGTCACTGAAGGGGCATTTTTGGGCTTGAGAGACCTAGCTAACCAACCGGACTGGCAGCTAACTCAACCCCTTGGGTAGAAACCTATTCTAGGGTACCCTAATCTAGTAGAAATAGTTTATCTTGGGATATTGTTCAGTCCACATAGATTGAGATCCAAGGTTCATCCAACCAACGAGTGATATCCAAATAGGAAACCCATTAAGGCCCAGTAAAACCCCTCCAGACAAACCCCCATAGTTGGTCTATAAAACCGAACTGTTTGAAATAGGTCCCCATACCTATTATGTAGTCTCCACCTCTTAGAATATGAAGTCATTCGTAACCCTTATTTCAACTACCTGGAAATTGCGATTCGATCTTGTATTGCACGTGTGTTTAAATAAGCACGTAAAAGGTCACAATCTTGATTTCTCAAATTCCGTTCCATTATGAAATCTTGTTCAGATAAAATTCTGAGAACGAAATTTATGTATTGCATGGATTGCAAGCCCTCTAGAAAATGAAGGGTTCTTCGATTTAGCAAGTGACTGGAATAGAATAGCCCAATCTAGCAAATAAGTCAATGGTTCAAAAACTCTCTTTCTATCTGTATCATTGGATACTCTCTACCGCTTTGGAAACTTCATATTTAATCTCGAATATTCTTCCTTATCTTCCTGACCTCTTTATTTCAGAGCGAGAAATGGCCATACTTACTAGAATTTATCAATACTTCTTAGCTACTTATGTAAATTTGTTGCTTGTTAAATTTTGGATTGCTTGTTAATTTTTGGATTGCTTGATAGATAGGAAAGCTTATAGATGCCTCATACAGTAGATATCTGTTGGTAGGATTGTTAGCAACTAGTTAGAAGATTATTAGATTTTAGTTTTGAAGAGTAGTGTGACCAAAGTGGGTAGAAGTCCTAGAGGTTATGTAGTTACAAAAAGGCTAGGAGGAGGGTATAAACTATTTTGAAGAATTAAATTTAAGGAGATTAAAGTAATGGTAGACTTTGAATTTTTAGGAATAATTATGAATTAGAATTTTGAGGGCAAAATTATTTTTAAGGTGGGTAGATTTGTAGCTCCCCTTCCCGAAAATTTTGAAATATATTTATTATTATTAATATTTTGGTTATGGAATATTTATCCATATATATAGATATGTATTGTTATAAGGATATATATATATATATATATATATATATATATATAGGCGAAATTATTTTTAAGGTGGGTAGATTTGTAGCTCCCATTCCCGAAATTTTTTGAAATATATTTATTATTATTAATATTTTGGTTATGGCATATATATATATATATATATATATATATATATATATATATATATATATATATATATATATAAATTTTTTTATAAGGATATATATAGATATGTATTGTTATAAGGATATATATATGTATATATAAATAAATATTAAATATGAGTATGTGTATAAATATATATATATATATTAAATATATGTGTATGTTTATGTAAATATAAATATACATATATAAGTGGGTGTATATAATATATATTTATGTGTGTATATATATATGCATAAATGTACATAGATATTATATATATATAATATATATATATATATATATATATATATATATATATATATATATATATATATATATATATATATATATATATATATATATATATATATATATATATATATATATGAAATGGAAAAAGAATAAAAAAAAAAAATATAAGTAGCAGCAAGCCAAGCCCAGGCCGAACAAACCCCAGGCCCAGCCCACCTCATCCTAAGCCCAACATGCCATAAGCCCGATTTCTCCCCCATCGGCTATGTGTAAACATATATATAGTTGAACGGCCGAGAGATGGAGAGCGCGGAGCAATAAACCCTAACCCCGAGTCTATCCGAGGGCACCGCCACCACCCCAAGCGGCCCTTTATGTTGAGTGCACCCCCGCGTGCACGCGCGGCGCTGACAGCCACTGCCGGCCGGCCAGGGCCGCCTGCCGGGCGAAGTAGAGCAAGAATTGGCAGCAAGCAACAGCAGCAGAACAAGGCGAGGGGATAATTTCAATAAACGATAACTCAACGATCATTCGATCGTTTCGCGTTCCGTAAACTCTGGTACGATCACTATATAACCATCTTTTAATTCCTTCAAAAGTGTATTTCGATTCGCACCATGTGCGGTAGAAATCGAGTTCCAAATCGACGAAAATTCTGTTAGTAAACCGAGTTTATATTTGGCGTAGCACCCTACTTGGAAGCCGTTTTTTCGGCAGGATATTGAGCATTCACGAAAACCATCTGAATAGCCTTTTAGATGACCTAACCAGGATCGAAACCCATTAAGTAGATTATTTTATTATGTATTATATTTATATTAAAACAGTTCCAAAAATTAAGAAAAATACGAAAAATAGTTTTCAAAAACTTAGAAATCTACCCGACTCGACTTGCGTCCCGCCAATCCGAGCGACATGGACACGAACCGAAGGCATCGAAAGGTGCGTATCGGCTTCGTGGACGTGTGGGATTTGACGGAATTCAAATTGGTCGCGTATGCGCGACGAATTTGATGCGTATCCGTCAAAATTCACCATATCGACCCCTTTGTAAATTTTCCAATTACTTTGTGCACGCTCGTCAGATCGAGACAAAACTTACGCCAACAGGACCATATCGTTTTTTCGGTCCTGTATGCCAAGTTTGGTCCAATTCTGAGACAGTTGGTCGGATCGCCGTTTCGCAGTCCCCACGGTCCGACTCAACGGGCGATTTTGTGCACGGCCTGTCGAAATCTAACATTGGACATACGATTGGGTTCGTATCAGAAAACTGGACCTGTTGACATATAGTTTGATGATTTTAGAGACCGTTGGCTCTGGCACGCTTTTCGGTGCAAAGCGGGTCCAACGGCGGACACCGTTTTGACCCGAAATTACCGTTTGCTCCTGTGTCCAGAATTGGACTTAAGGACAGACAATCCTAGCTAATTTGACTATTCTAAAAACGTTGGTATTATTTATTTCAGCATCTAGAGACTTTTTGCATGTGTTGACTTTAGTGACTCATCTGATGTGGTTGTACTATCGGTTTCTCCAGCTAAGGACCTCAGGCATGTGCGCTTTCTGATTACTTTCGATTCATAGTAGTCTTTTTATTTCATGTCTATACTTATATCTTGCTATTTGTTGACATGCTCATCACACGGAGTAGTCGGGAGAAGAAATATCTTAGTAGACATGTGGACTACCTAGAACTATTCCATGAGTCTATTATTGAATAATAGCAGCTGCACACGACACGTACAGGGTGCCGGGTTAATCCTTAGCCATTCACATGTTGAAACAGATAATTCACACCACATAGGTAGTTGTCTTTTATTTATTTTTCCTTTTCTTCTCCACCGTGCCATGTCATCAGTACTTTCCAGTTTTTATATCTCATATGTTATTTTCATGTCTTGTTAATTCTATTGTGTTTTCGTATTGCCGTCGGTTTGTGTACTTGTTCCATTCCTGACTGGAAACCAACATTTTTCAGGTTAGCTGTGGCTTCACTAGCTTGGGAGATTCGGGTGTACTTGCAGGCAGAAACCTAAAAATAGATAGCAGCTGTATTTATTTTCATTAATTGTAAAATCTTGTATTTTCTTTAATTATAAATGTTGTAAATGTTGTAACAAATTTAGATATGTGAATGAGCAGCAAATGTTATATTTTGAGCATTTATTTCTTGTGGGTTTGATAGCGTTCTACTGCCGACTCTGCGGCGTAGGCTGGTTTGGACATGTCTCGTATCCGAAAAGCGGGTGCGGGTCGTGACAATTACCGATAACAGGTTTACAATGAATTGAAAGAATTAAAAGAATGATACGAGATGCCACATATAGAGGATTCAAAACTGCTCAAATGGAGGGAAGAGCCGCATAACCAAACGAACTGGAACGAAGAACAACAAATTACATTCTAGAGTGTACTCTACTTAGTAGGAGTGCTTTTATTGCTCAAAAAGCATGGCATTGCATGTCCATTTTAGATTTCCAAACGACGTCCTTGAGGTTGGTTGACAAACTGTTGTAGAACTGCAAACACGAATATATAAGGCTATTAGCCCAAATAACGGTGAAATATGTGAACAAAAAAATAAAGGCTAAATTATCCTAATAGCACCCCAACTATAGCGTCCGGACGTTTTGGAAACTTAACTTTTTACTCCTCGATTTTGGCACCAGAATTTTATAAATTGCTATTTTGAAGCATCTTTCGTCAATCTTGAAGCACATTGGAACCCACTTCAAAATAATATCGCAATACAAATATTTAAATTATGTCTTGGTACTCCAAGATATGCTTTTGAAGTGGTCATGATGTATTTCAAAACTGGCGAAAGGTGCTTCAAAAGATTAATTTATGAAGTTGGTGGTGCAAAAATCGAACATTAAAAAGTTAAGGCGCCAAAAATGCTTGAGTGTTATAGTTAGAGAGTCATTAGGGTAACTTAGCCAAAAATAAAGGGAGCTTTTTTTTTTACTGACTACCCTTTTATGTTTCTTTAATAGTTGGAGACAAACTATATGATCTTGCCACATAGTAAAATTATAATAGAACTGATTATAATATGCTAATTGTTACATAATAATCTCTTAAAAGTTAGAAACCAGGATTCAGACGAGCACTGTAGGACAATTGGACTACTGAATTGGATATAATTCGGTGGTATATGAAATCAAAAAGTTTCAGAATTGGGGTATTGGATATTTTAAAAGTTAGGGTTTAACCTACAAAAAATAGGGAATATTTTAGGACTCTTAGAAGGAAGGTTTCACTAGACATAATTTTGGGGTCCACAAAATAAATTATTTGTGACTCAAAATCTATGGTTTACAGTTTGGATTTATTTGACTTAAGGGGGACAAGGTTTTGGGTGGTTTTGGAAAAAAATATTGGATTTTGATTTGTTGTATGTTAGGATGGAACAAGAAAACAAGGTCAAATGTTCGTGCATTACAGATGGATTTTATGGTGAAGAAAGCAAATTCCGAGGATTGATACCTAATCACTAGATTAAAAAAGATACCATTAGAGAGACCTTACTCCTCTACAATTCGGATCATACCCTCATAAAAAACACAACTGCCATCAATTTTATCACACATGGAACAAAAAGTGATAAGAGATAAGAAAGCCCTATTTAAACCTATGTTGCACGGAAACGATTATGACATGACACAATTTGGATACAATGACAAGGATTTGGCTCCTAATTTTGTCAAGTCCTGGTGTATTTTCACGTGTCCTAGTTAAGTCATATAATAAGGTAAACATCACAAGTTAGTTCTTAGTTGTGATATTTTGAACAATTAAGCTATCATCATAAGTTCTTCATGGTAAATAATACTTTTATTCAGCAATAAACTACGAGGATTAGTGATAAGTTATCATGCATATTGACAATTGTACCTCCTGGAATTCTAAAGTATCTCCTTTTGTGCGTGGACGTCGAACACGTGTTATCTGAGGAAGAATCGAAGGCTCCAGAAAATGGGACTGCAGCCGCGATTGCTGCAGCTAATGCCAAGTTGTCCAAATAGAAGAGGCAAAATAGCCTCTATAGGCTTCTAATCCTTAATGCTATGGAGGACTCTATGGCAGAATCTTATTCTAAGTAGACCAATGCCAGAGATATATGAGACTTTGGAGAAACTCTATGAAGATGATAAGAACGTGAGCAAAATATTTATCGTCAAAAAATATCACAAATGGCTCTCTGAAGATGAGAAGACGATGGTGGCTCAGGTAAAGGAATTCCTGAAGTTGTATAAAATTTGAAAGATGAGGAGATGCCCCTCAATGACAAGTTCGTTGTTGTAGGGATCGTCTCCAGGCTCCCCGTTGGATGGAGCAAATTCTATACGAATATGCATAGGAAGAAACTGGAGATCAGTCTGAAAGATCTCCTACAAGAAATATATGTTGAGGACCAGACGAGGGCTCAACTGAAGATGGGCACTCTGTCCAAATAGATGGCTATGGCCAACTTAGTCTACACAAAGGAATCAAAGGGAAAGCAAGCTTCCCATAACAAGAAGAAGGACCTCACTAATCTGAAGTGAAGGGGTCTTCTTTCAAGCACCAGAAGCCAAAGTCCAATGTGACGCTTCAACTGCAGCAAGAAGGGCCATTATTAGAGTGAATGCAGATCCAAGCCCAAGCAATCAGAGCAAGGTGAGCCTAGTAAGTTTTTCATGGTTATTGACGTAAATGCTATGATTTGCTCAGGTCACTGTGGTGGGGGCTGACTTTAACTTGGTGGGTAGACACTAGTGCCACCTGCCATGTCTGCTCAAGCAAGGAATGGTTCACACATATAAACCAACATCTGAAAGTATTATGGTGACGAACCAGGCACAAGCTGAAGTGCAAAGGATCGGGACGGTGGTGTTGAAGCTGACTTCAAGAAAGTCTCTGATGCTTCAAGATGTGAAGCATTTAGCTACTATTGCAAAGAACCTGATCTCTAGAGGCGTACTATGTAAAGCAGGCCTAAGGATGGATATTAATGCTGGCCAGATAGTGATGTCCATAAAAGGAACATACTTCGAAAAAGCCTTTTATACCGAAGGGATGTTTAAACTTCAGTTTGTAACCGAGTCTAATGAAATAAATGCAATCACTCATTCTGATTATACTCTTGAGTTGTGGCATAATAGAGTAGGACATATTCATTGTAAAAGAATAAACAGAATGTCTAGTCTAGGACTTATCTCCAAATGTGGGTGTAAGGTATAGAAATGTGAAGTGTGTTCTCAAACAAAGATCACAAGAAAACTTTTTCATCGGGTTAATCGAAGCACAGATCTTCTGGAGTTGGTACACTCCGATATCTGTGACTTCAAACAATTCTCTACAAAAGCCGAGATATAGGTATTTCATAACTTTCATTGATGACTTCTCAAAATACGTGTTCGTCTTCTTGCTGAAGTCTAAAGATGAAGCGTTCGATAAGTTCAAAGAGTTCAGGGCCGAGGCTGAACGACAAACTAGACAACAACTCAAGAGAATAAGAAGTGATCGAGGCAGAAATTATTTTATGAATTCACATCGTTCTATAAAGAACATGGAATCATCAACGAGACTACTACTCCATATTCTCCTCAATCTAATGGAGTAGCAAAAAGAAAGAAAAGAAATTGATAGAAGTAATAAACTCAATGCGGTTGACAGCGGGTCTTCCAAATTGTTATTGGGAAGAAGCTGTATTGACGACCACTTTTATTTTGAATTGAGTGCCGTATACAACTTTGGACATCACTCCTCATGAACTTGGGTTCAAAGTCAGACCTAACTTGAATATCATTCGAGTGTGGGGGTGTCTAGCATATGTAAAGCTCCCAAATCTGAAGATTCAGAAGATCGCGACCAGGACTATGAAGATGATCTTCTTGGGATAAGTCCAAAAGAGTGATGCTCAGAGATTTCTTGATATAGAATCAAATCATATCATTGAATCTTGCAACACATAATACTTTGAAGATAAATTTGCAAGGAACAAGAATATTGTTTTTACGGATATTTCGACGAATAATGAGGGTGTACAAGAAATTAAAGTTACAAATGAAAACGTAGTCCAAGAAGATATTATTGTGGAGGAGACAATACTTGAACCAGAAATCGTTGAGCCGTCAACTAAGCAAGTGAGAAGACGAAGGACTTTGGAGATGACTTTGTCACCTATCATGTGGAAGCAGATCTACTTACTTATGATGAGGCAATGAAGACCAGAGACGCTATTTTCTGGAAAGAGGTGATAAACAATGAAATTGATTCAATCCCCTCTAACAATACTTGGGTGTTTGTTGATCTTCCTGAAGGAGCAAAATCCATCGGATGCAAATGGATCTTCAAGAAGATGATGAAAGCATATAGAACTATTGACAAGTTCAAGGCTAGGCTTATAGCCAAGTGGTTATCTCAGAAGCAGGGGATTGACTACTACGACACGTATGCTCCAGTAGCCCGGATGACCACCATAAGAATGTTAATTGCTCTCGTAATAATATATAAGTTGGTGATACATCAAATGGATGTAAAGACAGCTTTTCTGAATGGCAAGCTAACCGAAGAGATTTACATGCAACAGCAAGAAAGATTTGTCATCAAGGGTCTTGAAGACAAAGTCTGCAAGTTGGTAAAATTCTTGTACGGTTTGAAGCAGGCTCCCAAAATATGGCATGAGAAGTTTGACAAGTCATAAGATAAAATGGTTACAAGGTCAGCAAAATGGACAAGTATATTTACATAAAGTTCGCTGATGGAAGAGGTGCAATCGTTTGTCTGTACATGGACGACATGCTGATCCTAGGTACAGATATAGGTTGTGTCACGGAGACAAAGAAGTTCATCTCGACCAAGTTCAGTATGAACGACTTGGGGGAAGCTGATGTGATCTTGTGCATCAAGATCATTCGGATGGATACTGGACTGGTGTTGTCACAGTCTCATTATATTTAGAAGATGATCAAACGCTACGGGTATCAGGATTTTCCAGTGATCAATACGCCTTATAGATATGACCTGAAGTTGAAGCTAAATTCGAAGAAAAGTGTCAGGCAGCAGGAGTATACAAGCCTCATTGGGAGTTTGATGTACGCTACTACTACCACTAGGCCTGATATAGCTTTTACCGTGGGAATGCTAAGTCGATTCACGAGCAACTCAGGCGTTGAGCACTGAAAAGCTGTGAAACGGGTAATAAGATATCTCAAGAAGACTCAAACATATGCAATGCACTACAGGGGAGATCTGCCAGTAGTAGAAGGCTTCAGTGATGTGAGATGGTGCTCAGAGGTGGAGAGCGAGAAATCCACATGACTCATTTTCTCCATGGGTGAAGCTGTTATATCATGGAAGTCGAAGAAGCAGACTATGCTCTATCGTTTCTCTATGGAATCTGAGTTCTTTTTACTTGATTCCGCAGCAAAAGAAGCAAAATAGCTTTGGGAGCTCATATATGATCTTCCATTGGTTGGGGCACAAATATCGGCTATATATATATACTGTGACAACCAGACGATTGTTGCAGTGGCATCGAATGACCTCTTCAACGGAAAAAAAGAACTGTGCGGCTAAAGCACAGAATAGTACACGATCTCATCAAGAGAGGTGCCATTGTAATGATTGATATTCAGAGTTGGGAGAACCTGGCAGATCTATTCACAAAGGACCTCAAGCGCCAGCTAGTCGAAGACATAGCAAGTTAAATGGGTTTGAAGGCATTCTGATATTGTGTTATTGTAATCATATCATAAAGTTTTATGCTATTAGTTCAAAGAAAAATCTAATAGGAATCTAGCTTTTGGTTCAAGGAAGGACCACTAACTGAAATAATATCAGAAATAGTAGGTACATGTCCTCTGTGACATAGAAGAGATACGGACCCACAACCACTGTTGTCTACTATATATTTTCTGCGGAGAACAAATCCTGTGTTGATGATGGCTTAAATGCCTTAATGAGTTCTTAGACAGAGTGAATGTTTGTTGTGCTTTACAGGAAGCACGGTAGCACAACACTATAAGGAGTATTACAACTCCATGCTACAGCAGGGCGACTCCACCATAAGGTTCCTAGGTAGGGGTAATGCCTCGGCTTTGCGAGCCAAGTCACAGTGGCGTAGCACCGCAAATAGGCATGTAGCCTAATATTGTATGATGAAGTTAAAGAGTTGTAGACAATACTATAAATGGGACGATGTCCTATGTAACATCCCAGAACTAGAATACTGGAGAGTGAGGGCAGACATAGCCAGCTACGTATATTGAAGTACAACCTACCTCGCTATACGGTCACGACTGTCTAGATACATGAGGGTTTAACTACAAGCCATCGGTCTCTTATGGTCATGAACAAGCCTATTGTCTTAATCTCAAGCAAGTAATAGCAGTTACAAGATGTCAGAGCACCAAATATATAATAGTAAGGCATCCCATACATTACATATTTGGATGATCATGAAGCTAGTCATACAAAATGTGAAGACTAGCAAGAGTTCAGTCATACATGATCAACCCTAGAATTTGTCAATCATATTACAGCCCGTAGGTAGACAGTAAGTAAAGTGCAATCGAGCTAACACGTGCTCATCGGCCAAACGCCCTAAAACAATATTTTTTTTATAATAGAATGGGAGAGCAAAAATTAAACCCATTCGTTGCCAGGGTTATGCCTGGTGGTCACCATCTGGCTGGAAGGTAGGAAGATCCTCTGGAGCTACTCCGATATCTGGCCATACAAAACCAGCCGGGTCAGATCCCAGAAAGAACAAGTACCACAAAGGAGGCTTCACTTAGGAACTAAATCCAGCAATTAGCACAAAACATAATAATATAATAAAACTATAGATTTGGTCAATCATGATGATATATGATAAGGTAACCATGGGACTATTCAGATAACCAAGTTACAACCCTTAAACAAAACAAGGAAAGGGGTTGTAACCCTTCATCTGAACGGAACTTAGTTTCCTACCATTTATCGATAAAGTAAGGCAGAAGCATTCAGGTCATGTAACAATCTTGTACATGATCATGACAAGACTAGACTGGTTTAGACTCCATCCAATCAGATCAAGGCTAAGCAATGAGTATGGCTTGATACTTTAACTAACTAGGGTTATCACAGGCCAAGTTGCTAACAAACTGCAATAAGATGTTCCAACAGCCACAAGCCCTGTAGACCATCTAGGCTATCCGGACACAATTAGGAGTTAAATTCATGTGGGTACATTGTCCAAAGGACACATGTACCCTTAAGTAGCTTGAAGGGTGCAACACATGACAGTGTGCTGAAAATGTGGCCTACTCGACTGTAGGCTACAGATCCCATGATGGGGCGCCCAGATAACGGGATTGCCTGTAGCTGGGAAATCTCTTTATGACTACTGGATTATTCTAGTTATTAGCCTTAGTCAATTTAGTAGGTACCCCAGACCGTGGTAATCAGGGGTCCCTGTCCTAGACATGATGTAAGACCATACTGGTTCACTTGTACAAACACAATCGTCTACGGTGTCCAGGCCATTCATTCTGGTTATGCCATTCTTGTCATGTCATGCTAGTCGTCGCAACAGCTTTCAATGGTTCCCATCATGCTTGCTTGTCATGTCATGTTAACTTTATGCCATGCCGTGTACAATTACCATTTCAAACACATTAAATAAATTCGTGATTATCAAGTTCATGACAAAAGGCGTAAGGATATAAAAGGGTAAAGGTGTACGCCATAGGAACTCAAAGTCTCTACGCGCGTACCTCTACGCTAGGCCAAGGGGCCTCAAGCATAAAGTGGCTTACACTAGCAAGAGCAAGGTGAGATAGCTCTACGCGAGCAAGGGTGCATACGGGTGGGGTTTTACGCGAGCCAGGGTTTTACGCTAGCAAGCCGTAGGCAAGAGAGGCTCTACGCTAGTGAAACTCTATGCGAGCAAGCTCTACGCGAGGAAACACTCGAGTAAGACTTTATGCACGCGAGAGACGGCTCGAGCCAGGGTTTTTCGTGAGCACGATTTTACGCGAGCGGGAGGGCCCCGAGCGTAAAATTTGAATGAACTTGGCATAGAACGGAGTACGCTGACACGCAAATGCGTGTGCGTAAAAGGCTGAATAATACGCTGTCACGTAAAACGTGGGCGTAAAGGCTAAACACTATGCTAACACGTTAGAACGTGTGCGTAAAACTTCATCCTCCTCCCATGGTCAATACAAGTAGGCGTAAAAGCTCACGAACTCATGCAAGCCCCATCTCGGTCAAGTCTCGATGAAATCCAACCATTCCAGAGCCAAACTTGTGTGAAATCGAAATCCCTACTACATGGAACTCTCCATTTCGGAAACAACCAAGTTTTAGAAGATCAAAACTATGAAGATCAAAAATGCTAAAACTTAGATCTCTATGAAATGAGCCATGGAATTCAAAAATGCAAAATACTAAAGTTACTTAGAATCTCATGAGGAAGACAGTGGAACAACAAAATCTGAGTTCCTCCATGAAGCAAGTTGCACTTGCCTAAGCCTCTCTCTCTGGTCGGTGGAGAGAGTTAATGGAGGAAGGAGAAGAGTAAATGGAGAGAGAGAATTGGTTGGTGGGTTAATAAATGGAGGGGATGGTGGTAGGTAGGGGTTGGTACACATGCAAAAACCAAACCAAGCAACCGAAATGCCAAAATAAACCATGAAATGAGACATGTAATATGAGTCAAAATACGTACACGTATACCAAAATACTTAATATGAACTACGGGTGTTACAACTCTACCCATCTTAAAAGAATTCCGTCCTCGGAATTTTATTAAGAGGCTAGAGAGGCAAGGACAAGCTATACTATTCACAGGCAAGTTATAACTAAGTAATCAATCAAGCAATAATTCATACATGCAAGGAATCGAGAGCATAAGGCATAAGAAAGACATTATAACTTACGAGTCAAACAGGTCGAGATATCGTGATAGAATATCATCCTCACGCTCCCACGTTGACTCACCCAAAGAGTGATGACCCCAAGCAATACGGACTAACTTGATAGTCTTGTTCTTGAGTATCTTTCCTCTTCGGTCCAATATGGACACGGGTCTTTCCTTATACGAAAGGTTGGTACCAACAACCTATTTCGAATGATCAAGGACATGACTCGGATCTGGGACATATCATCGTAATTGGGATACATGAAAGACATCATGCACCTCACGTAACGACGATGGAAGAGCGAGACGATAGGACATATCTCCTACTCGCTCTAGAATGTCAAACGGTCCTATATACCTAGGACTAAGCTTTTCCTGCACGCCAAAATGAATGACGCCACGGGTAGGCGAGATCCTCAGGAATACATGGTCGCCGACAGAAAACTCAAGGGGACGCCGTTGAAAATCGGCCCAATGACGCTGGCGATCTTGTGCGATGCGAAGATGATCTCTCACTCTTCTGACCACCTCAACTGTCTGAGTAATTATTTCTGGACCGAGCATCTTCCTCTCTCCAACATCGTCCCCTGCTAGCGGAGATCTGCACTTCCTACCATAAAGTGCCTCGAACGGTGCCATCTGGATACTGGCTTGGAAACTGTTATTATACGAGAATTCCACCAGGTGCAGGTGATCCTCCCACGAACCACCAAAGTCGAGTATACAAGATCTCAACATATCTTCCAAGGTTCGTATGGTACGCTCTGACTGACCATCTGTCTGTGGATGATAAGCTGAGCTGAACTGGAGGTGAGTTTCCAAACTCTCTTGCAGACTGCGCCAAAAATATGAGGTAAATCTTGAACCCTGTCTGAGGTGATACTGGCTGGTACACCGTAAAATCTGACGATCTGCCTGAGGTATATTTCTGCTAGCTGAGCCGTCGACTGACCAACTCTGAACGGAAGAAAGTGAGCTACCTTGGTGAGTCTGTCGACTATAACCCAAATAGTATCTCTCCCAACTGGAGATCTAGGTAATCCAGTTACAAAATCCATGGTTATATGCTCCCACTTCCATTCTGAAATTGGCAAGGGCTGAAGAAGTCCAGCTGGCCTCTGATGTTCATTTTTAACTTGTTGGCAAACCAAACACCGAGGGACAAACCAGGCTATCTCCCTCTTCATGCCATTCCACCAAAAATGCTGTCGGATATCTCGGTACATCTTCGTACCACCGGGATGAATCGAAAACTGAGAACTGTGAGCTTCTGCCATGATCTGCTGTCTGATATTACCACTAGGTACACAAAGATGCCTCCCATGCCGAAGTGTATCGTCCTTATGGATACATAACTCTGGTCTTCGCCCTGCTACACATTCTTCCCTAAGCCACTGAAACTTAGAATCCGCTGACTGAGCTAACTTGATCCTCTCAACTATACTGGACTGAACTTGCATACTGGCCATCAATGCCACATGGATAGGAAAAACAACTTCAATACCCATCTTCTGAAGATCTGCTAATAACTTTAGTTGTGTTGTTAGAAAATAAGCTCCGACTCTCCTGCTCAATGCATCTGCTACTACGTTGGCCTTTCCAGGATGATACTGCAAGTTGATATCGTAATCCACAAGTAGCTCTAGCCATCTTCTCTGACGCATGTTAAGATCCTTCTGAGTGAATACATACTTCAGGCTCTTATGGTCGGTGAAAATCTCTACCCTATCTCCATACAAGTAATGCCTCCACAGCTTAAGGGCAAACACTACTGCTGCCGCCTCCAAGTCGTGGGTCGAGTAATTCTTCTCATAATCACAAAGCTGACATGATGCATAAGCTATTACCTTCCCATACTGCATCAAAACATACCCTAAACCTTTGTCTGAAGTATCACAATACACTAAAAATCCTCCAATCCCATATGGAAGCGTGAGAATGGGTACCGTCATCAAGCCTCACTTCAACTTCTCAAAAGATTTCTGACATTCTGCTGTCCAAGCAAACTACACAACCTTGCGGGTCAACTGGGTCATGGGTGCTGAAATCCGTACAAAGTCTAAAACAAATCGTCGGTAGTAGCCGACCAAGCCAAAAAAACTCCGAACTTTTGCAACTGTGCTGGGTACTGGCCACGTCTCAATGGCCACGATCTTCTGGGGATCCACTTCTACTCTACCTCTGGTGATGATATGACCCAAGTATGAAATGCGATCGAGCCAGTACTCGTATTTACTGAACTTGGCATACAAATGGTGCTCACTGAGAATCTGAAGAACTACACGGAGATGCTGCTCATGCTCCGTCTTACTCTTGCTATAGACCAGGATGTCATATATAAACACAATCACGAACTGATCCAAGTATGTCATAAAAATGTGATTCATAAGGTCCATAAATACAGCTGGTGCATTACTTGCTCTAAATGGCATAACAAAGAACTCCCAATGCCCATACCTCGATCTGAATGCTGTCTTTGGGATGTCCTGCTCTCTGACTCTGATCTGGTGGTATCCTGACCGTAAATCAATCTTCAAAAATATGGACGCCCCTTTGAATTGATCAAACAAGTCGTCTATCCTCGGAAGAGGATATCTGTTCTTGATTGTCACTGAGTTCAAGGTACGATAGTCAACACATAATCTGGACGTACCATCCTTCTTTTTTACCAGAAGCATTGGGGCTCCCCAAGGCGATCCACTAGCACGAATGAAGCCCTTGGTTCTAAGTTCTTCAATCATCTTGTACAAGATCTCCAATTCTGAAGGTGCCATTCGGTAGACTCTCTCTGACACTGGAGTTGACCCGGGAATCAAATTAATGGCGAACTCGATCTCTCTCTCTGGTGGCATACCTGGAAGCTCCTTGGGGAAAACATCAGGAAACTCTTCTACAATTTTGGGAAATTGAACTGCTACTGCCACTGCCATCTGCATCACTGGAGGTGAAGTTCTACTCTGCCTCGGAAGAATGAAAATTCTGGCTCACTAGGAATACTAAAAAATCTTGCCGATATGGCAATCTATTCTAGCATACTGGTCCCTCAACCAATCCATCCCTAAGACCACATCACAATCGGCCATCGAAAATTCTATCAACCTAGCCGGAAACTCTCTACCGCTAACCACGATCCGACACGAGAAAAACACTATATCCACTCCCACAAGACCGTTACTAGTAAGTATATTGAGCCTTACTGATAATAACTCGGGCTCCAGTCCTATCCGTATCGTGAATCGTACAGACATAAATGAATACGATGCACCAGAATCAAATAATGCTGATGCTGGAAAGGAGTTGATGAGAATAGTACCTGCCACTACCTCACCTGATGCTAACTCTTCCTCCACGGTCAAAGCCATCACTTGACCGTGCCCTCGGGGTGTCGGTCCCCGCTGCTAGAAACCTCTCTGGCAGTTCTGGATCTGAACTTGGACTTTTGTATACTGCCGGGGTTCTGTTGCTGAAATACTTGAGTCTGAGGCGATAAGGGCCTCTGTAACGGGTACTGCTGCTGCTGGACGGGTACTGGGGCTGGTCCCCTAACCGAGGGACTAGAAAAGGTCAAAGAAGTGGAACTCCCCCTATTCGGGCAGTTCCCCACCCTATGGTCTGGTGTACCACTAACCAAGCACAAACCATGTGCTCTACGACACTCGGACACCACGTGTCCTGGCTTTCCACAATGAGTGCAACCCATTGCGGAAGACAGCTTCTGCTGCTGTTGGAGATACGCCGGGGTCGAGTGTTGAATCGATATAACAGAAGTCGTCCGCCTCGGAGCTCTAATAGTCCAAGCCCGAGCGGTCGGGGTTGGTGCTGAAGACTGGTTCATCTGGCCGTGGGACCTCTTCTGACTACCGGTCCGATCCACGATCCTCTGGGAGGTATACTCATGCCTCCTCGCTGCTCTCAATATTACATCAAAAGTCTGATACTCAAAACTGCTCCACTGCCATAAAATCTCCAGGTGGAGTCCTTGCTGGAACCGTTGAGCTCTTTCGAACTCGGTCGCCACCAAGGTGGGAGCAAACCGACTAAGTCTTAAAAACTCGGCCGTATACCTATCGACCGTCCTGTCCATCCGCTTCAAATTCGTGAACCTCGTCTGTAGATCATACCGAGCTACAACGTCAAAGTACTTGGTTCGAAATCTCTCACGGAATACTGTCCAAGCAATAGGTGCCACTAATCCATCAGCCTACGATGCCCACCAGCTGCGGGCTAGATCCAGTAACTGCAGGCGCACCACGGCCACCTTCTCGTTCTCTGGGGTCCGGGCTGCTTCTAGAATAACCTCAGAGGCCGTATACCTGGATGACCACATCTGTTCAGAGCATCTTGTAATGTCTGGTGTAATGCATTACCCCGACGATCCTGTGATGTAATCAATTCTCGGATGAGTCCAACCAAGACTACATCATCCTATCTTGTAGGCTGGGCTGGCTGTACTGGGGGCTCTGGACCTCCGGGAAGCATGACTCGGGAAGCTACCCCTGAGTGCTGAACTTGATCTTCTTATTACGGGAGTACTCGCAGAGCTTCTTCCGGTTGATTGGCAGGACCAGGAGCAATGTCGCTAAAGAAGACGACATAGAAAACAATAAGGAAGGACCAGGACAGATCAAAGATGCAAGTACATGATTAGGTCAAGATTTTCAGGGATTTAGAGGATATGAGCAGAGATCAAGGACGAGTGCTGATTGAGACATCTATTCGGTAAACCCTCACATATCTTGATTTTCAAGACCTGCATGGGCTACCACTAAAACCATGTAACGCCCCAGAACCAGAATACTGGAGAGCGGAGGCGGACATAGCCAGCTACGTATATTAAAGTGCAACCCACCTCGCTATACGGTTACGACTGTCTAGATACATAATGGTTTAGCTACAAGCCATCGGTCTCTTATGGTCATGAACAAGCATATTGTCTCAATCTCAAGCAAGTAATAGCAGTTATAAGATGTCAGAGCACCAAATATACAATAGTAAGACGTCCCATATATTACATATTTGGATGATCATGAAGCTAGTCATACAAAATGTGAAGACTAGCAAGAGTTCAGTCATACATGATCAACCCTAGGATTTGTCAATCATGTTACAGCCCGTAGGCTGACAGTAAGTAAAGTGCAATCGAGCTAACACGTGCTCGTCGGCTAAACGCCTCAAAAGAATATTTTTTTTACAATAAAGTGGGAGAGCAAAAATAAAATCCACTCGTTGCCAGGGTTACGCCTGGTGGTCACCATCTGGCTAGAAGGTAGGGAGATCCTTTGGAGCTACTCCGGCATCTGGCCATACAAAACCAGCTGGGTCAGATCCCAGAAAGAGCAAGTACCACAAAGGAGGCTTCACTTAGGAACTAAAACCAGCAATTAGCACAAAACATAATAATATAATAAAACTGGAGATTTGGTTAATCATGATGATATACGATAAGGTAACCATGGGACTATTCAGATAACAAAGTTACAATCCTTAAACCAAATAAGGACCCGGATTGTAACCCTTCATCTGAACGGAACTTGGTTTTCCACCATTTATCGATAAAGTAAGGCATAAGCATTCAGGTCATGTAACAATCTTGTACGGGATCATGACAAGACTAGACTGGTTTAGACTCCATCCAATCAGATCATGGCTAAGCAATGAGTACGGCTTGATACTTTAAAAAACTAGGGTTATCACAGTCCTAGTTACTAACAAAATACAATAAGATGTTCCAACAGCCACAAGCCCTGCAGACCATCCAGGCTATCCGGACGCAATTAGGGGTTGAATTCACGTGGGTACATTGTCCAAAGGACACATGTACCCTTAAGTAGTTTGAAGGATGCAACACATGATAGTGTGCTGGAAATGTGCCCTACTCGACGGCAGGCTACAGATCCCATGATGGAGCACCCAGATAACGGGATTGCCTGTAGCTGGGAATCTCTTTATGACGACTGGATTATTCTAGTTATTAGCCTTAGTCAAATTCAGTATGTACCACTGACCGTGGAACTCAGGGGTCCCTGCCCTAGACATGATGCAAGACTATACTGGTTCACTTGTACAAACACAATCGTCCACGGTGTCCAGGCCATTCATTCTGGTTATGCCATTCTTGTCATGTCATGCTAGCCGTCGTAACAGCTTTCAATGGTTCCCATTATGCTTGCTTGTTTTGTCATGTTAACTTCATGCCATGCCGTGTACAATTACCATTTCAAACATATTAAATAAATTCGTGATTATCAAGTTCATAATAAAAGGGTAAAGGTGTACGCCATAGGGACTCAAAGTCTCTACGCGCGTACCTCTACGCTAGGTCAAGGGGCCTTAAGCGTAAAGTGGCTTACGCTAGCAAGAGCAAGGTGAGATAGCTCTACGCGAGCAAGGGTGCATGCGGGTAGAGTTTTATGCGAGCTAGGGTTTTACGCTAGCAAGCCGTAAGCAAGCGAGGCTCTACGCTAGTGAAACTCTACGCGAGCAAGCTCTACGTGAGAAAACACTCGAGCAAGACTTTACGCACGTGAGAGTCTGCTCGAGCCAGGGTTTTATGCGAGCATGATTTTATGCGAGCGGGAGGGCCCCGAGCGTAAAATTCGAATGAACTCGACGTAGAACGAAGTACGCTGGCATGCAAATATCTGTGCGTAAAAGCTGAATAATACGCTGTCACATAAAACATGGGCGTAAAGGCTAAACACTAAGCTAACAAGTTAGAACGTGTGCGTAAAACTTTATCTTTCCCCCATGGCCAATACAAGTAGGCGTAAAAGCTCACGAACTCAAGCAAGCCCCGTCTCGGTCAAGTCTCGATGAAATCCAACCATTCCAGAGCCAAACTTGCGTGAAATCGAAATCCCTGCTACATGGAACTCTCTATTTCGGAAACAACCAAATTTTAGAAGATCAAAACCATGAAGATCAAAAATGCTAAAACTTAGATCTACATGAAATGAGCCATGGAATTCGAAAATGCTAAATACTAAAGTGACTTAGAATCTCATGGGGAAGACAGTGGAACAACAAAATCTGAGTTCCTCCATGAAGCAAGTTGCACTTGTCTAAGCCTCTCTCTCTGGTCGGTGGAGAGAGTTAATGGAGGAAGGAGAAGAGTAAATGAAGAGAGACAATGGGTTGGTGGGTTAATAAATGGAGGGGATGGTGGTAGGTAGGGGTTGGTCAACATACAAAAACTGAACTAAGCCGAACCAAGCAACCGAAATGCCAAAATAAACCATGAAATGAGACATACAATATGAGTCAAAATACATACACGTATACCAAAATATGTAATATAAACTATGGGTGTTACATCCTCATGTTACTGTGGCACGACACCATAAAGAGGTACCCAACTAGGGGTAAAGCCTCAGCTTCGTAAGCCATATCGTTGTGGCGTATTAACACAAGGAAGCGCACAGTTTCATGCTGGATAGCTTTGTCTATAGAGAGGCTTGTGACTTCATACTAAAGTAGTATTACACTACGATTAGGTTCCCAGGTAATGATAATACCTCGGGTTTAAGTCATGTCATAGCGGCGTTGCACCACAAGGAAGCGTAAGGCATCATGCCATGTCTCTTTAATAAAGAACTCATATAGTGTATGGACAAAAATAGCAGGCCGTCTTTCGAGGGTAAACTTGTAGACGTCCAAAATACATACATCAAAACCAGGCAGGCACATGACCTTTAATGTGTAGCCAGAAGCATATGTGACTACATTGTGTGAGTGGGAGGAATTGTAGCTATGGTATAGAATTCATGTAACTACCACTTTTCTAAAATGGGGATATTTTTGAACTTTTTGTGAAATTAATTATTTTATTATTATTTAAATTAAATAAATTGTGTTAGTGATAGAATGTCGTAAAACCTTAGAACCATATTGATTAGATGACTAGTCGTGACCAATGAAAACTTAGTTAGAAAGATTAGACAACTTAAATTTCATATTAAGTTAGTTAGTTTCAAGTCTAACTAGGAATTAATTTGATAGTGACTAAATCACAATGTTAGAATGGACCCCTTACTTAGAAATTGTCATGATAACTTAGAGGGGCTCCTTAGACTTTCTCTATGGACCCAAAACCCTAACCTAACCTAACCTAATGTGGCTGACCCATAAGCCTTCCTCTTGTCTATTTATATCACCACTCCATCTTCTTCCTCCTTCTATTTCATTTCTAGCCCTAATTTTGGGAGTATCTCCCAAATAGCTCCTACATCCATTTCTCATCCAAATTTCCCAAACAAATTGCAATCTCTTTTCCTTGAAGAGAGGAGGCCTCTATTGGCAGTAGGGAGCCTACTGGAGCAATTTGGCCATTGGAAGTTGAAGGAGATCTCACCTTGGTTTTGTTCCTTGAGAACCCATCTCTCAAGTGGTAAGAGCCTCTAAACACCTTCAAATTTTCCATTTCTTGTTGTAGATGTATTCATTTAGGGTCCCTATTGCAGTAGGAAGGATTAGTCAATTTTGGATTTATTTGAGGTGCGTATCACGAGAGTATCGGATACGTACATCAAGTGTTTGGTGAAATATATCCTAGGACTTTTATTGCTTTAGTTTTAGTTATAATTAGTTAATTACATTGGTTGTAGGATGTCTTAGCATTGTAGGTTGTTGACTGTGATTTGGGTTTTGTTTAGCTAACAACTTTGGATATGGGAGGCTCAGGTTCATGGTGTTTTGTACTGTTGGTTCACTGGTTCTTCATAGGTCTGTGCAGTCAGTAATTTTGGGTTTGTATCTGTGGTTTACACATTCGAGGCATCCTAAGTTTTATAACCTACTATTTGCTAAGTGACCAGATTCACATATCTTGCTCTTGACTCAGTCGAGCCTAATGTTGCACTTTCCTGTAGCTTCTTCAGAGATAGTTTCCTGCATTCAATTGCATTGCCCTGCAAAATGCATAACCTGTAGAGTGATGTATTTCACTGTATTTCCTATAGATTAGACATCCAGCATTACATGGGAAATCCTTCCATAACTGCTTAGTGTATTTAGTATTTACAATTGATTCACTACATAACGTTGCTCATACACTTCAATTTGTACTGTCGAGAATTAGCCACTGCATGTTAATTTGTTATGCATCTCCTTGATGCACTATCCATACTTATCCTGTGCACGTCACTTAGATACCCTGTATGTAGGGAGTCCAGGTCTGAGTTTTCAGTTCAGGTAATGTCCCTTGAGTTCAGATTTGAGCTCTCATACCATTGTTCTGCATATTTATTCATTTGTATTGATCACTGCATCTCTTGATTCACTGCCTTGCATTCCTGCATATTAGATTTGCATTTGTATATATTGTATAGCTTCCGAATCACTTAGCTCTTTGTATCACTTTGTTTCCAGCATCCTTTTCACTAATTGTTCAGTCCAAGTCAATTGCGTATCTTGCATTCCTTGTATTCATGGCATCACATGTCCTGCATCCTCATCTTGCCCAGAATATGTAGGGTATGCTGCCTATATATTTCATTCCATATACCTTCATTTTATTGTATTGATTTGCCCCATTTATCTGTTCCTCATGCATTCACTCAAGAATCAAGTATTCTTCCTTATTTTGTCCCCTTTTTTTTTTTACCCTGAGCATCTTCACTGATACTAAAGAGTATCAAACCCCCAACCAATCCAATGTTATGTCCCCTTCGTCATAACTCATCCACTGTATTGGTTATGTTCAGTATTCTGATACCCGAAGGAGTATCAACCAAGTTAGTTCTGCCTACTTATTTTGACCTGTCCTGTACCCAAGACATCTGTCATGATAATATATATTCATTTAGGTCTAAACATTGCTTCTACTTGGCCATTGTATAGCCCTAGATGCCCCGCATTCTTGCACACCTGTCCTGCATCATTGAGCATGAATCTACCACTGTATTGTCCTATACCTTTCAAATAGAACTTCAGTTTCCTATATTAACATTAGTTGGATATATGCATATCTCCGTCTCATTATTAAGGACATACACTACCCTAGACTAGCTACCCACATTAGTTGACTATGAGTTGACCAATGGTTGATTTTTGACCTAGAAAGGCCTAGAAGCATGTAGACTTCATTATTAAATCAATTGTTTAATCTAGAACAATCCGTAACCTATAAATTCTCATAATAGGTCTCTGTGGTTTACACATCCGAGGCATCCTAAGTTTCATAACCTAGTATTTGCTAAGTGACCAGATGCACATATCTTCCTCTTGACTCAGTCGAGCCTAATGTTACACTTTCCTGTAGCTCCTTTAGAGATAGTTCCCTACATTCAATTGCATTGCCCTGCAAAATGCATAACCTGTACAGTGATGTATTTCACTGTATTTTCTATAGGTTAGACATCCAGCATTACATGGGAAATCCTTCCATAACTGCTTAGTGTATTTAGTATTTACAATTGATTCACTACATAACATTGCTCATACACTTCACTTTGTACTGTCGAGATTTAGCTACTGTACGTTAATTTGTCCTACATCTCCTTGATGTACTACCCATACTTATCTTGTGTACGTCACTTAGATACCCTGTATGTAGGGAGTCCAGGTCTGAGTTTTCAGTTCAGGTAATGTCCCTTGAGTTCAGATTTGAACTCTCATACCATTGTTCTGCATATTCATTTATTTGTATTGATCACTGCATCTCTTGATTGAATGCCTTGCATTCCTACATATTAGATTTGCATTTGCATATCTTGCATAGCTTCTAAATCACTTAGCTCATTGTATCACTTAGTTTCCTGCATCCTTTTCACTAATTGTTCAGTCCAAGTCAATTGCGTATCTTCCATTCCTTGCATTCATGGCATCACGTCCTGCATCCTCATCTTGTCCAGAATATATAGGGTATGCTGCCTATATATTTTATTCCATGTACCTTTATTTTATTGTATTAATTTGCCCCATTTATCTGTTTCCTCATGCATTCACTCAAGAATCAAGTATTCTTCCTTGTTTTGTCCCCCTTTTTTTTTACCCTGAGCATCTTCACTGATACTAAAGAGTATCAGACCCCCAACCAATCCAATGTTATGTCCCCTTCGTCATAACTCATCCACTGCATTGGTTATGTCCAGTATTCTGATACCTGAAGGAGTATCAACCAAGTTAGTTCTGCCTACTTATTTTGACCTGTCCTGTACCCAAGACATCTGTCATGATAATATATATTCATTTAGGTCTAAAAATTGCTTCTACTTGGCCATTGCATAGCCCTAGATGCCCTGCATTCTTGCATACCTGTCCTGCATCATTGAGCATGAATCCACTACTGCATTGTCCTATACCTTTCGAATAGAACTTCAGTTTCCTATATTAACATTAGTTGGATATATGCATATCTCCGTCTCATTATTAAGGACATATACTACCCTAGACTAGCTACCCATATTAGTTGACTATGAGTTGACCAATGGTTGATTTTTTACGTAGAAAGGCCTAGTAGCATGTAGACTTCATTATTAAATCAATTGTTTAATCTAGAACACTCCGCAACATGTAAATTCTCATAATAGGTATCTGTGACTCTAGTTCGGACACTGATACACATTAGTTGCTCAGGATATCAGACGAGTACATTCTCTGCTAGTTTTCATTCATGATAGTATCTATATTGCCTGCTCTAGACTATTTACTTGATGCTGACACATTGTTATCACAAATCAGTACTCTATTGATCTTATCATGAGATGTTATCCTCTTATCGGGTGCATCAAAATTTTTATATTCAAATACCTTATCATGTGCATCACGTACTCCTTGTATTTGTATTATTCATGTACACTCATATGCTCTCATGTACGTTCATGTGCTCTTATGTACTCTCATGTGCTCTCATGTACTCCCATGTTCTCACATGTACTTCATGTATAAACTAACAATCATGTACGTAACGTAATTTGATCAGATCCTTTTGTATTGATTGGGGTAGGGGAGAATAGAAGTGGTTATGTGATTAAATCTCTCTAGTGTACTCATGTACATGTCGATTATGCCTTCACGTATAATCGACTTATCGTATAATAATCATGTACAACCTAAACCGATTACATAACCATCTTGTGCTCTGAAATACTTATGTTATTTATAGTTCATAGTTTCTCCATTCTATTTCATGTACTCAATTTACGTATCTATATCTCCTGTATTTTTATACTTTTTTTTACAGCATGTCATGTACTTTATTCTATTGTTAGCTCTATATTTCCTACCATGTTTTGGAACTGCTTTCAAATTTATGTATTCGCTCCAATTCTGACTGGATATATTGATAAGATTTTACATAGAACTTGGAGGATCCAGCTAGCCTAGAGAAGACACCAATAGTGCTTGGAGTAGAGTGCTAGGACTATTTGGATATGTCTTTTAGTTTCCTTATTATGGATTTAATTCGTACTATGTGTGTTGTGTGGATAACACTTAGTTTTTTTCAATTCTGGATTTTTATTAAACTTTGAGATCTTTCGATCTATTCTATTTCATGCTGATATCCATCTTTAGTTACTTTGTGATTGAGTTGCATCCTTCTGAGATTGTCCTCTGATTGGAGAGTATATTCTCTTTAGGTACTTATATTGTGTTTAGCTATTGTTGAGACCAAGGACAGCGTTCTACCGTCGACACTGTGGCGTAGATTGGCCAATACCCATGGTCTCGTGCCTTTTTACTGGGGTGTGGGTCGTGACACAATATAGAAAATAGTGTATTAGAATGAGAGGATACTCAATCATAGTTAGAATTTTTTGAGAGATTCCTGGGACAATCCTTAAGAATCTTCGAAATTCTTCCTATTATTTCTGTTCACCCTTGCTCCTTGTTATTGAATTTGATTTTTGATGGTTCATTGTTGATTTTGATTTTTATATCGAGATGAATTTTATGTCCTGAGATACGGTATCTTCTGATAACATATGTTGACGAGGACAACAGGGAAGGTAAAATGTCTACTTGGTTATGGAGCCTGGAGTTTGTCGCAGCCATATTAGCCGACGTGGCAGAAACATAAAGACCTGACTTCAGATATATATATATATCTTGGTTATGAGATTTGGAATTACTCGCAGCTATACTAGTCGACATAACGAGGATTCTAAACGACATGATTATGGAGGCGTATACTCCAGTTATGGAATCTACTGTTTATCACAGCCTTGCTTACTGGCATGGTGAGGATTCTGAGTATCATAATTTTGGACAGACGCGTATGATTATCAGATTGTATCTTAAGAAGGTTCCTAATATATCATCTCTATTATTCACTTTTTTTATTATAGAATTATGTTCCATCATCAATTAACTTATGAGTAGGGATACTTTCAGTTCCTTAGTTTAGTTTCTTTATAGAAATTCATTTCATTTATATTCCTTTCATAGTGTGATGGTTGTAGTATGTCCGTATCCTTGAGATGATAGTTAGCATTGGTATTAGAACAGTAACCCATTATAGATAATTCTTTTGTTGTTTATAGTAACTACCAGTTTTCATAATATATAGAATGATAGTCTGCCTTACAGCCCTTGATGATTTCTTATTTTTCATTTATCCTTCCAATATGGCACCCATGACCAGAGCCCGTCGTCTGAGAGCAGTTGCAGCTCCGGATATAACTGAGAGCGTGCTTCCATCTCCTATTGCTCAGGAGTAAGTGACCTCTCCAGCTGACCAGAGGGTAGTGGCACCTCCTGCCATTAAGGAGGTGGTAGTAGCCTCACCAGAGAGTTTTCCTCTATCTCATGCTATTCAGGAGAGAGCTGCAGTTTTGTCTGAGACCAAGAGTCTTCTACCGCCTCCTCCTCGGCTTTCTGGAGTGGTACCCCATACCATGTTATTGGAAGATTTATTTTGTGATGGAGCTCAGATGTTTGGACTTCTCCGGGATGTGTTGGAGACACAGAGAATTCAGACCGAGGTCCTAAGGGAACAGGGTCAGAGGATCCAACAGTTGTGGGACCTAGTCATTCTTAATAAGAGCCTAGTTCCAAGAGAATGAGGAGCAATATCCATCCAGAGCCTTATGAGTACCTAGACCTTCAGCCGACCGTTGAGCACCTCTAGAGGGGGGAGGGGGTGAATAGAGTAAGTGCGAGTGCAGTAGAAAAATAATCACCAATTAAAATTAAAAGCAGATAACTATGGCAGTGAATAAAGAGACAGTAAATAAATTTTGCAAGAGATCAGAGAATCAAACTCAGTGGACACCGCGATATATACTGGTTTCCCTCTTGGAGGACTAATCCAATCGCAGGTACTATTGCCTGCTGTTAATCTACTATTCATAAGCAAATTGAGAGCTTACAATCTCTTTACAACATCGTGCTTGGTGACAAGTGCACGACCAACTTCACAATATCGTGCTTGGCGACGAGCACACGACCGGCTCCAAAAACAGAAATGTGTTCTGAACTTGAACAACCTATTTACAACTCTGACAATTAAAGACTCTAAATCAAATAGATGTTACTGGCTTTGTCTAAGAGATGTATAGGTGGAGTGTGAAAATTTTAGATCAATAAAAAATACTATTGGATATAAATAGAGAAAAGAGAAGTTGAATTGATGAGTGATTTGAAATGAGAAATTCTCTTTTATTTATAGGTGTTTTTGAGGACCGAACTCGGATAGAGTTCGGGCAGAGTTTGGATGCGAAGATTTCGCAAACGAACATTGCATGCAGATTTGGAGGCAACAAACATTTGAATTTGAACTGACCGAACTCGGTCCGAACTCGGCCAGAGTTCTGTCTAAGTTCATCCAATACTTAGAAGAATGTTTGGCCCATTTCTGTTTGCATAGAATATGTAATATTGATGGTATAAAGAATTTTGGTGGATAGGTAGGTTTCTTTTAGATAGGTGGATTGTGGATAACCTAAGCCAGTAATATCCAGTCGATTTTACATTTTGTATCCTAGACTCAATAAAGATAAAAATACATAATAAATTATAAAATGACTCAGACCGATTCTAATACATGAACGCTTCGAAATGATGATTGACATGCTTACAAATATTGTAGTACACACTTCATATTGATTTAACTTGTCCTGAAATGTTAGCAGCAGTTTTGTATATTTTGTGTATTGACTTAAGTCATTGTTGATTTATTAAAATCAGGTGTGACCATTTTAGAAATGGGCCAACAATCTCCTCCATTTTGATAAATGACAAACTTGAGTCTATACCAAAATATATCTAAAATAAGTAATTGAAAAATACCTGTAAAAAAATTGTTTGTTTTGGTAGTGCTCTTTCTCCCCCTTTGTCATGATCAAAATATTTCGGCTCCCCCGAAATATGTGAAGCCAACAATGTTCAGCAAAGAAAAAGACAGAGTAATTTCACAAATAACAAATTTAAAAAAAGATCTAAGAGAAGCAGTAATATAACTAAGACTGATATAAGAAAAGCAACTACAATCCACTGCAAATAGTTATTACATAGAAGTTTATGACTACAAAAAGTCTGATAAAGTCTAACTCAAAGGTTTAGACTGATACAAAAAATGTAGATCATCATCTGACAGCATCTCCAACAATATCACTAGCAACATTCCCACATCACAACGGTGTGTCATCATCTCCAGGAGCATCCGGTGAAAAGTAGGCCATGGTAGGATCGAAGTAAGTGAAAGTAGCCTCATCATCGAACCTCGGTCTAGTAAACCCGGGGTGACGAGTCATCTGAATCGGATGAATGGAATCATGAGATAAGTTCCACTGGATATGAGCAAGGCTATTCCACATCACTTGAGCCTGAGTGATGTGGCGGAACTCAGAGTTGATATAGCTCTGATGACGTTGCACAGAAAGTGCAACAGAATCATCAAAGCGCTAATGACGTTCCGCTGAAAGGGCTAAGAACTTATCAAATCGCTGATAGAAACCTGGGTCAAAACCAGGAGCAAGGGATGGAGCAGTAGGGGCAGGAACCTGAGGATCATCAGCGTGAACCGGACCAGCAGGTTCAGCACCAGGTAGAGGAGGTGGATTGGGATAAGTACTAGATCTAATTAACTCAGAAGGAGTAGAAGAGAAAGGACACTGAGAGATATCAACTCCAAGACGTCTAAAGATCTTAGCCAAGTGCATGGGGTACAAGACGTTGTGCCCCATCCTCCTACAGCTAATCATCCAAGCAATGAAAGTCTTGGGGACAAAAAAGTGACACCAAAATACAGGTGATACATAGCAGACATCTTGAAGAACGTGACCTCGTCTGAAGATCCCATATTGGGAAGTAAAGTAGAGAATACAAAACGATGTAACTCATAAATTTTTTGATTAAGGTGTCGTGAGTACACCCTGTCATTTCTAGGAACATGACGAGGATGACACATGGCGACCTTAAAAGAATAAAGAGTCATGCACTCAGAAAATTGGACATGATTGATGTCAACTAGAGCTTCACCTACGTCAGGCATGTGAAAGAATTCACTGACATTAGTTGAGTTGAATTCAATTTCTCTACCTCCAACACATGAATAAATACCGTAACTTGTAAGTTACAGTAAAACATGCGAACAACATTATCATATATATTGTCGACGGTATCGAAAAAATCACGAAGAGATAGATTTTTAAAAGTAGTAACATACTCAGAAAATATAGTAAAATTTATATAACGACCGGGACAAAAATCTCTATAGCAAAAGTTGTCAAACTAGGCAATAGAAAAGTCTGCAGATGGGAAAAGTCCCGAATCATACTCATCTTCGTTTGTAGGACGACGGGACTAAAAATGCTAACTGGTTCATATTCAGCGGAGGAGGATCCAACATGAGAACCACTCTTGGATGATGGTTTCTTCCTCTTGTGGTGGAGTTTGGGTGCCATGAGAATTGAATTGTAAAAGGAGGGAATACCTGAAAGAAAATGAGATGGGAAGGAGAAAACTACTTCCGAGCTACGAAGATCCGCGATGGAGAGAGGAGGAAGGCTAGAAATTTTACTTGAGGAGGCTCTCGGTTTGTGGGTGGAGAAAAGAAGAAGGTAAAAATGAGATATATATAGGCTAGGGCCGGCTGGTGGTGTTCTGGAAATTCGCACCGGCTCCATCTGAACTCGGTTCGAATTCTGTCCGAGTTCGGCCACTTGTATTTCCAATGTCATTAATGCAGTAAATTTAATAAATTCAAGATATAACTGTTATACTTCTTAATTTAGTAATGTCTATTACTTTGAGTTAGCTGTAGGGGTCAGAATCCAGCTAGCGGTAGTCCGAAGACTAGTGCACTGTGTCGCTTTAGGCTGTTTACGCCTGTATAACAGAAGGACCCTTTCGGCTTGTACCAAAAATAACTTCCATTAATAAATTTCAAAGTTTAGAGTTTATAACGATTTATTAAGCATACTACACTATGAATCTGAAAATTTAAGTATGCCCAGCTCTTGACGCAAATTATTAACGCGGTCTTCAGCTAGTGGTTTTGTGAAAATGTCTGCTAGTTGATAATTTGTGTCAACAAATTCTAAGCAGATATCCCCGTGTTATTGGTGATCACGTAAAAAGTGATGATAAATCTCTATATGCTTTGTGCGTGAATGACATACATGATTCTTAGTCAAGTTAATAGTGCTAGTGTTGTCACAATAAATAGGAATCTTAGTGTAGTGCATATTATAGTCTTCTAACGTTTGCTTTATCCATAAAATTTGAGCACAACAATGTCCTGCAGCGGTATACTCAGCCTCAGTAGTTGATAATGCTATATAATTTTGTTTTTTGCTAAACCATGAGACTAAGACTTTTTCTAGGAAATGACACGTACCGCTGGTACTTTTATGGTCTACTTTGCATCCTGCAAAATCCGCATCCGAATAACCTATCAGGTCAAAGGATTTGGTTTTAGGATACCATAAGCCGACTGTTGAAGTTCCCTTAAGGTATCGAAAGATACGCTTAACGGCACATAAGTGTAATTCCTTTGGATTTGCCTGGTATCGTGCACAAATGCAAACACTGAACATAGTATCAGGGCGACTAGCAGTTAAATATAATAAGCTACCAATCATACCTCGATACTTACGCTTATCGTCACTTTCATCAGTATCAAGCTTTGTTGATGTAGCCATTGGAGTTCCGATTGGCGTTACATTTTCGAAGTCATACTTTTTCAGTATGTCCTTCGTATATTTGGCTTGATTGATGAATGTTCCCTTTGAGTGTTGTTTAATCTGGAGTCCTAGAAAGAAGTTCAGCTCTTCCATCATACTCATCTCAAATTCACTCTGCATACACTTAGCAAACTCTTGACAAAAAATTTCATTAGTAGATCCGAATATGATGTCATCAACATGTATTTGCATAAGAAGAATATCATCATCTAAAGACTTGATAAACAAAGTAGTATCAACTCTTCCTTTTGAAAAACCATTTTCAAGTAAGAAGGCACTTAGGCGTTCATACCAAGCACGAGGTGCCTGTTTGAGTCCATAGAGTGCTTTCTTAAGTTTGAAGACGTGATCAGGTTTTTGAAAATTTTCAAAACCAGCGGGCTGCTTCACAAAAACTTTTTCTTTCAAAAATCTATTTAAAAATGCACTTTTTACATCCATTTGAAATAATTTAAAATCATTAAAACATGCATATGCACAAAACATGCGGATAGATTCTAGTCTAGTAACAGGAGCATATGTCTCGTCATAATTAATACCTTCTTTTTTATTATAACCTTGTGCCACTAGACGTGCTTTGTTGCGTAGAACTTCTCCATCTTCACTTAATTTATTTTGGAACACCCATTTGGTACCAATTATTGATTGACCAATAGGTTTAGGAACGAGTTCCCAAACTTGGTTTCTCTCAAATTAATTAAGTTCCTCTTGTATGGCATCAATCCAAAACTCATCATTAAAAGCATCTGCTAGACTCTTAGGTTCTACTTGTGAAATGAAAGCTATATTAGCTGCTATTTCAGTATTTCTATAAGAAGAGCGTGTACTTACACCTTTTGATAAATCACCTATAATGAGTGTCTCTGGATGATCTGGCAAGAACTTAAATGATTCAAATCTATGAGTCAGATCTTCCATAAGATTTTTATCAGTTCTGGCTTGTACATTTTTATCATTACTGTCGCTAGATCTGTGACTATTGAGCTCATCAAAAGTAACGTTAATGGATTCTTCAACAATCATAGATCTTTTATTGAAAATTCTATATCCCATACTCTTAGCAGCATATCCGAAAAATATTCCTTCATCTGCTTTAGAGTCGAACTTTCCCAAGTTGTCCTTGGTGTTCAGGATAAAACAGCGACAACCAAAACTTTAAAATAGAAAATGTTTGGAATTCTTCCAAACCAAAGTTCATAAGGTGTTTTTTTCGATATAGGTCGAATTAACACCCTATTTAAAATATGACAGGCTGTACTAACAGCTTCTGCCCAAAAATATTTAGGAAGATTATGCTCATTCAGCATGACCCTAGCCATCTCCCTTAGAGTATAATTTTTCTGCTCTATAACACTATTCTGTTGAGGAGTTCTAGGACAGGAAAACTCATGGTAATATCCACTATCATCAAAAAACTTTTTGAAATCAGTATTTACGAATTCGCCACCATGATCACTTCGGATACGAGTAATCATGAAGCCTTTTTCGTTTTATACCTTTTACAAAATATCTGAAATTCAAAAATGCATCACTTTTGTTTGATAAAAAGTAAATCCAAGTAAAATGAGAGAAATTATCAACAATAACAAATGCATAGAGCTTACCGTCAAGACTAGCGACTCTACTAGGACCAAATAAATCCATATGTATCAACTACAAAGGCCTAGAAGTACTTACAGCATTAATGGATTTAAATATAGACCTATGTGCTTTGTTCTTTTCACAGTCAGCACATACCATATCTCTTTTGAACGGTATCTCAGGGAGTCCTTTTACCAGCTTTTTAGTGCTTAGTCGTGAGATAGTGTCCATATTAGCATGTCCTAGCCTCATATGCCATAGCCAGCTTTCATCTAAGTTTGTGACTAGGCATCTTCCTATATTATTAGTACTCTCTAGAAAGAAAACATATATATTGTCTTCTCTAATCCCTTCATATACGGGATTACCAGATGACATATAATATATTGTACATTTATCTTTAACAAAATTGATACCATAACCATTATCTGCCAAGTGACTTATGCTCAGTAGGTTATGTTTCAATTCTGTAACTAGACAAACATCTTTTATTACAAGATAAGGAGATATACCAATAATATCATTTCCAATGATATCATCTCTCAGGTTATTTTCGAAGGAGACGTATCCTTCTTTCTTCATCGATAGCGTGGCGAACAAAGATGCATCACCAGTCATGTGCCGCGAACATCCGCTAACGAGGATCCACTTGCTTTTAGCATGAGAGGGTTGAGGTCCACCCACAAAACAAGTAGATGAATCCTTTGGTACCCATTTACTGAAGTGTCCATATTGATTAGACTTAGGTCTCCAAATTAGTATGTGATTGTCAACAAGCTTTCTTGCTAGACAATACTGTGATATGTGCACGTGAGTATCACAGTACATGCAAGTAAGTTTTAAAAACGTGTTAGTCGATTTTGTGTTGACATGCAAATGTGGTTTCTTTGAAAACCTATATGTGAAAGCATGGTGATATTCGTGTTTCTTACGTGCTTTCTGTGTTTTAGGCCTTTTAGGTGTATGCTTAGTATTAGGACTAAATTTAGGCTGTGTCACAGGTATAACATGTTTGCCTAACTTGATTTCTAACTTTTTAGAAACTGCATAAGACTCTTCATATTTAGCAGTCATATCTATGAGTCTTTGTTCTGTGACTAAGTGCTTCTTCTTCTCTATGTCATATAACTCTTGTATCTTGACATAGTCTCTTTCTTTCTTTTCAATTTTAAGGATAGCCTCATGATAGTCTACTTTAAGCTTGGCTATCTCTTCTTTGTTACCGGTTGTAGATGTCTCTTTAATGTCTTCAATGAGATTGGACAGTCTAGCTACTTTGGTTGTGCATGTCTTAACCTCTTTTTGAGATTGTTTATACTTGTCAAGCACATTTATGTGTTCTTCAAGTAGTTCGCTGAAGGCATTTTCTAACTCATCGAAAGTAAAATCATCATATAGAGGATTTGAGGATACCTTATCAAAAGCCATAAGACAGATACTTGTATTTGCATACTTTCGACCAGTTGTTGTTCTTCGGTTTGATCTTGATCTATCATATAGACTGCTTTTCTTTGGCGTTGGGCAGTCCTTCTTCATATGCCCTAACTTCTTGCATCAAAAGCAGATTATTTCTTCTTCATTGCTTTCATGGACATCTTTCTTCTTTCTGTTTGATTTCTCAAGCTTTATGAATTTTTTGAAATTCTTCACTAGCAGGGCTTGTTTATCACCACTGGATGATTTTTCATCATAATCTTTGCATGTTGATCTTCTGGCTTGAGCTTTAAAGGCGATTGATTTCTGTTTTGGAGTAGCTTCTTTAAACTCTTGCAGATCCAGCTCATGGGTCATAAGCTTGCCCATAAGTGTTTCCAGAGTCATGGTGGTGAGATCGTTTTCTTCAATGGTTGCTGTTGCCTTTGGATTCCAGTTCTTGGTTAGAGCCCGTAGCACTTTTCTGATCTTCTCGTAATTGCTGTAATCCTTACCAAGAGATTGCAAAGGATTAGTAATATCAAGGAAACGAGTGAATATCTGTGTAATTGACTCACCAGATTTTATTTTGAAAGATTCATTTTCCTATGTTACTCTACTAATTTTGGATTCCTTCACTTGGGAAGTACCTTCATGAGTTACCTCAAGAAGTTTTCAAATTTTATGAGACGTCTTACAGATTGAAACTCGATTAAATTTTGTCTTGTCAATTACACAGAATAGTGCGTTGATGGCACGTGTGTTTCCAAAAACAAAAAGTTTATTCCAAACTTGAAAAGAATCGTACAAAGTATAATAAATTCTGGAAAAGTACAACTTTAGGAATCCGATCAGAAGACGATCGCTTTATCCCTTGGACTATGTGAACTTGAAGACTACAGCCTCTGGAGAACGCAGCATCACTTTTGCAAGAACTCTTGATTTTCTGTCTTCTGATAATTATTGGAAGCTATATTTATAGAGTTCTAGAAATCAGGTTGTGCCTAGGCACAACTCAGTGCATTGGCATGTGGCATCATTTGGGTTACGTGTCAGTCTGTGAGGAGAGATTGATCAGGTTGCGCCTAGGCGCAACTTGCAGAGCGCGCTGAACAACTGTCATCGTTGACAACAAATCGTCTCGAGCACCACGCTTCACGGGATTCGAAGAGATTTTTTCGTTTAACGTGTTGTCAGTTGTCAGTGCTGTCAGATAATGATGACATTTACTGCCAGGTGCCATGTAGACTTAGACGCATTATGATTAGGCACAATCTGATATATGGCGCAATTTGAGCAGTGGCGCAACTTGATTTCTGGGCTTCACAATAGTGGCGCAACTTGATTTTTTGGGCATAACTTGATTTATGGGCTTCACAACAGTGGCGCAACTTGATTTTTTGGGCGCAACTTAATTTTTGAGTAGTACAAATATGGTACAACTTGATTTTTAGGCTCTACAAGACCCCTTTCAAAGTTTTCGAATTTTGAAATGTCAGAAAACTTCAAAATACTTTGAATTGTGGCAATTATTGAGTCGAGTTGCACCTATCTCGTACAGTTTGTTGCGAGCTGTTACGATATTTTATGCGCAGCTTGGGGTGACTGTTAGGGTTCTATTTAGTCTATAAATAACCCCTACAAAAACAAGGAGAGGTCACTCAAGAAGAAACATCTACTGCCTCGATCGATCTGGATGATGATCGCACTGAAGCTGCTGAGGAACCGATTGCACCATTACGCAGGGAAGTCAGGAGAAAACTATTAGTGAACCAAGAAGTTATTCGGAGAACTGATACGTCTTCAATCCCTCCCCCACTGACGGAATCTACCAGCCATCTGGAACAAGATTTACCACCACAGGAAGGTAATATCAGGATTTTGATATACATCGATATATATTTTTCTCTTAAAGATGTACATTGATTGATTCTTTTATTCGTAGTGGCTACTTTAGCAGATATTCGACCTTCTGCCACGACTGTAGAAACCCCAAGATCGAATATTTTGGTGGTAAGTATTCCCGCTAATGTACTTGCTGCGGTGGGAATAACGGTTCCTTCACTAACTCCTGTTACTCCGGTAACCATCTCTCCAGAGAAAGATCTGCCTCCTCAAGATGGAGTGATAAATTCTCCAAAGGCTCAATATCCTACTCACTCTCAAGAGGATCGAGAGGTGATAGAAGCGTTAGCAGATTGTGACTATGGTAATGAATCATTTGGTGATGACTGTAATAGTGCCGCTAAGGAGGGACAGGTTTAGTAGATGTTCCATCACCTCAAGAATTACCGGCCGATGAAGGCCAGTCAATTGCTGAGGGTAAGAAAAACCTGGTTGTCGATGAAGGGCATGCTAATCCTAGAATCGATGAACCCAGAATTCTTGAAAAAGTAGGTATAACTCAACCCAAGGCTTCCAGAGTGGTAAACACTGAAGAATTAGTAGAGCAGACTCCAATTACTCTGCCACCTCAAACCGAATCAATGGCTGGAAGTAGTCAAGCTACGGTGTCTGTGGACACCATGTCGAGACTTCAGATGGAACTATCCAGAGCTCTTGAGACTCCACATGTAATGCCCGGCTCAGGTAGATTTCTAAAAAATGATTTATTTATTATCTTAGCTCCTTCAACATCGTACATCGCTATAACAAATGGCATATATAAATTATAGAAGGACCTACAGGAACCACTAGCTCAACGATGGCTCCCTTGGACAAAGGAACCCCAGCAGGAGAAGGGAGCTCTTCCCATATACCCCGGTCCACCAGTACATAAGATGAAGCGCCTCCACCTGTTCAAATTGTAGAGACTGACAGAAGTGGTTGCCACCCCAAATGTTGTAGCGGCTAATAAGTTTACGATGGCTTCCTTCACCAAAGTCTTCTTCACATCTTTGGAGCCTTTAATTCATCGGGTAATGGAGAGAGAGGATGTTCCATTCAGCACAGTCAGAAATCCTTCCTCATTTTTAATTGGAGGCATCCGCAGCCAAGGAGATAAGGCTCAGGCCACTTTTCTGGAGTACATTTTGGATGAGCTGGAGGAGTCGATTAAGGTTTATAAAGACCTTAAAAGAGGAGATGTTAAGCTGCTAGTAGATGCAGAATACGAAGCTTTGGCTCGTGAGGCTGGAACTAATAAAGCCAATTTTGAAGCTTTCTTACTGGCTTTTATAAAGACAATCTTCCGAGCTGGATGTCCAGATTTCTGAAGTAGCCTCTACTGTCGAGCGTCATAAGGCTACAGCTGCGGATGAGGAAAAGAAAGCTTATGATCTGGAGGCTGAAATCGCCTGGCTTCAGAAAGAGCTCAAAGCTACCAAACAGGGTGTAGAAAAAGAAACTCAGCTACATCAGGATGCTATCAACCAGTTAGACGTTTTAAAGTGTCAAAAGGATGACTTTGTCCGGCAACAAAACGAAGAACTAGCTCGTCAAATAGCCGCCCAGCACCTATTTGACCCAGAGTCAGGAAGGGTTGAAGCCAGGCAACGGGTGCTGGATTCTTGTACCGAAAGAGCTAAATCCTTGAAAAAGCGGATCATAGATCTCATCACTTACTCTTCAGAATAAAATAACCAAAATTGTTGTCTTTTTCTTTATCATGTATCTTTTTGAACATTTTAATCAAAAGGAAATGAAATGAGAAGTTTTTTCGTGGTTCCATTAGTTGTTGCATACCTTGTTATAAATATAAGTAATATAATAGAAAATATATTCAGAGGTACTGGATGTGATATATTTCTTGATTAGAAAATAATAATATTTATTACATCTGCTCAGAGGTAATGTGGACGTGGCAGAATATAATGTTGGAAATATTATTATTTCAATAGACAACTTTGTCAGAGGTGATATGGATGTGACAAGTTGCTGACGTAGATATTAGAATTCATAGGTGCGGAAGACGTGAATTCTTTTTTCTGTTTTAGATTTGAGAATTTATCATCTATGGCTTTATTTACGAGAAAGTAAATAAAAGACAATAAATGCTAAGACTGATGAATGAATGAATGGACAGTCAGACTTCTTAAAGGAGAGAAACTGAATGAATGATTAGTCACCTCGGTTCTCGAGGAGGAGAATGAATGAACAATCAAACTCTTTTAGGGAGAAAAAATGAATGAATGAACAGTTGGACTTCTTTCGAGGAAAAAAAGTTGCATCGGTTCTCGAAGCCGATTATCTGGTCATTCTGTCTATAAATAGAACAAAACTTCTGTAGATATTGTCAACCTTTTTTCTCTCAGTACAGAATATATTTCGAAGATATGCTCACTCCGAATATTGAAGACACGACTGAGACGCCTCCTGCTGAGCCTCCGGTTCCTCCTCAGAAATAAGTAAGGGAAGGCTCAACTGTTCCTGCACCAGAGCAGGACCTGATTGCCAAGTTGGTGGAGCCTGGAAAGACTGCTGAAAAAGAAGCTGCGAGGACAGCTGCCTGTGAGTTGCTGGTGTGTTCAGACAACGAGATGTTTTAATTGCTGGCAAATTATGTATTTAACCAGGAAGGGTCGGGTCCTCGTCCCCGCCCTTGATATTATGTACCTCTTTCTACTTTTAAATAATGTGAATAAAAATGAGTTTTATTTACATCATTTCTCTGAATGAAAACATTTTGCTCTTATACATAATATTTCTTGATAAATTTGCCATTGATAGGCATCATAGCAATTCTGCCATCCATCTCTGTTAATTAGTAGGTCCATTTGAGAAAACCTTGTTCACCACATAAGGACCTTCCCATTTCGTCTCGAAGAAACCTTTGCTCATGTGGGTCATAGTCATAGGACGTCTGACCATAAGAACAAGCTTGCCTTTCTGAAATGTTCGTACTTTGACTTTGCGATTGAAAGCTTTTGAGATACGGGCCTGATATAATTCGATATGTTGTTGAGCTAGTAGCCTTTGCTCATCGAGCACCTCCAATTCTTGAAGCCGAAGACGATCATTATTTTCTGTGGTAAGTTCATTAGCAATGGCAATTCTCAAGGATGGAATTTGAATTTCCAGCGGTAAGACAGCTTCACATCCATATACCAGAGAAAAAGGTGTACAACCTCTAGGATTACGGACTGTAGTACGATAAGCCCATAGACATTCTCCAAGTTTCTCACTCCAATTATATTTGTTAGTAGAGGCAAACTTTTTGAGGAGTTTGATGATAGTCTTGTTGAATGCTTCAACTAACCCATTAGCTACAGGATTATAGGCCGTAGAAGCAACATTATTGATTCGGTTGTCATTACAGTACCTAGTAAACTTCTGACTAACGAACTGTGGTCCATTATCATGGATGATCTGACAAGGTACGCCAAATTTGTATATCACATGATGTTTGACAAAGTTGATAACATTGCTAGTCTTCACTTCAGCTAAAGTTATGGCTTCATTCCATTTAGAGAAATAATCGGTTATAGCCAAGATAAACCGATGTCCTTTAGACGAAGGAGGATTGATAGGACCAATTGCATCCATACCCCAAGCTTCGAAGGGCCATGAGGCAGCAGTCAGGTAAAGAAATTTCGACGGTTGGGGAATAAAATCTGTATGAATTTGACATGCTCGACATTTCCTTGCATAGTCAATGGCATCTGATACCATAGAGGGCCAGTGGTAGCCCATACGTCGAATACGATCCTGTAGTTTGAGACCGAACTGATGTGCTCTACAAACGCCATCATGAGCTTTACGTAATATCTGCTTCGCTTCATCACCAGCAAGACATCTTAAGAGTAATCCATCAAAAGTTTGTCGAAAGAGAGTTTTGGTGGTATGATTATAATAGAATCGAAGGATCGCCGACGAATACTTATAGCTTCCTTAGGATCTTCAGGTAGTATATCATATACTACAAATTCGATGAAAGGTGCTCTCCAATCTTCGTTGGTGACATTGACTTCAGTTGAATTACTGAATTCAATGTTATGGTTGTTTTCAATACAAAACAGTTCTCTATTGGAGATAACAACCATTTGTTGTCTTTTGACCGAAATTGCCAAGACCGCTGCTAAGTTAGCTAAGGCATCAGCTTCTGTGTTGCATGCTCGATGTACATGTTCGATGAAGAACCCTTTGAGCGAGGAAGCTATTCTGATTGCCGCTTCGTGGTATAGTACCAGATCTTGATGTCGAACTTCGTATGTACCTCTAACCTGATTAACAATCAGCTTAGAATCACCATATACTTCGAGATATTCAATATCCACACTACTACAAAATGGTTAACAATGACGGCCAAAAATGCTAATTGATGACATTTATATGGCCATCATCTACGTTACCGTCATCTTTATCATGAGAAACTAATGACAGCTCAATACATGTCATCTTTATCTATGAAAGATGACTTGTATTCGTCATCTTTATTTATAAAATATGACTTCTATATGTCATTTTTATTTACAAAAGATGACTTATATTGTAAGATGACAATGACAACTCAACACACGTCATCTTTGTTTATAAAAGGTGACTTAATGCGTCATCTTTATTTTCTAACGACGACTTACGTGCGTCATCGTTATTTATAAATTATGAATTTTATTGTTGAAAAACAATGACAACTTAACACACATCATTATTATTTACAAATGATAACTTATATGCGTCATTGTTATTTATAAAAGATGACATGCATCATCTATATTTACAAAAGATGACTCTTATCAAGGATAGACAGCTCAAAACATGTCATTTTTTATATAAATATGACTTTTATGCATCATCGTTATTTATAAACTATGACTTAAATGTGCCATCGTCATTTATAAAAGATAAATTTTAACATTGAAAAAAATGACAACTCAATACATATCATTATTATTAAAAAAAGATGACTTTTATCGAGGGTACAACAATGACGACTCAAAACAAAGAAATATATATCTTATATCAATTGAAGAAAACAAAGAAAACTAATATGTAACACCAACAAAAATATTTTGTTTCAACTAAACAGTATTCCTTCATTCTCACATACTACAAAACATAATGATACTGCCAAAAATTTCTTAATACATATTGTCTTCATTAACAATATACATAATAAATTTCTCCATCTCTCCTCTCATTTCGTCAATTTCTTTGATGGAGTAATCCTTTCTCCCAGCAAACTGCAAAAAATAAACACAAGTTCAACTATTACGTTAATGCCACCATGTTATACCAATACAACTAATATTACAGTAATAAAATTATCTTAATATCTAACTTACCACTTTTTCTAATTTGGTAGTAGAAAGTTAGAATATGTCCCTAACTTTCAGCATTATTTGGTTGTTTGGGGCACTACATTAGAAAGTAAAAAATTAAAGGAGTTCGCACGATGATAGATGCTTCAGCAAGAGCTGCAGAGGAAAGGCATAGGTTTATGCATCAGTTCTGCTTCCTAGGATTATTGACATTAAAATGTTAATTGAAGTGTTGCCACAATGGTATTTGTTACTCCTTCAGAAGGTGTTATATATGTACAACTATCAGGTCGACTTGGAAGTAGACCTCGATATCCTACAGGTATACAGGTGGTCTAAATAATGTGCTAAAAGGTCAATTGGCCGGGACAATTCTAACAAGGATCCAGAATATGCCTCCATTATAGGATTGGCATAAGATCCACTCTCGGATTAAAAATGTACGGCCATATTTTAACCTCCCACCAAAATGCAGATATAAAGTATTTTATATTAATTGTTGAAGTGCAATGCCTAAAGCATAGCATAGACACCCAAAGCTAGTAAGCAAGGTATATCAAATAACTAGAACATATAATATGCAGGTATTATTCATACATAATCTATAATAAGTACAAATTAGTGGTGACAACATGATTATGCCTCCTTGACTTGGAAGCACCTCATTGCTAGCAATTGAGGCCAGAGATTGCATGTTGATAACAATCAAGGATAGGAGATTCAAACATGAGTGAAGTGGGGATTGGTACAAGTCATATTGTCCAAATGGAACCTACACATGAAAGATGGGATGAGGTAGAGAAGAAAGATGAGGGAAACTGGCCACTTTTTAAAAAGGGGATTGTTGGGTTCTCGAGAAAGTTGACTTTTTTGTTAGTTGGGTATGACATCGTCTTTGTTAACTCACTATTATCAAGCTGTGGGCATTAAACCACGTTGATGGATTGCTACACATGTAGACTAAAGCTCACTCCAGGCATGGAATCAGCTGACAGATTTGCTGTGCCAGGATCAACTTCATGATTGACGCAATCGGTACCAACCAACTAGGAAACAAGGTCACATATGGATTTAATCGAGTAAATTTTAATCTGCCTAGTTTAACCCAGTAAATAAGTGCTAGAAAGTGGGTCAATGGACCAAAGTTTGACACATATTTGATTGATTGCAATTTCAAGTGAGAAAGAGTCCCCTGCAAAATAATGATAGACAGGGGTACACAAGGGAATTCAGGATATCTTTCTAGTGAAGAAAAGATAAAATAGAGGCTGGAGATGCATAACCTTCCCACTAACCCTACAGATTATTTAAAAGGTAACCTAAAATAAAAGGTGCAACAAGGATACTTTCTTGATAATCGATAGATGATATATCAAAAATGTACTACTGCGAAAGGCTTGACATGAATTCACACCATTAACGGCTCAGGAATGTAAGTTGCATATGTTAGTTGCATACCTTTCTTTCCTTTAAACCTTTTATCATTAGGAATACCATCCCGGCGATACTGGTTCAACTGAACCTCAATTTCCTCAGGAGTTGCTTTGTTCTTGTGAACTATAGCCTTCTCCTCGTCATACAAACTGCTACGAGCTCCGTGTTCAGAAATTGCAAGGTAGAGTTTGTGCGCCATAGAAGGGCTTCTAGCACTCCTAGTGGATCTCTTCGAAATTAAGAATTTGAGTCCACCCATACTGAATACGTTGCTTGAGGAAAGAGCCGATGGCTCAACATCTGAAATAAATTTTAGTATCATGTAAATTGCGAAACCAGAAACTAGAAAGCGACCATTCTATTTGTAAAGCACAATGCACAAAAAGCTCATACATGCCAATTACGAAACTATATATATATATATATATATATATATATATATATATATATATATATATATATAACTTGCTCTATGTAGGATATTGATTTCACGGCTGCCATACATATTCTCTGGAGTGTAATTGTAAACATATATAACAAATCTAGTTTACATACATAACAAATCTACAGTACAATAAATCGTTTACATACATATATAAAGCAAAGTAACTTGACAAATCCATCATGTAATTGTAAAAGATAAAAAGAGTAACCTCTATCATCCCAATCAGATGGTAGAGATCATCCCCACCACTAAATGCACATATAGATACAACAACACTGTAAGTATGCATGTGACTTTTGTCCTCATCAGAAATTCTAAAAGCTCCATGTCTACTGTAGAATCCACAATGCACCACAACAGCTTCATTTGCCTGGAAATAATAATGTATGCTAGGTGATGTAAAAGAATAATCAGCCAAGAGGAGCTTAATCATAAGGCGATCTTAGCTACAAGTGTAAACTTCTATGAACTAGAAAGTAACATTGCATGAAATGCCAAAACAATGTCCTTTCAAATTTTTTAAAGAATCTATTTAGTTTTAGTTTAGGAAAAGGATTGCAGCAGGGTTTTCATGATCACAACAAATATATACAAAATATTGGTGTATTTTCAAGCCAAACCTCCAGAAAATAGAAGAATGAAGGGGACAAACATTCTTTTTTCAGTATGTGTGATAATATCTCACATTTGTCCCCAATACGACTAAGAAAAATAAAGAACGATGTGTTCCCTTCTTTCTTATTGAATACTTCAAGTCCCAAGAAAAGAAAAAGAAATGATATTTTTAACTATCCTTTTTTTGGGATAGCTTAAATTTTCGTTTTCCTTCTCCACACTTTCCTTGAGAGCAAACGAACTCTATGTAATGTAATGCCAAGAAGTTAATTAGTTATATGCAGGTAATAACCTTGAAACTATCTTCTCTTTCTTGAAGTGTTTGATTCCCAGTGAATAAATTAAATCTTGCATCTTCTGTATACTGGGACATCACTGTGGCATTGCCTCCTAAATGATAATTATGGAATCTTATTTATACACTCTCCTGATAGTAAAATGAGTATCTGCTCTCTCTAGAATTTCCAGGTGTGAAGTGCCTTGAAGCAAGCTGGCCAATTACATAAAGTTAAATGAGAGGTATGACCTGAAAAGTGACTCGCACCAGGATTTGTCCAGATGAAAAACATATGACAGATAAAGATCTTTCAAAGTAGTGTTTTCATTCATGCTATTCTTGCTAGTTGATCTTCCTTGAGTAGAACCTTTCAGGTCATATCTACGATGGATGTGCAGTTCTATGCAGAACATATTCCCCATCATAATAAACCTGACCCCTAAAAGCATATGTATAAAATAACAGAAAGAAAACCACTTTCAGGCGAAGTATACAAGTTAATTGATTTTGTAAAATTAATTGAATTCTATACAAAGATAAAATTCACAGAATAACATTCCAAATGACATAAGTATTTAATTTTACCTCTGGTTGTAATGGCACGACTGTCGAAGAGGTGGCTGGTGGCAAAGGAATGAGTCAGGCGAGGTGTGCGCTCTGCCTGAGGTGATGTGTCAAGATCTCCCACTGGATCTAGAGAAATTCAGATGAGAAAGAAGACGATGGGATGGGGGCGAAGGACACGAGTCGGATTCAGATCGACTGAAATAGAGGGAGATCATCGACGTTGAGGCGAGGAATCGTTGATAGCGTTGGTGAAAGTCGGCTAGAGAGGTCGACGGAGATTTGGGGAGTTTTTGCACTCGCTAACAGCTGGAGAAGCTCGTACAGAGGCTACCGACGGTGCCGTGGTTGCGGTTGCGGTTACTAGATCCAGGAGAGGGTTTGGGAAGGAAGAAGACGAGGGACGTCAGGTTGACTAGGAGAAGAGGAAGGTTAGGGATGAATCGGGATTAGGATTTTTGAGAGGAAGCCCAGCCCTCCTATAAGCAATCCCTAGATTATGTGAAAAGAATTGAGAGAGGGAGAGAGAGTGAGAGAGAGAGAGAGAGAGTGAGAGAGAGAGAGGTGGGGTTTGGGAATCCCATGCCCTAATTATAATTCTTGGTATAAGCAATTAAAAAGATTATTTTATAACAAACAACATATTTCTATTATTGTTTAAACTATGACTCTTAACATTATTGTATTTTTTTTGGTACTGCATTTTTCTTTCATACACAAAAGACGACATACGTAAAAAATAAATTTATAACCCTTATATTTTTGATGTCATCTTACTACACTTTTCATGACATTATTTTTTTAAAGTCATTGATTATGTTATTAATGACGATCATCTAATAAAATGACATTAAAAGTAAAATTAATGACATTTTAATATGAATGTCATCTATAAAGTGTCATTGTTAACTATTTTTCTAGTAGTGCCAGGTGTTTAGCTAATTGGAGTCCAATGAACAAGGCATTGTATTCTGCCACGTTGTTGGAGCACGATTCATCTAAGAAATAAGCTCTCTGAATAGCTAATCCATCTGGTGAAACGAGAATAATTCCCACTCCAGCAACAAGGGTGCCTCCAGGTCCAATTCTAGATGCTCCATCGAAGAATAAACGCCAAGTAAGAAATTCTTCTGAGATCATATTTGATTCCAATGTCTCGTCTGGAATCTCATCATAGAGTTTAGATGTCTCAGGGACAGGATAAGCTGCTAAGAAATCAGTAAGTGCTTGGTCTTTCACAGACTTTTGTGGAACATACACCATATCAGTGCTAATAATATGGCCCATATTGCAAGCCAAGAATTGAGTGTACTGGGCTTCTTCATTAAGATCCGCAGAGGATTAACTCAGAAAATAACATGAATACTTTGGCCAATGATGTAATGCCTTGTCTTTTGAATAACAAACATTAAGGCTAAGCATTCCTTCTCTACCGGACTATAAAGATTTTCAGCTCCAATCCTCTTCCGACTAAGGAAGTAGATAGCTTGTTCATGACCTTTTTTGTTCTTCTAAGCCAGCAAAGCTCCCAATGAATGGTCCATCGTCCGAACATACATCAAGAAGGGTATTCCTGAGATCGGTAGTACTAGGACTGGTGGACTCATCAAATACTGCTTTATGTCATCGAATGCTCGTTGACATTCTTCTATCCAAATAAAAGATACACCTTTTTTCATTAAATGAGTAAATGGTCTACAACTTCCAGACAAATTCGAAATGAACCTCCTGATGTAATGAAGTCGACCCTGGAATCCTCGTAGCTCCTTTAGGTTGTGTGGAGGACGCATCTCTTGAATGGCTTTGATATTCTCGGGATCAACGTGTATACCTTTAGAGGTAATGACGAGTCCGAGAAATTTGCCACTAGAGACTCCCAAGAAAGACTTGGTGGGGTTCATTTTGAGTTGATGCTGGCACATTAGATTGAAGATGGTTCTTAAATCTTGGATATGATCCTCCTTTAGACGACTTTTGACATCAATATTGTCAACATAGCATTCGACGGTCTTTCATAAATGATCTCAAAAGATAGTACTCATAGCCCGCTGGTAAGTTGCACCTACGTTCTTAAGACCGAAAGGCATGACTGTATAGCAGTATATTCCACGGGGAGTACGGAATGAAGTATGGTTTTCATCTTCAGGATTCATCCGGATTTGATTGTATCCAGAAAACCCATACATGAAAGAGATTTGTTCGAATCCACAAGTATTGTCGATTATGACATCAGTAATTGGGAGAGGGAATTCATCTTTAGGACAAGCGTCATTAAGATCTCGAAAGTCTATGCACACTCGAACTTTCTCAATTTTTTTCAAGACTGGTACAATATTGGCTACCCATTCAGGATGTTATTCTTCTCTGATAAAACCATAAGCAATAAGCTTTCTGACTTCATCATCTATCGTATCCATTATTTTAGGCTTGAATCGCAGTTGCTATTGTTTGACTGGCTTGACATTAGGCAAAATGTTAAGTTTATGAGTTATGACCTGAGGATCTAAACCTGACATATCTTCAGAGCTCCAGGCGAAGACATCGATATATTCACGAATGAGATGAATCAGTTCTTGTTTATCATCTTCTGGGAGATTTTTGCTAATGAAGATCGGTCGCGGTACATCTTTCTCTCCAACATCGATCTGGATTAGTTGATCTTCGGTAGGTGGTTCTTGTTGTTCAAAACAGAGTTCCCACTGAGTGTCCATCCTTTGTGCCTAAGGATCTACTTCAGGAGCTTCTTCAATATCATCTTCGTCATTTTTTGAGAACTCGGCAGACACCTTATTAGAAGATATTGTCACCCGATGGATATGACCAATACTGGTGTCAGAGTCCCATGAAATGGAATCTGAAGAATTAGAGCATTTATCTTTATCAGATTCAGAGTCTTCGGCAAAGTCTTCGTCGTCTTCTGAGAACTCGACAGTTACCATATTGGAAGATAGGGTCACTCGATGGACGTACCCTACACTAGTGTCTGAATCCCATGAGACAGAATCAGAAGAGTTAGATCGTTCTTCTTCATCGGATTCGAAAGTTTTTGGAGTTAGAATTGGTGAAGTATAACCTAATCCCTGCTTTGTTTTGCTGTAGTATTGTTGTGATTTTTCTTTTGGAGCAAGAATACGAATATGAGTTCGTCTTCCTCTACCGCCATTAAGGCCAGTTTTGAAATCATAGCCCATTTTACGGATGATTGCCTTGGATTGTGGACTATAACGACGTAGTTGTAGCCTTTCTGTATCATCCTTTTCATTATCGCTGTCAGACATGATTTTTTGATCTGTTCCTTTACTAAAAAGTATAAGAGTTTCGCCTTTCTTTCGAGAAGAAACTAGGAAGAACGATTCTTGTATTGATTCAAATGATACCATATTTTGGAGAGATGATACGACTCCTATTGTAAGTGGTTTGAAGCTATCTAGCATATCCAAATAACATCGATTATGATAAAAGACATCAGTCTACTATAAAGGAGATGCTACTTTATTGATCTTTACATCATCATTTACAAATAGGACTTTTAGCCTTAGAAGGCTTAGTCAGATTGATAACCAAAGGAAGAGAAGAAGATCAAGAAGGCGGGAGGGGTTTTTTATGACGAGGTGAGCTCCCTTTGTTCTTGTCTAACACCGGAAGGCTGCTTCTTGTGAGAAGGAAGGTAAATAGTCATTGTCTTGGAAGACTGAGGACAGGAAGTACGTCCTCTGACAGGGACAACCAGAGTGTCATTTGGCACGCCTTTCTGTTCTTCGTCAGTATCCATTGCTAATACCACCTTTATGAATTCCTCTTTGTACATACGAGAATCGTTGCAGTATGCTTCAACACCCTGAAAGGATTTAAGTCTGCAACTTCTTTCTATACTTCTCCATTACCATCTACATATTTGAAACATTGGTGGAGAGTAGAAGGTAAAATATTGAGTTCATGGAGGAATGGTCTTTCCAACAAAACATTGTATGAGTCATGATTATCAATCACATAGAAAGTCACCTTCGTACGAAGATTGTCGATTTGAAGTTTCAGGTGTATCTTCCCCAAAGGTTCACTTCTTCCTTGATTGAACCCCAAGATAGTAGTGATAATTATAGAAAGGTTGTGCATCGGGATCTTCAAAGCGTCCAGCAGAGTCTTCGGTATGATGCTAACTGCAGACCCTGGGACAATCAGAATGCGATCGACTTTTATGGTGTCCATTTATCCCGTGAAGTAGAGAGGACGGTCATGACGATTGTCTTCTAACAGCATATCATCTTGTGTAAAGGTGATGTTGGGCATTAGTTCAAATATACTATGACAATGTGTACAACTGACAGGCTCCTTTTCAGGCTTCTTGAGGAGAGTAAGACAAGCATCAGCCTGCATCAAGGCCTCACTTAGCGTTTCTCGAGTCTCTTTTGAGAGACGTAAGAGTTTGAAGATTGACAATCTTGCTGGAGTGTTAGCCAATTGAGCCAGTATGTCAAAATTATATGGCTTCTCAAGTCCAAGAGATGAGGACTTATTCAACGCTTTATCAAAGCGGATAGGTTATTTTCCCTTGTCTGCTGATTTTGGTTTGAGAGGAATTGGTTCCACTACTTACGAAGATGTAGATGGTATATTCTCAACAGGGGAAGATGATGCAGGAATAACATTAGAAGATGGAGCAGGATTCTCTTGAGTTTCGGGATACTCCCGGAGGTAAGGTCTCCCGGATCTGGTGTCGATTAAAATTTCTTCTTCTGCTATAGGTTCAAAGGATACCATGTTGCAGCTTTTCGATTTAGTTTTAGAATGCTTCTTTTGATTGGAAGAAGAAGGCACTTCAAAGTCTGCCACTAGATCTGGATGAATCTACATGATTTCTCCTTTATCAGTAGATAGCGGAACAAGACCCTCATTTTCAGGAGGTGGAAGATTCAGGATCTCAAGAGTAGCCCTAGGAATAGGGACGACACCATCTTGCACTAGTTGTGGTGGAAAGTCACTAAATTGCACAGAGATGACATTGGCCGTCACAGTTTTCTCGTCCTATTGGAGAGTAACTGCACCAGAGTTGACCATCTCTTGGATTTTGCCCTTGAGCACGTAGCATGCTCAAGTTGGATGCCCTATAAACATGTGATAAACACAATATTTAGGGTGATCAGTCTTACCAACTTTCTCTTGCCGTTTTGCCTCCAGCAATTTGAAGCTTATTGCTTTTGATCAAGCAATCGAAGATGCTCATGATGTCATCTTCATCGAAAGAGTACTCTTCTTTTGGACGAGGTACTTTTTATGGTGGTGCTGATGGAGTGGGTGTAGGCTGAGCAACATTGACAGCCAATGATTCCTTGCCCTTGCGATTGATAGCCAACGTTTCCTTGCCCTTACGATTTTTCTGGCAATTATTGCTGCCGAATGTAGGATATTCATCTTGGCTAGGATTAGCCATTTGAACTCCTAACTGTTTGAACTTCTTAGCACTAACCTCCGCAGCTTTGGCATTTAAAATGAAAGAAGGCCAGTCTTGGAATTATGTTGATCCTGTCTATATGCAGATAATAGGCAACAAGTTTGATTTACAGGTGTCTATTGTTACAGCAGATAGAGTTCCTAGGGGCATTTTGAGTGCCTAACGACGGAATCTTTCAATAAAATTTTTAGTAGTTTTATTGTGTCTTTGTTTAATTTAATGAGGGGAGACATAGTCATGTCGTTGATCCCTTCATAAAATCGTTCTAAGAATATTTGCTTGAAACCAGCAAAGGAGGTTATGTAGCCATCAGGCAAACTACGGTACCAGTCATATGCTGCACCGGCTAAACATCTGACGAACACCCTGGTGAGAATAGCATCATTTGGCTGCAATTGATCAGTCATCACTTCAAAGTGATTGATATACTGACTTGGAGAAGTGCTGCCATCAAATAGCATAATGGTAGGAAGCTTGTATTTAGGTAGAAATTAAACCTCCTTCCATTCCACAGGATAAGGTTGTTTTATCCCAAGTCGTTGTAGACCATCCTTCTGCTTGTAGGCCTCGAACTGGGTGTGTAAGAGTTTTACAGCCTCATTAGCATCCCCTGATGACTGTGGATTGGTGGGTTCATTCGAGATGTTAGGAGGAGGAACATCATGATAATTACCACCCTAAGTACCAGACTGACTGGGAGCGACTTGAATCAGTACGGAAGCAACCTGGGGAAACGGTACCCCCAAACCAATATTGACAGGCACAGAAGATGCTATGAGCTCGGGATTTATAGCAGGATTCATAACCGGTGGCACTGCATATTGAGCTACGATTATGGTATGCATACTTGTGACCATTTCAGCCATGGTCTTAGTTTGTCTTCCAGTGCAGCAATTCGTTGTTCTTGACTGGCTGAACTAGAAGCGTCTTGGTCTTCTATAACGACATATGTTGTCACCTCTATTGTTACTATTGACGAGATAGTTTATTCAGAGCTTTCACTATCTGCGTCAAAGTCAGATAAAGAATTCTCTCCCAGATGAGTGATAGGGAGATCTTCCTGATTAAAGACATCTTTGTCCAAATCCCGATTTCTCGATCTGGTATGTTGAAAGACCCCTTCACTGGATTCACGGAGTTGACCTAAGTACTGCTGACTAGGATTATGAGACGTGCCACACTTTGAAGATTTTTTACCCTAGTGTCCCGGAAAGTTATATTGATAGAAGCATATAACAGCTCATCTTCATCTACCATCATAGGTTCAGGAGTTGAAACATAGTTCAGACGATCAAAGACAGATCGTTTAGCTGATTGACAACAACACTTGATAACCACTTCATGAACGCAGTAGCGTTCTGATGGGTGGATTAGAGGTGAGTGAGATGTCTTCGTGATCTCCCATTTTTGTGTAAAATGTTCCCGGAGATCAGTTACCACCACGGGACGAGAAGAAGTCGGAGGAACGTATTCCTTAATGATGTTAGGAACATGACTCCGGTTCTTAAGATGCTTAGTTCCGTGGGTGTACATAGAAGTACTTAACTTATTGGTATAAGTGATTGGGTCTTTCTCTTCAAAGATGTGTTTCTGGCACAAGTTGGCCCTTGGCATAGGATGCTTGTGTCATGACCCGCACCCTAGAGTAAAGGCACGAGAAGTGGGTACGTCAAGCCTACGCCGTAGTATCGGCGGTAGAACGCTGTCCTAGGTCACAACATCTAACAATATAATGCTAAGCAGTTTATACTCCCCAAATGGAGGTGACATAGCAGAATGTAAACCCAATCACAACTAAGGAAGAAGAAGCACGATATGATATAGAACTCAAATAAAATACAGATGATCAGAAGAGTCTAAGTGTCTAAGATAATATCTCAGCAAACATCCAGAATACAAGGTCTCAACTACAGAGTATGAAAGAATATATACATTCCAGATCTCAAATGACAGAAATAAAGCCTAACTAAACTAGTCCCAAGACAACATGAGTAAGATAAAGCCTAACTAAACTAGTCTAGGCAGTAGGGGTAATGTCATCAGCTAGAGCTGGGTCCTCCTGAGAGTCCAGCTCACAAGTGTCGTCTAGGGTTGTCCCATACAAGGTGTCAACACCAACCTCATCCTCGTCCTCTGTAAACATTCAACGGTGCCCAATCAGGACAGAACGAGCACAATACATCTCAACAGTTCATAGCAGGTTAGAAAATATAATCATACAGTAAAGTAAGGTACAAAAAACTGAAGAAAGTACAGAATGTAAACAGAGAGAGAACTGTAATAGAATATCTACTATAAGTAGAGAACTAACAGTAGCTAGTGAGTCAGAGTACAATATAAACATGTGAATGGCATAGAAGATTCTGATGAGACACTACGGAGGTGATCAGATGAGATACTACTTGGGTATTACTCACATGTCTACTTCTACTCCCCCGTACCCCCAATCAACACACAAGGATCCAGCCAGGTTATATTATGATCCATGCAATGGCCCACAAGGGGTGATACATGGTAGGCCCAAAAATGGGTAATTCTAGGAATGCCCATAAATGGGTGATTCAAGGAAGACTCTGTGATCATGAGAGTACATGTCACAAGTGATCAATGAACCATGAAGCATATTGATACACAATGTAAGTGAAACGCACAGAACATGTAGTATCCGATGCTCCCTGAGGGGATAACATCTCAAGAAGGGATCCATATAGTATTAACCCGTGTGACCAACGTGACAGTATCAAGTAAAGTAATTTAAAGCAGGAGAATAATTCTAAACATGATATAAAATGATCAGAGAATGTACTCGCCTGTATCCTGAGTATCTGAAGAATATCTACTGTCCGAGAAGTGGTGTCTGTGTCCTATAGAACAGTACAAGTCACCATAAGTCTAAAATGATATAACAGACTGCTACAATACATTTACATGAAGTTTGGGGTCAAACTGGACTAAAGTCAACTCTTGGTCAACTCTATTCAACTAGACTAGTCAAACTAGGTCAACTAGGTTAACTAGGTCAAGTCCTAGCCCAAACAAGTCTAACAAGTCTTACTAGGCCTAACCAAGCCTAGGCTAGCACTCACACAGTCACAAAACAATGTGAACCACAACAATGCATAATATAAAATAGATAATATATAAATACATACCTTCATACATACATGCATATCCACATTACATACATATTTATATATATATAGGCATATGTTACATCATGCATATTTACATAGTTACATAGATATATACATTCATGCACATTTACATACATACTTTTATACATTATATATGTTAACATTCATTACAATGCATTATATTTTACTTATACCTTTGATTGATTCATTCATTCATATATGACATTCATTCATGCATTTATACATTCATTTATATCCCATATGCATGCATATTTTAGTTCAGGCATTATATCCATTCACATATCATTAAGTTGCATGCATATACTTATTTTTATTACAGACATGTCATTAATGTATATTACATACTTACATGCATCTATACATTATATACATTGTATACAACGTGTAAAAATAGAAGAGGAAAAAGGGGGGAAAAACTGAAAAGGAAAGGGAAGGGAAGGAAAATGTAAGAAAAAGGAAAAACAATGGACATATACATGCTTGCATCATATATTCTACATTACCATACATGCTATCATTGTATATTACATTATATTATTTATATATTATGCATTCATATCTATCATTACATGTATACCTTGCATTCATATCTAGCATTCATTATATACTTTCATGCATACATTGTATATCATTCTTTCATTTATACATTTATGCATTGCTTACATATATTATATTAATTGCATTCCTACATGCTTGCATTCAACCATATATTTACATTAATGTAAAGAGGATATATATATATATATCATATATATATCATTTTATTCATCTAACATATCATGTATTATATACTCTATATTCATTTAATATCTATACTACATGGGCTCATAGGTTACACAAAATGCATATATCGTATATTTACTCTTCTACTTAAAACCAATACTGTACGAATTGGGCCTCTACTAAATTCTAGGATTAAAGTATGTTGTAGCCCTTCGTGTTAGCTTTCCGAAACTTTAAACGGATCGCATTTTCGTGTCCGGAAGCTTCCAAAATTGCAAAAATACCGAAACACGTTCGTCTTTCGTACAACTGACACTTAAATAATTATATAGAAAGTTACAGAAAGAATTTGGCTTATTAAAATATATATTTGGAAAGCTAACTGCGATACGGTTCTTTTAAAAAAATGGAAGATAAATCGGAGTTCTAAGCTAAAAGTTATGACATTTCTAAGTTGCTTTGGTTAATAAAAACGTGGATGAATATTAGGACGAACTTGAGTTGTTTTGGACAAAAGAACACATATAGGCCAAAATACTTGGATACAAACATAGGTATCCAAATGAAACTCATTCTAACCATCCTAACTAAGATCAATCCACTCTCTAACCATTCTAAAACTGAATTTAAATATCTATTTAAACTATTATCATACATACATACACATGGGGTGTCCTAATTTGGGATCTATCAAGCAGGACACAAGACACATATCTAAAATCCTTAAGAGAGCTCCAAATGGCCTCAAATTTGAATCTAAATGGGACACATGCATGAGGATGGATCCTACGGATTCAAAACTAATTTATATGCAAAGAAAATCGATTTAGAGGATGGGTTTTACCTATTGGGAGTGGAATCCCAATGAAATCCTTTAGGACACGGCTCCGATACGAAGATCCCTCAAAATTGACACTCCTCCTTGCACTTCTCTTCAAATCCTTGGTAGCACCCTTCTCTTGGAGAATGGAAATGATTGAGGGAATGTTTGGTGAAGGAATGATTTGATTTGGAGATCAAATCAATGGGAAGGCTCTCTAAAATTAGGGAAGAACAAAAGGAAAATAAAAGAGACAAGATTGTAATGAATGAAATGAATCATTCTCCCCTAAAGGTGGCTTCCATAAAGTGTCCATTAGGGCTAATGGGAAATGTCCTAATTGCCCCTCTCTAGTCTCATATGGTTAAGTCTAGACTAGGTTCAAGTTTGGGGTCAAAATGATCTAGTTTTGAGTCTTTAACTTAACCATTCTAACATGATAAAAATTAGTTTAATTAACTAACTTAATGTTGGGTCTTGTGAGCCATGCTTAACTTAATATTGGATCCCATCTAGAGTTCAAGCTACCCGGGTCACAATACAAGTCGGAACGAGACGAACCTCAAACCTGACTAAACAAATCCAATAAAAACAATATTAAAAATATAAAATTTTCCCAAAATATTAAAATATAAAAAATGACCAAAATCATAATACATCAATTTAAATATTATTAAAATAATCTAAAATTCACCAATTAATAAAAATCCTAAATAATTCAAAAGTCACAAAATGACCAAAATACCCTTAGCCTAAAAGGTTGTAAATAGTCATTCTAATCACATGGTTAGGTCCCCATGGTCATGGTTAGTCTCTAGGCTCAACAGTTCTAGAGTTCACTAGCTAACACATCAAAATTATAATTCACCAATTTTAAATAGTATTAAATTAATTAAAAATTCCCATAAATCATAAATCCTATTATTAAATAATAAACTTTTACAAAAGTTCAAAATTACCCTCATTTTAGAAAAGTGGGTGTTACAGCTTGCATTTTACCGAGGTTGATACTGATTGGCGTCTGTTGAGATAGGCGTGCAAATCAGATAATTCCGCTTCCGGTGCATCTGTTTGAGATACCAGCAATTTTTCTTGCTTGGATCTTGAGATATGCAAGGTTGGAAGATCTTGAGTAGTTACCATAGGGGTAGGCAGGATTACTCTTTGATCGGCATTCTTCCCAATGACAGAGATTTGAAGTCGTCTATTGAGAATAGAGGAATCTTTGTCCATGGGAGTTCTCGTTTTGACTGGTGCAAATGTACAGTTTGAGATATTTTCATCCGAATCATAGACCGGGGAAGATTGAAAAAAGACCAAATGGTGCTTTCCTTTATTTTGTGAAGGGTTAACTAAAAAGCATTTCCCTCTGTTTTGTTGTTGAACCACAGTAGGCGCAGGTTGCGCAAGTTAAGGAAGTGCCAAAGGGCCCTTCCCTTTGTTCTGTCTACCACTAGCACTAGAATATTGCTTCTCCAAGTTCAGAACTGGAAAAGAAGAGGGAATAGCCAAAAGGATATTTCCTTTGGGTTGTGCCAGAGCAACAGAGATCATTTGCGCCTTGGTAGCAAAGTGAGTGGGTTGCGCCTTGGCCACAGAGGCAGATTGTGCCCAAGCAACAGAAGCAGATGGAGCCTTGGTAGCAAAGTGAGTGGGTTGCGCCTGGGCTACAGAGGCAGATTGCGCCCTGGCCACAGAGGCAGATGGCGCCTTTGCAGCAAAGTAAGTGGGTTGCACCTGGGCCACAAAAGCAGATTGTGCCTTGGCCACAGAGGCAGATTGTGTCTTGGCAACAAAGTGAGTGGGTTGCGCCTGGGCCACAGAAGCAGATTGTGCCATGGCCACAGAGGCAGATTACGTCTTGGCAGCAGAGCGCTCAGGTTACGCCTGAGCAACAACAACTGTAGAAGGCTTAGGAGTCCACACAGAGCGCATTCTGTTCTTGGCAATAGCCATAGTACGCTGAGTGCTTTTGGTGTTGATCATATCCTCGTAGGCTGTCTGGTTGACTTGAACAACTAGGGTCTTCTGCGTCTTATCGATTGACGCGGTATCACATTGAGTTATCACCTTCTCATCGGAGGAGAAAGTAGTCCCCAGCAGAGTCGCCCTTTTGTTTGTAAAAATAAAAAATTTATTCCAAACTTAAAGAATCGTACAAAGTACAATAAATTCTGGGAAAGTACAACTTTAGGAATCCGATCAAAAGACGATCGTTTTATCCCTTGGACTATGTGAACTTGAAAACTACAGCCTCTGGAGAATGCAATATCACTATTACAAGAACTCTTGATTTTCTGTCCTCTGATAATGATTGGAAACTCTATTTATAGAGTTCTGGAAATATCTGTTTTTGCAGTTTTTCTGATGTGCGCGCGGTCGAACTGTGCGACTTCGGGTTGCGCCAACCTCAGGTTGTACCAACTTTCATTCAATTACTCGAACGTATACTAACTGTATTTAGACACGTGACATCATATGATTGAGATGCGCATGGTCGTGTACAGAGTAGTGGACACATTTTGAGCGATTAGTGGCATGTGTGCCACGCCATCCTGCTTTAAAATGTTAGTTGCTTCAATTTTGTCAGGTTGTGCGAGCTTCAGTTAAAGAGTCAAACTGCGCTTGATCAGGTTGCACCTAGGCACAACTCAGTACATAGGCACGTGGCATCATTTGGGTTACGTGTCAGTCTGTAAGGAGAGTTTGATCAGGTTGTGCCTAGGCGCAAATTGTAGAGCGCGCTGAACAGCTGTCATCAATGACAGCAAATCGTCTCGAGCGCCACGCTTCACGAGATTCGAAGTGATTTCTTCGTTTAACGCGTTGTCAGTTGTCAGTATTGTCAAATAATGATGATATTTGCTGCCAGGCGCTATATAAACTTAGGCACAATGTGATTAGGTGCAATCTGATATGTGGCACAATTTGAACAGTGGTGCAACTTGATTTTTGGGCTTCACAATAGTGGCTCAACTTGATTTTTGGGCGTAACTTGATTTCTGGGATTCACAACAGTAGCGTAACTTGATTTTTTGGGCACAACTTAATTTCTGAGTAGTACAAATATGGCACAACTTGAGTTTTAGGCTCTACAACGTACATCTAGACTAGCCTTTGCTTTTTCTGCCTCTGTATATTTATCATAAGGCTTGTCTGTAAGTATGCCATCAGCTACTGTAGGTGCTAATTTCTTATAACCGTCAATAACTATAGACCAAAGATCAAAGTCAAGAGACTTTAAGAAGAATGTCATTCGTGATTTCCAGTAAGTATAGTTTGTTCCATCAAATAGTGGGGATCTATTTGTGGACTGCCCTTCACCGTTGAATATTGATTTCACGATTGCCATATATACTCTCTGAGGTTTGTTATATTAGAATATAACCCGCTCTGATACCAATTGTAGGACCGTAGAGCACCTCTAGATGGAGGGTGAATAGAGTGAGTACGAGTGCAGCAGAAAAATAATCACCAATTAAAATTAAAAGCAGATAACTATACAGTGAATAAAGAGACAGTAAATAAATTTAGCAAGAGATCAGAGAATCAAACTCAGTGGACACCGCGATATATACTGGTTTCTCTCTTGGAGGACTAATCCAATCGCAGGTACTCTTGCCTGCTATTAATCTACTATTCATAAACTAATTGAGAGCTTGCAGTCTCTTTACAACACCGTGCTTGGTGACAAGTGCACGACCAACTTCACAATACCGTGCTTGGCGACGAGCGCACGACCGGCTCTGAAAACAGAAATGTGTTCTGAACTTGAACAACCTCTTTACAACTCTGACAACCAAAGACTCTAAATCAAATAGATATTACTGGCTTTGGCTAAGAGATGTATAGGTGGAGTGTGAAAATTTTAGATAAATGAAAAATACTATTGGATATAAATAGTGAAAAAGAAGATAAATTTATGAGTGATTTGAAATAAGAAATTCTCTTCTATTTATAGGTGTTTTGAGGACCGAACTTGGACAAAATTTGGGCATGGTTCGGATGCAAAGATTTTGCAAACGAACGTTGCATGCAGATTTGGAGGCAACAAACATTTGAATTTGAACTGACCGAACTCGGCTAGAGTTCTGTCTAAGTTCATCCAATACTTAGAAGAATGTTTAGTCAAATTCTGTTTGCATAGAATATGTAATATTGATGGTATAAAGAATTTTGGTGGATAGATAGGTTTTTTAGATAGGTGGACTGTGGATAACCTAAGCCAGTAATATCCAGTCGATTTTACATATTATATCCTAGCCTCAATAAAGATAAAAATACATAATAAATTGTAAAATGACTCAGACAGATTCCAATACATGAACGCTTCGAAATGATGATTGACAGGATTGTAAATGTTGTAGTACACTCTTGATATTGATTTCACTTATCCTGAAATGTTAGCAATAGTTTTGTATATTTTGTGTATTGACTTAAGTCATTGTTGATTTATCAAAATCAGGTGTGACCATTTTAGAAATGGGCCAACACCTGTGCTTGAAGCTTAGGCATGTATGGTCTGACTGTAGGAGAAGGCAGAAGTTATGCCTGTTGTGGACACACACAAAAAAGAAGAAGAAATGTTGTCTTTTCTTATTGGCGCAAGGCACCACAAATCAAGTACGCCTGAGAGATCCTACGGTGAGGATTCCCGAGTATAAAAAGAATTCTGGAGAATGGAACGATGGAGATCGAACGACAGTTGCTCCTTTAGTCCGTTGACACTCCGATTACAAAAGTGGGAGAAAACCTAAGAAAATTGCAAACTTTCAGCTCACTGGCAAGAAGGCCAGCAATTTATGGGCGCATAGTCCTGCTTTGGGCACATAGAGTGTAGGCGCATACAAACTTCGTGATCGTGGGTTGATCGCGGGGTTGACGTGGCCGTATGCTTGGTGCACGACTGCTCGTATAGACTGACGTGGCCGTATGCTTCGGTGCACGATTGATCGTAGGTGTTGACCGAGTCGGGGGTCTGTCCAGACTTGGCCGCATAGCCTGAAAAAAGGCTATGTGCCCCCTTCTGGAGGAGTCCAGAGTGGGCGTATGGGCGCATAGCTTGCTCCGGTGACTTAGGCGCATGTGGGCTGTCCTGGCTTGGGCGCATGTGTCTCTATGGCTTGGGTGCATATGACTCCCTGGCTTGGGCGCATGGTTGTCAAGAATGCTAAAATTTTAATGCTTCTACAAGACCCCTTCTAAATTTTCGATACTTGAACGAGTTTGAAATACTTTGAAAGAAGCATAGACCGTCTTCTCGTGATGCAGTGGGCGCATAGCATAGTGTTGGCCCATTTGGTCATATGGTCAAACCTGATTTTAATAATTGAATAAACTTTGTCTGGATATACAAAGCTAGTCGAGAAATCTCGGACTCTTGAACATGATCAAGAATAGCCATCCAATACTTTCAAGACCGAAGATATGTTTGCCTACTTGAGTCTGTAGTTCCTTATACAATATATTTTCATTTTATTTGAGTCTAGGAATATATTGTACACCGAGTCGTACTGGCAAATAGGCTATCCTCAAATGAGTTCAAAAATGTTTTTATTATAACCTCTCAAAAAGGTTTACAAAAAGGTTTTCAAAAAGGTTTTCAAAAATCACCAAAAAGCTTTTTTAAAACCCTAACTAAACCCTGACTTAACCCTGACAGAACTCGGACCGAGTTCGGCCAGAGTTCGGTTAGTGGCCGTTGTGATTTTGAATCCTTGGAACTTGGTCCTCCTGCAGTTGCGGATTTGACCGAGATTTGCTCATAAAGTTCTGCCCGAATTCTGCCCGAATTCTGTCAGAAGTCTGCCTTTGAATGTCCTATAAATAGAGAAGGATTTCGATCATTTCAACAAACTCATTCACTTTCAATCTTCTCTCTATCTAAAGCTTTCAGTCTTTCAAAGAGTTTTCAAGAGCTTTCAATTTCAGATCCCAAGCCAATTACAATCCTCTAGTCGATTTGTCAGTGCGGTACGGTCTAGAAGTTTCTGAGAGATTGTAATCAGAAGGCTTGATTGAAGAATACCTCTTCACATTTGAAGTTGGACGAGTTCTTCGTATCAAAGCTCGCGTTGTAGAAGTTGCAAGGACTTCGTAAGAAAACTTGCAGTTTTTCCAATAGTGGATTCAACTGGTAGCAAGAGTTCTACCGACTGGATTAGTCCTCAACAGAGGGATACCAGTATACATCACTGTCTTTGCGTTTGCTCTCTTAACTCTGTCTTTACTTTATTTCAATTGTGATTAATATTCTGTGATTGTGCCGCTAACATTTTTTAATTAGCATTATTCTGCTGCCAACTCTATTCACCCCCCTCTAGAGTATTACGCTTTACTATTTCGTTCCTACAATTGGTATCAGAGCGGGTGTTACAGGTAAAGCAAAGGTAACAGTATAATTATTTATTTATTTTTATTAACTGTTATATAGATCACAGCACAACACATGGCAACTGTGAAATTCACAAGTGAAGGCCAAGCCACAAACAGATCTCCACTGTTTGATGGTACGAACTATACCTATTGGAAAATACGGATGAGTTTCTTCTTGAAATCACTTGACTTTGATTTATGGTCCATTGTTCTTGATGGCTATCAAAAGCCACCTCGTATAAATGTTGATGGAGTTTTAGTTGAAAAACCCTACAGTAGATATACAGTGGAAGAAAAGAAAAGGGTCAGTCTTAACGTACGTGCCATTAATGCTCTCTTTTGTGCTTTAGACAGAACTGAATTTAACAGGGTATCTATCTGCACAACGGCTAAAGAAGTGTGGAAGCTACTTGAAGTCACACATGAAGGCACGACTCAAGTCAAAGAATCTAAAGTCAGCAGACTTACTCAAGAGTACGAGGCGTTCAAGATGAAGCCCAACGAAACAGTTACACAAATGTTCGAGAGATTCCTGGATATTGTAAATCCTTTGTCCTCCTTAGGCAAAGATTACAGTAACCATGAAAATATTTGCAAACTCCTGCGAGCACTTACCAAGAACTAGATTCAGAAGGCTACTGCAATCATTGAAGGGAACAACCTTACAACTATGTCCCTCGAAGTACTCATGGGTAAACTACTCACTCATGAACTGGAGCTACAAGATTTTGAAGAGCCTGCACCAAAGGAGAAGACGATCGCTCTCAAGGCTCAGCACAGAAAAGCTGCTGAAGATGACTCAGACAGCAGTTGATCTGACGCTGAAGATCAAGCACTTCTAGCAAGGAAGTTCAAAAGATTCGTGAGACATGAGAAGAGAATCAAAGAGAACAACAGCAACAACTGGTATCAAGAAGATGTTGTTTGCTATGGTTGCAAGAAGAAGGGACACATGAAGAAGGATTGTCCCACAAACTCATCGTCAAGTAAGAAGAGCAACAGGTATAAAAAAAGGAACCTGAAGAAATCAACATCTAGAAGATATGCCAATACCAGCATATGGCATGAAAGTGAAGCCAGCAACTCAGAAGACGAACAACCAGAAGACGCTGCAAACGTATGCTTTATGGCTTCCGATCAGGTACCTACTGAACCTATAGTTGATACTTATGATGATTTTACCTTTGAGTAATTAGGAGATGCCTTCAGTGACCTGATGACTGATTACAGGAAACTGCGTAGTAAGTATCAGACCTCTAAGAAGGTACTCAAAGAGTACAAAGGTGAAATAGGTAGACTTACCGACCTACTAGCTGAGGTTAGAAATAATGTTAGTGAGTCTGGTGAGCTTTCTTCAACAAAGCTCTTATTACACGAGACTACCAAGTCATCTGAAGAGAAAGACAAAATTATTGACCAACTCAAGGAAGAACTTTCTATAGAGAAGAAAAGTCTTCAATGTGCACAAATCAGAATAGAATCACTCACTTCTGATTATACTAAGTTGTATGACACTTCCAAAAGATTGGAAATTAGGTTAGAAAAATAGCCTGAGCCTACTGCTTCCTTCCCTAACACGTGTCACTTACCGAAAAATTGGAACATTCCCAAGCCAAACACTGTCAGACCTAACCCTATAAAACCTTTACCCTAAAAGGTTAAACCCAAACAAGATTATAGGTGTGCTTTCTTCTATACTAGAAAGCCTAAACCTACCAACCATGCACACCACTCAGCTTTCAACACTTGACATGCACAATATCATTATTGTGGCCTTGGTCATATTTTATCTGCATGTAGAATAAGAAAGCTTGTTGATTTGAATGTTTATGCTTGGATACCTAAAGCTAACAATTCAGGACCCTACAAGAAATGGGTACCAAAAGTTTCATCTGTAAACTGTTTTGTAGGTGGAACACCCTTCACATGCTAGAAGCAAATGGATCCTCGACAGCGGTTGCTCATGACATATGACCGGTGACGCTACCTTATTTGCAACACTGTCGAAGAAAAAGAAGGAAGGCTATGTCTCCTTCGGTAATAACTTGAAATGGTATATTATTGGTATCGGTGATGTTGGTAAGTCTCCCTATCCTGTGATTAAGGATGTCTGTCTGGTTACCGAGTTGAAACATAATCTACTCAGCATAAGTCATCTAGCTGATCATGGTTATGGCATTAACTTTGGCAAAGACAAATATACTATAGTTGATAGCTCAACTGGTAGTACTATCTTTGAAGGAATCAGGAAGGACAATATATATGTTTTCTATTTGTTGGAAGAAACTAATATTTCAGGTAGATGCTTAATGGCCAAGAGTGATGAGAGTCATCTGTGGCATATGAGACTCGGTCACGCTAATATGGATACGATCTCAAGATTATCCAAAAAGAAGCTAGTACGCGGTTTACCAGATATTATATTCAAGAAGGACTCGGTATGCAGCCAATGTGAAAAGAACAAAGCTACCAGATCCACATTCAAGTCAGTAAACGCAGTATGTACTACTAGACCTCTACAATTGCTTCATATGGACTTATTCGGTCCTAGCAGAGTTGCTAGCCTCGGAGGTAAACTTTATGCTTTCGTAATTGTAGATAATTTTTCTAGATACACGTGGGTATATTTCTTGACATGCAAGAATGATGTATTATCCGAATTTTTCGCCTTTTACAAGAAAGTACAGAATGAAAAAGGTTACATGATCACTCGCATAAGAAGCGATCATGGAGGCGAATTCGAGAATGCTGATTTTGAGCAATTTTGTGACACACACGGTTTTGTACACGAGTTCTCCTGCTCTAGGACTCTACAACAAAATGGTGTTGTGGAACGTAAGAACAGAACTCTAACCGAAATGGCCAGAGTGATGTTAAACCAGTTGAGTCTACCCAAATATTTCTAGGCTGAAGCTGTCAACACAGCTTGCTTTGTACTTAATAGAGTTCTAATTCGACCCGAATCGAAGAAGACTCCTTTTGAGTTATGGTTTGACAGAATTCCATATGTTTCATACTTTAGAATTTTTGGCTGTAAATATTTTATTCTTAATACAAAAGACTTAGAAAAATTTGATGAAAAGGTCGATGAAGGTATATTTTTAGGTTATATGGCCAAGAGCAAAGGATACAGAGTCTTCAACAAAAGAACCATGATCATCGAAGAGTCAATCAACGTCACCTTTGATGAACTAAATCAGATGATGTCGATGACAATGACGAAGATCCAACTGTACCAAGCTCAACATCAGCTGATCCTCAACCAAGCTCTGCACTAGCTGAACCTCCTAGAGAAGATCCAGCAACCAGCTATCTTCAGAATCTTCCAAAAAGGTTGAAATTTACAGCTGATCATCCAAAAGATTTGATAATTGGTGATATTACCAAAGAAGTAAGTACTCGTACATCCTGTAGAGATATTGTTTCTAGTGTCGCATTTATTTCACAGCTAAAACCCAAAACTATTGATGAAGCATGTAGTGATAGTTTTTGGATAGATGCTATGCAAGAGGAATTAAACCAATTTGAACGGAATCAAGTTTGGGAACTTGTTCCCAGGCCTATTGATCATCCGGTCATTGGCACCCGTTGGGTATTCTGAAATAAACTTAATAAAAATGGTTTAGTGACTCGTAATAAGGCTCGAATCGTAGCTCAAGGATACAATCAAGAAGAAGGTATCGACTACGATGAGACTTATGCCCCAGTTGCTAGATTAGAATCCATTCCCATGTTATGTGCATTTGCATATTTTTATGATTTCAAACTTTTTCAAATGGATGTCAAGAGTGCTTTTTTAAATGGTTTTATAAAAGAAGAAGTTTTTGTAGCACAACCTCCAGGTTTCATGGATTTCAAAAACCCAGATCATGTATTCAAGTTGAAGAAAGCCTTATACGGTTTTAAACAAGCACCTCGTGCTTGGTATGATCGTTTAAGCTCTTTTCTACTTGACAACGGTTTTTCAAAAGGCAAGGTTGACACTACACTGTTTATTAAGTCTTTTAATGGCAAACTTCTTTTGATTCAAATCTATGTTGATGATATTATATTTGGATCTACTGATGAATCTCTGTGTCAAGAATTTTCTAAGTGTATACAGAATGAGTTTGAGATGAGCATGATGGGAGAACTGAAATTCTTTCTCGGATTGTAAATCAAACGAACTGATAATGGAACATTTATAAATCAAGCCAAGTATACAAAAGACCTGCTAAAAAAGTTTGATCTGGACAATGTCAAACCTATTGGCACTCCAATGGCAACTTCAACAAAGCTTGATTCAGATGAACAAGGCAAGCCAGTCGACACACGTAAGTATCGAGGTATGATTGGTAGTTTACTTTATTTAACTGCTAGTCGTCCAGATATAATGTTTAGTGTTTGCCTGTGTGCACGTTTTTAAGCTAACCCAAAGGAATCACATCTGTCCGCAGTTAAGCGTATCTTTCGATAACTTAAGGGCACTCCTTCTGTTGGCTTGTGGTATCCCAAAACTAAGTCCTTTGACCTTATTGGTTATTCGGATGCAGATTTTGCTGGATGCAAAGTTGATAGAAAAAGTACCAGTGGCACATGTCATTTCTTAGGCAAGGCTTTAGTCTCATGGTTTAGTAAAAAGCAAAATTCTGTAGCCCTATCAACAACAGAGGCTGAGTACATCGCCACAGGACGTTGTTGTGCTCAGATTTTATGGATGAAACAAACCCTAGAAGACTATGATTTATTTTACACACATATTCCCATTTTCTGTGATAACACGAGTACTATTAATTTGACTAAGAATCCAGTATGTCACTCTCGTACTAAACATATCGAGATTCGACATCACTCTCTTAGAGATCATCATCAAAATGGAGATATAAACCTTGTGTACATAGATACTAAAAATCAACTAGCTGACATCTTCACTAAACCTCTAGCGGAAGATCGTTTCAATTATTTACGACGAAAATTAAGAATTTTGGACGTCAATAATATTAATTAATTTTGTTTTATGATTATATATCATTACGCAAAAACTGTATTAGAGACAAGCCAATAAAGAGTCTGTCTGTCTGTCACCACAACTACGGTTGAAGCGAAGCGGTACTTAAGAGTTCCCCGGTGAACCTCCGCCAGCTGGGACAGTACTCCTACAGCTAATCTGAAACAGTCGCTGTGTAACGACATTTAATCTATAAAATAATATTAATTATGTTAATTGAAGTTGAAATGACTAATCTTTGAATTAAATATTTGAAATGAGACAATAAAAAAGAATGGCTTAAATCAACTTTATAGAACCCTAGGCGAATTCGGCCAGAGCTCTGACCGAATTCGGCCCGAGTTCGGTTGAGGGTACCTGGTTATATATACAGAATCCGAGCAGCCCTTCTTCTTCATTGCTTCCAAACTATTCACAACAGCAGCAGAAGCCGCGAAGGAGCCCCGAACCCTAGTTTTTTACCACCCTCATTCTTCCAATCCAAGTGGTGAAATCAATCCAAAAGTTGGATTCGTACGGAGTTCGCCGTTCTCTTCGACATACTTTGATTTCGGGAGGTATAACCCCATCTTTCTCCACTTTTCTATTAGTACATTTTTATTTCAATTTGCACAAATGGCACCCAAATTCAATCCATCAAAGAGGAAGAAGACTAACCCTAGTGAGGAAGGGTCATCTTCGCATCCACATACGGATTCCCTATTCTCGCCGGTCCAAACGAGCGACGGTGCGTTCGACGGGTTTTTCTTTCAAACCCTAGACCAAGCCCTACTGTGGTATGGAGACTTTTCCATGAGATCCATATGCACAGGCGCTCCAGTCAAATGGACTGTATTTCCTGATCATCGTCATTTCTTTGAGGCATTAGGGTTACATCTTTTTGTTAAAATCTGCTTCCCTATAGCAACTAATGCCATTTGATTATTTTATTGCAATCTCATATTAAACAATTTTGATGTGAGCACTCGTGTTGGAGGTATTGATATCAATTTCAATGATGACCTCTTAGCGGAGATCCTTGGTATCCCTAACGAAGGTGAACCGCTAGTTGACATCACTGAATTTGATTTTCCCGAAGGCACGACACTCGCCAGTTTTAAAGCGGAACTCTGTACACCTGATAGAGTACGCTCTGGAAAGTTCAAGACTAACAACCTGAACTTGTTTAACTATGAATTGCATCGTATCATCTATTCCACTATCCTTCCAAAATCTACTTCAAAGGATGATATGACTTCTCTTGAGCTGTCCGCCATGTACCATATTCTTAAGGGGATTCCATTTTCTGCACCTAAGATCATGATTCAGATGATGGGTCGTTGTCGTGCAAGAGATAGAAATCTCTCTTACGCGATGATTCTCCCATGCATCTTTCTGCGCTTCGATATCGATCTGTCGACTTGTACTCAGGACCCTGAGCCCAAGTTTCTTCAGTTATCTCGTCGTAGCATGACTGCTTCAGCTCTACCTTCTGCTCCTCCTACTGCACCTCCTCCACCACCTCATCAGTATGCCATGACATTTGAGGGCATACATCAGCATTTATCTGCTTTGTACGTCTCGATGACGGATATGGCTCGCGAGCGTGAGTTCCGCAACGTCATCCGCTATCAGGCGCTTGCAAACTCCTTAGCTGATCTTCGTTTCGCCCAGACTGGTCATTCAGCCGGTTCCATCCCTAGAGATCTAGCTTTCTCAGGTTACCGCTGTGAGGATGAGGCTGTCCATGCCTACTTCCAGCCCGGTAACGCCTATGATTGGTACCGTCCTGACCGTGCTCCACATCGTGATTATGTTGGTGAGTTCTATGCTGGCGCCCCTCCACATCCTTCTGGCGCTGGTACCTCTGGAGCTGGTCCTTCAGGACATGCTGGTCGAGCTGCTGATGATGATGATGAGGATGATGATGAGGAGATGTGACTATATGATTTTGAGTGATATTTTATTGTACACTTGGAAATGCTCCGACATTCTAAGTTGTTATCAGTACTTTTTTATTAGCACTTTTCGTATGCTTTAGTACTCTTTTCTTTCATGGACATGTTTATTATGCCTTAGTTTATGGCATTCAGTTTATTTCAGCATTATGTTTCAGTGTCAGTTTATGATAGCACTATTTCTTATATTACTTCATTCTTTATAAACTGCCTGTGAAATTACATGCCAGTGACGTTTTTATCTTTTCATACATGCCAGTGATAATTCTCTTTTATATATGTTTTCTCACTATTTGTTACTTATGCATTTGATTGCGGGGGAGCTTTATCTTTTGCAATTATTTTGCTAAGTGACAAAGGAGAAGAAAATTAAAGATCTAACATTTTTTTGTGAGATAATTACAGGATATGAACAATTTTTACTTTTTGATATTTTTGAACAAGCTTAATGTTATATCATTCATAGTTTGTCAATTATCAAAATGGGAGAGATTGTTGGCCCATTTGGTCATATGGTCAAACCTGATTTTAATAATTGAATAAACTCGGTCTGGATATACAAAGCTATTCGAGACATCTCGGACTCTTGAACATGATCAAGAATAGCCATCCAATGCTTTCAAGACCGAAGATCTGTTTGCCTACTCGAGTCTGTAGTTCCTTATGCAATGTATTTTCATTTTATTTGAGTCTAGGAATATGTTGTACATCGAGTCGTACTGGCAAATAGGCTACCCTCAAATGAGTTCAAAATATTTTTATTATAACCTCTCAAAAAGGTTTACAAAAAGGTTTTCAAAAAGGTTTTTAAAAATCACCAAAAAGCTTTTTCAAAACCCTAACTAAACCCTGACATAACCCTGACAGAACTCGGACCGAGTTCGGCCAGAGTTCAGTTAGTGGCCGTTGTGATTTTGAATCCTTGGAACTTGGTCCTCCTGCAGTTGCGAATTTGACCAAGATTTGCTCATAGAGTTCTGCCCGAATTCTGCCCGAATTCTGTCAGAAGTCTGTCTTTGAAAGTCCTATAAATAGAGAAGAATTTCGATCATTTCAACATACTCATTCCCTTTCAATCTTCTCTCTATCTAAAGCTTTCAGTCTTTCAAAGAGTTTTCAAGAGCTTTCAATTTCAGATCCCAAGCCAATTACAATTCTCTAGTCGATTTGCCAGTACGGTACGGTCTAGAAGTTTCTGAGAGATTGTAATCAGAAGGCTTGATTGAAGAATACCTCTTCACATTTGAAGTTGGACGAGTTCTTCGTATCAAAGCTCGCATTGTAGAAGTTACAAGGACATCGTAAGAAAACTTGCGGTTTTTCCAATAGTGGATTCAACTGGTAGCAAGAGTTCTACCGACTGGATTAGTCCTCAACAGAGGGATACCAGTATACATCGCTATCTTTGCGTTTGCTCTCTTAACTCTGTCTTTACTTTATTTCAATTGTAATTAATATTCTGTGATTGTGCTGCTAACATTTTTTTATTAGTATTATTCCGCTGCCAACTCTATTCACCCCCCTTCTAGAGTATTACGCTTTACTATTTCGTTCCTACACATAGCTCTCCCTTTAGGCACATAGAGTTTGGCCAGACTGTCAGAGAGATGGTTGTTGTGATCTTTCTCGAAAATCTGAACTGACAGATGCATCGGAGTAGAATTTGAAGAGGTCCATCCTTCATGCGTTGTCCACGTCATCAAGTGGTAGTCGCATAATGTGCAAGAGACTGGGTCTTCGTGTGAGCGCATAAGCCGTAGTGGGCGCATAATGTTTGGCCCATGCCTATAAATAGGCCTTCAATAGAGAGAAGATTCATTACTCTCTTTCCATCAAAACTTTCAAATGATTTTTTATCTCTTTTCTGCACAAACCAAGTCTCATAAGGCCGCCAAGAGATCTGCGAAGGGCAAGGGGGATGCACCGAGTGGCTCTCCTCCTGCGACAGCGTCCTCGCTAGTCCAAGACCCGATCCTGGGTGAGGCTCACTGCCATTGTATATTCCCTTGTAGACAAGGAGAATGAACCACTCATAGAGATAGCCCAAGGCATTAAAGGAGAAAAAGAGGTTGTCCCTGGTTCCTCTGAATTTGCTGGTACGGAGGGATCTGCTAGTAAGCCGACATCAGCTGCAGAAGGAGAGATTGAACAGCCTACTGAGGTGGCTATTGCTGAATCTACTCTCGGTCCAGCTATGGCCGTGGAAGATACCCAACCTGATGCTGCTCGAGGCCTCGATATTATTCTTCTTGAACAACCTGGGCCTGCTCTTGGTTTCCCTGAAGCCAAGATCGATGACTTAGCCCAAGTTGGCGTTGAGCATGCCGAAGGTACGAAATTACTACTCTTTCGTACTCTTTCAGGTTCTTCTTTCCGTTGCTGATATATATATTGTTTTCTTATCAGGTTCGACTTCTTGTCAAGCATCTCTTCCTGGAGAGGAAGATCCTCATCAAGCTTCCTCCCCGACGACCTCCTCCGAAGACGACGAGATGGCCCAGGAAGTCGTCAAAGCTTTCTATTCTGTCATGAAAGTGAAGCTTCCTGGAGTTCTGAATCAGAACGCCGCCTTTGGCCCTGTGACGGCTGTTACTGAATGCCAAGTGGCGGCCCTTGAGAACGTTGCTGGCTACGAGGAGCGGGCTAGTGCTCTAAGTAAAGTTTTGAATGACTTGGAGGACCGCGTGGCCAAACTCAGGGAGGCCAAACAACGAAGCCCGACGTTGCTGTTTCGTGAAGAAGATGCGGCTTTAGTCGTGGCTCTCGCGTAAGAGGGGGCTACTTTCCAAGCAAGGAAGGATGCCCTCGTTCAAAAGATCAGTGAATTGGCTGATCAGTATGTGTAGTTTAACGCTGCGAGTGAGGCACGTGCTGCTTCGAAGAATAAGCTGGCCATCCAGATCGTTGAAAAGTACAACCATATTGTGCAGCTTCACGAAGAGATTTCTCAGCCCGAGGCTGACTTGCAAACAGTTGCTTCTGAGTAGGGAGACTATGTGGTTCAGGCTGCTGTAACTGCCACAACTTCAGACCAATTGAAGGCTCAGGTGGTGAAGTTGGAAGATGAGCATATGAAACTGATTCCTTTCGAGGATGAAGCTGCTCGGCAGGAAGAAGCACGTTGTCGTGCCACCGTCAAATCTCAAGCTGAGATCAAGGCTCTGAGGGATAACATCAATCAATTGTGTATCCCTTAAGTCTTCTGTTTGTAACTGTTTCTTTTGGCCGTCAAGACTCTTGTATCTTTTTTTCTCTCTCCGTCTTTTGATAGATGTTTTTAATAAAGAAACTTTTTGTCTTTCAAAATTTATGAATGAAGTTTGTGAAATATAAGAACTAGAGGTAATGTGGATGTAGTAAGGATATTTTTTATGAGTATTCTGCTGGAGAATTTGATGTAGACTTATTATCCATTTTATATTCAGGGTTCTTTAAATATAGATAATAAGTTGAAAGAAACTGCTAATAGAGGTAATATGGACGTAATAGCAGAAGATGTTCTATATCTGACCAGAGGTAATATGGACGTGGAAGGATATATAACATTAGGTAGGAGTGGATAATTCAGAGGTGATATGGACGTTATTATCCTTGATGAATGCTTTGCTCAGAGGTTATATGGACGTGGCAAAATGTTTCTTAATCATCACACTGGGGAAATAATTATCGAAAAACAGTTCAGAGGTAATATGGACATGACTTGTTTTCGTCAAACCGAGTTTGGGCAGAGTCCAAAATAAAAATAATTCCACTGGAAATCATTTTAGAGGACCTATTATCCATGGCATATTCAAGACTCTTGAAATACGGATAATAGTTAAATAATTTTTTTAATCACATAAATATTGTACTGTACATTTACATGACTAAAATAGGGTATATATGAATGCTTTTCATGAAGGTTACACATAATATTTCTTCTGGAACTTGCCGTTGATCGGCATCATGAGCAAGTCACCATCAGTCTTGGTTAGTCAATACGTACCGTTAGAATACACTGATTCTATAACGAAAGGACCTTCCTATTTAGGCTAGAATTTTCCTGTTGTCTTATGCGTCATGACCATTGGTCTTCTCACTGCTTAGACCAGACCACCAACTTGGAAGATTCTTTCCTTCACCTTTTTATTAAAAGCTCTAGAAATGCGTGCTTGGTATAGCTCAATACGCTGCTGAGCTAATAAATATTTTTTGTCTAGTGCTTCGAGTTCTTGTAGTCGCAAACGGTAACTTTCTTCGGCAGTCAACTCACTGGCTAAGGCTACTGGAAGAGAGAGAATCTGGATTTCTAGGAGAAGAACTGCTTCACTCCCATAAACCAGAGAGAATGGCGTGCTGCCTGTTGGAGTCCGGACCGTTTACGATAGGCCCAAAGACATTCGCTGCTTCTCATTCCAATCGTACTTGTTTGAAGACATGAACTTCTTGAGAAGTTTAATGATGGTCTTATAGAAAGGCTTCTACTAACCCATTAGTCGCTAGATTATAGGCAGTATAGGCTACATTTTGAATTCGATTCTTATCGCAGAACCTATAGAATGCATGGCTCGCAAATTGTGGACCATTATTATGGATGATCCTGCGAGGTAGGTCGAAGTGATAGATAACGTAATGTTTGATAAAACTGATCACATTCGACGTCTTCATTTCGGTGAGCGGTATAGAATTTGCCCATTTGGAGAAGTAATCGGTTATAGCTAGGATGAACCGATGTCCTCTGGAGGATGGCGGGCTGATTGGGCCTATGACGTCCATACCCCAGGCTTCAAAAGGACAAGATGCTGTTGTCAGGTGTAGAAACTCCAAAGGTTGATGAATGAAGTCGGCGTGGAACTGACAAGCCCTACACTTCTTTATATATTCAACAGCATCTGCTATCATCATGGGCCAATAATAACCCATTCGTCTGAAGTGATCTTGTAATTTGGGGCCTGGATGATGTGCACCACAAACTCCATCGTGAGCCTCACAGAGTGTATGTTTGGCTTCTGTATCTGATAAACATCGTAACAGTAGCCCGTTGTAAGAGCGTCGGTATAGCATTTTGGTAGCTGTGTCATAGTAGAATATGAGGGATCGCCTTTGGACAAATGCTGCTTCCTTTGGGTCCTCATGGAGGATTCCATAGATGGTATAGTCTATAAAAGGAAATCTTCAGTCTTTAACGTTGACGTTTGTTTTCGTTGCATAACTGTGATAAATATGCAAGGCATTTTTTACACAGAATAGCTCTCGACCAGACACTTGGATCGAATGCTGAGTGTTGACAGGAACTGTCAGATATCGGCTAAAGCATTTGCTTCTATATTCTGTAATCGAGGCACGTGCTCGATGAAGAATCCAGCAAAAGTAGAAGCTAATTCGATTATCGCTTTGTGAAATAAGATTAGGTCCTCTTGACGAACTTCATAATCCCCTCAGACCTGACTAACTATTAGCTTAGAATCGCCGTAAGCTTCTAGATAGTTAACTCCCAGTTGTTTTGCCAGTTAAAGGCCGATCAATAGGGCATTATATTCGGCCATATTATTAGTACAGGGTTTCACGAGAGAATATGCACGATGTATAACCAGATGGTCGAGTGACACAAGCACGATGCCTGCTCCGGCCATGATATTTGCTTTAGGTCCTATTATTGATGCACCGTCAAAGAACATTTGCCAAATGGGTATTTTTTCAGTTGTGGTGTTAGACTCTACTACTTCATCTGTGACTTCATCGTAGAGTTTGGAAGATTCTGGTACCGGATGAGCTGCTAGGAAATTAGCTAACACTTGGCCTTTTAATACCTTCTGAGGGACGAACAACATATTGTATGGAGTCAATAGCATTGTCCATGTAGCTAAACTGGAATTGAGAGAACCCGGTTTAGTTATGAGTATTCTGAGAGGACTGACTTTAGATATGATGTGGATAGTCTGTCCAGACATATAGTGGCGTGTCTTCTGGATAGCAAATACCAGTATGACATATTCCTTTTCCACATATATGTATCTGTGCTCGGCATCCACCATCATGCGGCTGAGGTAGTAGATTGTCTGTTCATGGCCGCCTTCATTCTTCTGAACTAATAGGGCTCCAAGGGAATGGTCCATAGCGCAGACATATAGTAAGAAGGGTTTTCCCATTATTGGAGCCTCCAATACTGGGGGGCTTGTGAGATACTTTTTGATGTTGTCAAATGCGCGTCGACATTGTTCAATCCAGACGAAAGATACTCCTTTTTTCATAAGCTGAATAAACGGTTGACACCTTCCAGAAAGGTTTGAAATGAATGGTCAGATATAGGCTAGCCTTCCTTGAAGTCCGCGTAGCTCTTTGAGATTTCGTGGGGGATGCATATCGAGGATAGCTTTTACTTTCTCTGGGTCAAGATGGATACCCTTTGAAGTGATAACAAAACCAAAGAACTTGCCGCTGGAGACTCCCAGAAAAGACTTGGTTGGATTCATCTTGAGTTGGTGTACAAGTATTAGTTCGAACACCGTTCTCAAATCTTGGAGGCGGCTGCCCTTGAGATAACTTTTAACTGCGATATCATCTACATAGCAGAGTGCGAAAAATTAGGTTCATAGCTCGCTGGTATGTCGCCTCTGTATTTTTTAATCCGAAGGGCATCACCGTATAGCAGTATACCCCCAACGGTGTTCAAAAAGATGTGTGTTTCTCATCGTTGGGGAACATCTTGATCTGGTTGTATCCTGAGAACCCATCCATGAAGGACATCCGTTCGAAGTCGCAAGTATTGTCGATCATTACGTCAGTGATTGGTAGAGGGAACTCATCTTTCGGGCATGCAGAGTTCAAATTGCGGTAATCGATACAGACTCGAACTTTACCATTCTTTTTTATAACTGGCATAATGTTAGCGACCCAGTCAGGGTGTTGTTTTTTGTGAATGAACTCGCTTAAAATAAGCTTTTTGACTTCACTCTCGATGGCCTCCATGATATCTGGTCGGAATCGTCGTTGTTGCTGCTTCACTGGCTTAGCTTTGGACGAGATATTTAGGCGATGCATAACAATATTAGGGTCCAAGCCTGACATATTTTTATAGCTCCATCCAAAGATGTCAATGTATTCTCTTATAAGCTATATAAGAGATTGTCGTTTTTCGCCAGACTGACTTTTGCTGATGAAGATTGGTTTAAGAGATGATTCATCTCCTAGATTAACTTGGACGATTTCGTCTTCAGTAGGTGGTTCTCGTTGTTAGAAACGTAGCTCCCTTCTAGTATCCATTTTTTGAGCCCATTATTCAAGTTCGATCGATTGGACATCGTTTGTAATTTGGTCAACTGACACCATGTTGACGGACAAAGTTGCTTTGAACATGTCTCTAATGCTAGAGTCTGAATCCCAAAGACAGGAATCAGAAGAATGAGAACAACGATCCACTTCGACGTCTGATCTTCAAGAGTTGTTGGAGGAGTAACGTAACCCAAACCAATACCGTTTTGTTGATAATAGTTCTCGGCTTTGTCGGGAGGAGCAAAGTGATGTATTGGCAATCGTCGTCCCTGACCGTAGTTTAGCCCCTGATCGCTTTTTATATCATATCCCATATTCTGGATGATATTCTTGGCCTGCCAACTATATCGATAAATTTATATTTTCCTATAATCATAGTCAGCTTCAGTATTGTGATTGGGAGAAGTAGAGTCCAGAAAGAACTTTTTTTGGCCAATTATTCGACCGAAGATGATGAATTCTTCACCCTTCTTTCTAGCTGGAACGATGAAGTAGTGGATATCTTCTGGCCAGACTTTTTTTCACAGACGAGGCGTCGTGATCGGCATACAGAGATGTGGTCCTATGCCGTGCTCTAGAGCATATATCGTATCTATGTACTAGTTTACAAATTGGTAGACATCGGAGTAATTCAAAGAAAAACCTTTACTTAGAAAATATGCAAGTTCTTCTTCAGGGATAACATCATCCACTGAAGGTACATTATATTGAGTATTGATATACTCATTGAGGGGATTATTATCTGGAATAGGAGCCATAGACTTGGCCAAGTTTGCCACATAGGGTAACTCTTCAGGATTGGGAGGACGGACTTCAGCAGGTTCCACCCGAGGTGTTTTGCGGAGAGTGATGGTCAATGGTTTGACCTTATCAGGATTCTTCTTTTTAACCTAGATTGTGAGAGGATTTGGAGTACTTTTTGTAGTAGTACGTCCTTTGACTCGGATAATCAGGGGACCGTCACTGGGGGATGAATTAACTTCAGCTTCGTTGTCGTCGTCTTTGGGAGGCTGAGATTGATAAAGTACCGAATCTCCGTATTGGCTTTAATGCCCTTAAAAGGATCGACATCGACAAACTCTGTCTTCACGATGCCATCATCATTGACATACTTGAAGCACTGGTGAAGTGTAGAAGGAACGATCATATTCTCGTGTATCTACGGACGTTCCAACAAGACGTTGTAGGATACATTGGCATCGATTACATAAAAAGCAACTCTGTTCGGTGATCGCCAATCTGGCACTTGAGATGGATCTTGTCCAGTGGGTGGCTTCTTCCAGCATTGAAAGCCATGATAGTTGTATTGGTTACAGATAGCTTGTGCAGAAGGATCCCTAGAATTTGGAGTAAACTTCTAGGACTGATGCTGAGGGAGGAACCTGGATCGATATGCATCCGATCAACCTTAATCGCCCCGATATACCTCTGTATAGTACAGAGGTCTATCATGACGATTGTTTTTTATTAGCATGTCCTTCTGTGAAATGGTGATGTTGGGCACCACTTCCATAGTGTTGTGGCAGTGAGGACATGAGACGGAATCTTCAGCGGGGGCTTTGACTTCAGCGAGATAAGAGTCAGCATGTAGTAATGCCTCACTTAAGGCCTTCCATGTCTCTTTGGAGAGTCACAATAGATCTAACAAAGACAATCTAGCAGGTGTATTGGCCAGCTGTGCCAGTATGTCAAAGTTGCAAGGCTGACCCATGCCTTCGGAAGTTGGTGCCTTCAGAGACTTGTCAAATTGTGTCTCCTTCTGCTTGACTTTGTCGGTAGTTGAGGGCTTAGATGGACCAGCTTTCGAACTTGTGGAGGAACCAGGAGCTTGAGAAAGTACTGCTTCTTCTTGTGCGAGGTCATAAGTCCGTAGGTAAGCCTTTCCAGATTACGTCTCGCCAGATAGAACTTCGTAAATGGAAGAAGACACCATACGACATGATTTGTATTTCTTCCCCCTCTTTACTTTGGATGATACCACCCCCTGTGTTATTTCTTGCACAAGGTCCGGATGGACCCACATGATCCTACCACGTTCTATCATGAGTGGCACCAAGGTTGAGTTGCGAGCTGGCGGCAGGTTGACGACTTTCATTATTGCCTTGGGGATTGGGACTACACTGTATGGGACTTCTGTGGAAGAAAAGTCACCAAATTGAAGAGAGATCATGTTAGAAGATACGACATTGTCTTCAGCTTCGAGGTTGATCACTTGGCTGTCGATAAGCTGTTGTATCTTCTTCTTCAGGATGATACAATCCTTGGTAGAGTGGTGCACGTACTGATGATAAAGATAGTACTTGGGATCGTTGAGTTGGTTCACCTCTGCAGGACGTCGTGGTAGAGGTAATGTCAGTTTATTACCTTTCATCAATGTATGAAAAATGATAATAACATCATCTTCGTCAAAGGAGAAAGTCTCCTAAGGTTTGTCAGGAGCATCCTGAGAATTGGAGGCTTCCTTGGAAGTGTCGACCTTCAAGACTTCTTTTCCTTTACCCCCACGGACAGGGATAGTTTGAGGGTACTTGACTTTGTCTTCAGATTTGGGTGTCTTCAACCCCAGTAACTCCAGATTAGGGACGTCATTTTCAGTAGCATCAGCGGCCCCAATAAAAGCATGCCATGTATCGTACTTATATATACCCAGATAGAACTTTCCTGTAGGAAGGAAGTTATGTCGACAAGTATCCATAAGTTTTGAGTCTGGTATACCGAAGGGCATCTTCAATGCTAGTCGCCTGAAGCATTCGATAAAAGCAATAACAGACTCAGTCCTCCTTTGCTTGATCTCGATGAGGGTGGATATACTAACGTGCATGCCACAATCGTAGAACCTGTTGAGGAATAACCTCTCCAAATCTTTAAAGAAATTAATGCAACCGTCAGGCAAACTATAGAACCATTCAAAAGCTACCCCCTGCAAGGTGCTAATAAACAGCTTTGACAAGAACGGATCGTCCCTGGATAAGTGTAGAGTCTGCGTGTTGAAATATGTCATGTGTTGGCGAGGAGAAGTCATCCTGTCAAATAAATTTAGCGTTAGTGGCTTGTAGTTATGAGGGCAAGTAGCATTCTCCGATTCAGGAGGATAAGGTTGAGATATCCCCATCTTCTGAATCTCGTCTTTTTGTGAGATGGTATTGAGATGGGCAACAAGAGAACCAATTACATCATGTTGATTGAGCAGATGTTAAGAAACGGCTGCTGTACGATTGTCAGGCATCGTTGGTGAATGACCACTCTTAGCATTTGCAAGATTTGGAGGAGGCACAACGGAATGATACTCCTTCTGTAGTGAAGGAGAGTTGTTGCTATGAGCCGGACTAACATGTGCTAAGATGTTTGGTTGAGGTGGAGGAACAGCCCCAGCAGTTTGGACTGCCATGATATTGGTAAGCATATCAGTAATATTGGCAAATGTTGTTTTAAGACTCTCTAGCCGTTTGTTGGTCTGATCACTAGCTTTTTTAGGTCTCTCTCCATCCACCATGTATGTAGATAACATACGAGGATGAATAGAGAAGACACTGTCTGTCTCTAAGATAAAAAGTCCCTCATCTTCAGGTAGGGGAGGTAGATAGTCACTGTCAGACTCGGAGAGATCATCATCATCTGGAAGGCTACCCCCGATGTGAAGGTCATCTACTTCAGACTCTGAGGGAATACTACCCCCAGCTGAAGGATCATCACCTCCAGCTCGAGAGTCCTTGTCATTTATATGGAATCTCGTCCTTGGCTGAGTACCCATATAGACTCCTTTAGATGTAACAGCTTGCTGACTATCTGTTGGCAGACTTCTTCTTCTATTCGTAGAACTGAAAGAAAAAGTTGGGTTCGTGGTCCACCTTCTTTGATTGGAGCTCCCGTAAGGAGGACCCATGTAGCCATATTGGATGAAACACATAGCGGCTTTTCATCATCAGAGCCATGCAATCATCGAAAGACGGACTACCTCTGAGGCACTCTCATTGCTTTGGAGCAGCAACAGTTGATGAAAATACTGGTGCACGGATGTACGCCATGAATTTTTGTATCCTCCTTTATTTTACGCTTATGATTTATCATGTCGCATAAATTAGCGGAAGGGAGTTTTGCCTAAAACCCATGTCACATGCATCGTCGAGCTTTGCATATGGGTTTGTAAGGGAAGTCGGCACATCCGGACCTAGTTCATGTTTAGGGGCAACCCCTACACCTAAGTTCTGTGATGACCTTGAAGACAGCCCCGTGCTATATGCGTTGGGGCCTGTCTTTTTGCTGTGGGCGCATAGACCCTGGAGTCTGCCTTTGGGCGCATACTTTCCACAAGTCCTAGCAGCATGCCTGAGCTTCATGGATATGGGCACATAGTATGGGTCTGCAGAGCTTGGGCACATAGCCTTGGGCGAATGACACTGGGCACATAGTCTGTCGAAGACAGAAGTCTTTTGGCCAGAGTTATGCGCCCATACACCCTCTTGGACGCATAGCTTTGGGCATATGCTTCATGAAGCAGCGTTGTTTTCTCCTAATTTCACCTTTTTTGTTTGTGAGCCTCGCTGAGTTTGCCCATAGCGTCGAACACTTCGATTCTTGGCATCATAGTATTTTTCTTTGCCAAGTCTCAAACGTTGAACACTCTGTTGTTGATTGCACAAGAGAGAAGTCGCTGGGCTAGTAGAGCCCAGAGTGGTATGTGGCTTTTTCATGTCAGGAGCCTCTGTGGTAGAGCTATGCGCTCACATAGGAGCTCCATGCGCCCACGTGGAAGGCCTATACGCCCACATGACAGAGTCCTTCGGTTGCATATCTTCTATGACACTAGCAGGATATGCACCACGAGCCTACGGAAGCCAAGTCTTGCGAGACTTGTTTGGCATCACTAATTTTGAGAGAGTAGAGCCGGCTCTTCCCTCGAGAGCATCTCTTCGAACGCCTGCTGATCGAACTTCACGATCAACATCTTCTGAGTGCTCTCCATTTTATCGGTATTAGATTGTGTCACCAACTTCTTGTCAGAGAAAAAAGTAGTCCCCAGCAGAGTCGCCATTTTTGTGGACACACACAAAAAAGAAGAAGAAATTCTATCTTTTTTATTGGCGTAAGGCACCACAAATCGAGTACGCCTGAGAGATCCTGCGCTGAGGATCCCCGAGTACAAAAAAAATTCTGAGAAATAGGACGATGGAGATCGAACGACAGTTGCTCCTTTACTCCGTTGATACTTCGATTACAAAAATAGGAGAAAACCTAAGAAAATTGCTAACTCGCGGCTCACTGGCAAGAAGGACAACAATTTGGCTCTTGAAATACTTTCCGTTCTGTCTTTTGAAGAGGTATGATACCCCTTTTTATAGTCTTTTTCTGCTGGAATGATGTTATGCGCCCATATGAGAAAATACACTGATTTTCATATGGGCGCATAGTCCTGCTTTGGGCGCATAGAGTGTAGGCGCATGCAGACTTCGTGATCGTGGGTTGATCGTGGGGTTGTCGTGGCCGCATGCTTCGGTGCACGACTGGTCGTGGAGACTGACGTGGACGTATGCTTCGGTGCACGATTGATCGTGGGTGTTGACCGAGTCGGGGGGCTGTCCTGACTTGGGCGCATAGCCTAAAACATGGCTATGCGCCCCCTTCCGGAGGAGTCCAGAGTGGGCGTATGGGCGCATAACTTGCTCTGGTGACTTGGGCGCATGTGGGCTGTCCTGGCTTGGGCGCATATGTCTTCCAGGCTTGGGCGCATATTACTCTCTGGCTTGGGCGCATATGACTCCCGGACTTGGGCGCATAGTTGTCAAGAATATTGAAATTTTCATGCTTCTATACCTGTTTTGTGGGTCACCTACACACATGCTGCGAGACTTTCCTACTACTCCTATCCTAGTCGAGGCTCCGCCTCCAAAAGGGAGTTCCAGTCACTAGACCTAGTTGGAGGTGAGTATTTGACCTAGACTTTAGTTTGTCTTTGAGATGATTTGACGCACCCCACAATTGATTGTGTGTTTTGATACCTTATGAATTGTCTTGTGCTATAGTATGGTTATAATAGTTAGATGAGACCTCATATTGATATTGCATGTCATGACCCTGTATGTTTGTTCTTTCAAAAAAAAGAGTATGATTTAGATAAGGTTTTCTTACACCATGACTGTTGGGGGTATGACATTAAGAAGAGCACGACCAACTTAAATTTTGAGGACAAAATTTTTCTAAGGGGAAGGATTGTAACTACCACTTTTCTAAAATAAGGGTATTTTGGAAATTTGTGGGAAATTGATTATTTTATGATTATTTAAATTAAATAAATTGTGTTAGTGATAGAATCTGGCAAAATGTTAGAACTATATTGATTAGATGGCTAGTCGTGACCAATGAAGACTTAGTTAGAAAGATTAGCCAACTTAAATTTTATATAAAGTTAGTTAGTTTCAAGTCTAATTAGGAATTAATTTGATAGTAACTAAACGACTAAGTAGGAATGGACTACTTCCTTAGAAATTGTCATGACAACCTAGAGGGGCTCCTTAGACTTTCTCCATGGACCCAAAACCCAAACCTAACCTAATGTGGCCGGCCCACAAGCCTTCCCCTTGCCTATTTATATCGCCACTCTATCTTCTTCCTCCTTCCATTTTATTTCTAGCCCTAATTTTAGGAGTTTCCCTTAAATAGCTCCTACATCCATTTCTCATCCAAATTGCCCCAAAAGAATTGCAATCTCTTTCCCTTGAAGAGAGGAAGCCTCTATTGGGTAGTAGGGAGCCTATTGGAGCAATTTGGCCATTGGAAGTTGAAGAAGATCTCACCTTGGTTTTGTTCCTTGAGAACCCATCTCTCAAGTGGTAAGAGCCTCTAAACACCTTCAAGTTTCCCATTCTTTGTTGTAGATGCATTCATTAGGGTTCCTATTGCATTAGAAAGGATTTGAGTCAATTTTGGATTCATTTGAGGTGCGTATCACGAGAGTATCAGATACGAACATCAAGTGTTTGGTGAAATGTCTCTTACGACTTTTATTGCTTTAATTTCAGTTATAATTAGTTAATTACATTGGTTATAGGATGTGTTAGCATTGTAGGTTGTTGACTGTGATTTGGGTTTTGTTTGGCTAACAAATTTAGACATGGGAGTCTCGGGTTCATGGTGTTTTGCACTGTTGGTTTACTGGTTCTTCATAGATCTGTGGAATCAATAACTTTGGGTTTGTTTCTGTGGTTTACACATCCTAGGCATCCTAAGTATCATAATTTACCATCTGCTAAGGGACCAGATGCACATATCCTGCTCTTGGCCCAGTCGAGCCTAATGTTGTACTGTCCTGTAGCTCCTTCAGAGATAGTTCCCTATATTCAGTTGCATTACCCTGCAAAATGCATAACCTGTCCATTGATGTATTTTACTGCATTGTCTATAGGTTAGACGTCCTACATTACATGGGAAATCCTTCCATCACTGCTCTTATAATTGATTCACTGCATAACATTGCTCATACACTTCACTTTGTACTGTCGAGATTTAGCCACCATATGTTAATTTGACCTACATCTCCTTGATGCACTACCCACACTTGTCCTGTGTACATCACTTAGATATCCTTCATGTAGGAAGTCCAGGTCTGAGTTTTTAGTTCAGGTAATGTCCCTTGAGTTCAGATTTGAACTCCCATACTATTGTACTGCATATTCATTCATTTGCATTGATCACTGCATCTCTTGATTCACTTCCTTGTATTCCTGTACATTAGATTTGCATTTACGTATCCTGCATAGCTTCCGAATCAATTAGCTCATTGTATCACTTAGTTTCCTGCATCCTTTTTATGAATTGTTCAGTCCAAGTCAATTACATATATTACATTCCTTGCATTCATAGCATCACATGTCCTGCATCCTCATCTTGTCCAGCATATGTAGGGTATGCTGCCTACATATTTCATTCCATGTACCTTCATTTCATTGTATTGATCTGCCCCCTATTTATCTGTTCTTCGTGCATTCACTCATGAATCAAGTGTTCTTCCTTATTCTGACCCTGAGTATCTTTACTGATACTAAAGATTATCAGACCCACCCAACCAATCCATTGTTCTGTCCCCTTCTTTATAACTCATCCACTGCATTGGACATGTCTAGTATTACGATACCTGATGGAGTATCAACCAAGTTAGTTCTGTCTACTTATTTTGACATGTCCTGTACCCAAGACATCTGTCATAATAATAGATATTCATTTAGGTCTGAATATTGCTTCCACTTGGCCATTGCATAGCCCTAGATGCCCTGCATTCTTGCATACATGTCCTGCATCATTGAGTATGAATCCACCACTGCATTATCCTATCCCTTTCGAATGGAACTTCAGTTTTCTATATTAACATTAGTTGGATATATGCATATCTCTGTCTCACTATTAAGGACAGACCCTACCCTAGCCTAGCCACCCACATCTCATTTATGTTCTGTCCTTTACAATTTAAGACCAACTCTTGCATCATAACCCTATGTTCAGTTCATGTCATTTTGTACATGTATTGAAATTGGGTTCAGTTTTATTTGAATGTAATGTCTTGAACTCTAGGTTCGGATACTACTTCTATGGCCAGGTATCAGATGTGACACCTGTTCTGATACAGATGCACCACTGGCCTTTATTAGAGTTAAATCTCCATATCCTTCATTTGTTTAGACTATCTAAGTCTCGTCTCATCAAGTGTACATGTATACTTTGTATTTTCATGAAGATGTATGTATGTGGTCATTCCTGTTAATATATAGTAGCCTATCATCTATACACTGTCCTGCCTCATTACTACACTGTCCTACATCAATTAGCATATCAGTTTTCTTATTTGATTTCATTCACCTTTAACTAGTGTGCAGCCCCAACTAACTTAGTGTATCAGTTCATGTGAGTACTAGTTAATGGAAGTTTAGTCATACCTCTCGATTCTATCCAGGTTGGATAGGGATATCATATAGCCATGGTATACAGATATAGCTATAGCATTATCACTACATATATATAATGTCCTAACCTGCATTTGTTAAAGCGTCTGTCCTTTTAATATATATCCTGATCTAATCGTAAAATTGACTGATACCCTTAAGTAACAGTCCTTAATCACTTCACTACATTCCATGACTTGCTAGTTCAATCAGTCCATTGTTCTGTCCTGCAATCACATGGCCTATCCACCTTGTCTTTGTGTCCTTCCTTGGTATCAGACCTACCTTGCTAATATCTGTGATCAGACCACATATGGACATGTGGTCATCCTATTGATTCACTTTAACACTTGATGGTCAGTCTCCTTTCATATTATTGTTCAGTCCCAAGTTTATATACCTGTCCCCCTCCTCTTTAGAAATCCTTACATCACATTAGCTCATATCATATTTGTTTGATAAACCAATATATATCAAGACCAGATCATAGAGTCTTTCGCTTGATTCATAGCATGTACACTTAGTTCAGTTGTGAACTTGGTGATCAACCTTAGAGTTTCAATAGTTTCTGCATTCCTCTTTGTGCTGCCTTGCAAATTGGTTCAGTCCTCATTAGGACCTTACGTACCTGTCACCTCTATTGTTCTGTCCTACCACTTTTGCATATGTGTAGCCCCTTTTTTTGTTCATGTGTTTATCTTTATGATTCAGATATTAGATACAACCCCCCTTTGTATAACTTGGATAGCTTGCATTTATATATATATATATATATATATATATATATATATATATATATATATATATATATATATATATATATATATATATATATATATGCAAGCTGTATATAATCTTCTCTCCTTCCCTTCCCGTGCCCGCATGGCTCGATGACCCCCCCCCCCCCCCCCCCCCCCCCCCGTCCGCTCTCGGTGTCGGGGAAAAGCTCCGTTAGCTCGCAGGCAACCGCCCCTGGTCCCTCCACGGTGTTGATTGAGGGAGACGCCCGCCACCCCGCCCTATTCTCCGGCCGTTCTGGACAAGTGCGCACCGCAGGCTTCACGGCAGCTCCCAGCCTAGATGCGAGATCAGCTCTCCATGGTCGGCGTCGCCTCCGGCGGGGTGGCCACCAAGCTCCGGTGGCCACCTCTGAGCCTTGACCCAGTCGTCGAGCCCTCGGCTCCGCAATATGGCAACATCCGGGATACCCGCCCCCCCCCCCCCCGCCTCCCCCTCTCACCGCCTCCCCCCTCCGGTGTCCCAGTGCCCAGGTGGCCCCCTCCGGTACCCTCCTCCGGCTTTGTTCAGAGAGTACGGTCGCCGTCGAGCCTGCTGCACCGGGTTCGCGAGGTTCCCGCCTAACCAGTTCAAATTTTAAATTTCCCCCCAACATTCCCTATGCGCCCCCTCCTCCTCCGAAAAGGGACGATGCGCACTTTTTCCAGAGGGGCTGCTATCCGCCCACAGTCGGCCAAGCACCCCCCTACGCTATACGCCCCCGCGTCCTCGTACGGGAGGCTATGCGCCCATCGATGGCTTCTTTGTGCCCTCCTCCTCAGGTAGCGCCGCCGCTCTCCTGCATGCACCCCCACTTCCTAGTGCGGGGGGCTATGCGCCCATCGTTGCTGCCCATGTACTAGGCTCCTCCTACCGGAGGCATAGTCCAGGCACTCCTCCATCTTAGCCGGGCTGCCCTTGGAGGCCAAGTGCCAGGCTCCTCCTACCAGGGGCCATGCGCCCCTCCAAGCAGCACTTGGTCAGTTCCAGGAGGCCAAGAGCCTCGCGCCATCCTCCTCTTCAGCCGGAGGCCATGCGCCCACCATTCCCCGACCGGGCGTTTGTGTCCCCTATCAGTGAGCGAGACACCCCCTGGTGGTCTTGCGCACACCCACCGTGGCCCATGCGCCCATAATCTCAGGGGTCTCCTCCGGGAGATCTTTTGCGGAGATTTTGAGACCAGATCGTGGGACGCAATTCTTCCCCCAGACTATTGATACAGAGCTGCCATACGATGAATTCCTGAGTCCTTCCGACGGGCAAACCATCCGCATCCCGTTTTCCTCTGCAGAGATATCCTCTCTTTGTGCCAGCTTCGCGAGAACATTCGTACTGAAGTTCCCCTCCGGGTGCCCTAAGATCACCATCGCCCAAGAGGCTATCGCAGGTTGGGGGCTCACCTGCGCCTACAAGATTACCCCGCTGGACCCCAAATACCTGCTTCTCCACCTTTCCTCAGACCCTGAGTACTCCTTAGTCTGGGCCAAAGCCACCACCCGCGTCGGTGCCCACAACGTCAAGATCACCAAATGGTTCCCCAACTTCAGCCCGACAGTCGACTCTTCGATCATCTAGGTGTGGATCACCCTCCCAAACCTTCCCCTAGTCTGCTTTGCGCCCGCAGCTCTCAAGAGAATCGTAAGCTCCTTCGGATCTCTGGTGGCCATCGTAGAATATTTCCCCTAACCAGATTCAGATCGACCTCGGAGGACAGTCTCACTTCCAAAATCTGGAGTACGACAACAACATAATCTTCTGCAGGCACTGCCTGTCCAAAGGACACCTCACTAGGCATTGTTTCAAAGCACACCCGGAGCTTCAAAAGAAACCCCCCAGCAAGCTGTGCTCCCGGAAGACGACCTAAATCATCTCCACATCCCCTATTCTCCCCCTCCCTAATTCTCACTCCTACTTCGTTGATAGCGACAGCTCCCCCAGCCCCTGATCCCCTCACCCTTTGGAGAAGGCCATCGCACCTTATTTCCCCCGGGCATCCTTCTTAATAATCAGTTCGATATCCTCACTGTCACCCCTACTGACCCTCTACGGGAGTAACCTCAACCAGGCCCGACCTCTCCCGAGGTGAACGAGAAGCCCACTGAACCACTCCAGACAAATGACACTTCCCCAAGCAGTGACGAAGAATATTAGGAGGCTTTGATCATCTACCCCGACCCCCCAGCGGAATCCCATCTTATCTCCGGAAGAGATTTCGCGATCGACCCGACGATGCTGAGTATAGTTCCGACTGACGGGCTTCAACAAGCCATAGAAGCAGGTTTCCTAGACCCTAACAACCCTCTCTGTGCTCTTGCCGAGATAGACAAAGAATATGTCTTCCCCCCTGAAGGAGGGTATCGGGCACTCCGCTCGCGGCACATCAGACTCGACGGATGACGTTATCGGGGCACCACAGAGAGCCTCCAAAATCCACATGAACAAGAAGAAAAAACTCGAGCCTACGGCCATGACCACTCGGTCAGCCACTAAGCTCAATACCCTCCCCCTCCACAAACAATCCAATGCCTAACATCCTCTCGTGGAATGTTAGAGGTGTCACGACCCGCACCCAGTGAAAGGACACGAGAAGTAAATACGTCCAGCCTACGCCGCAGTGTCGACGGTAGAACGCTGTCCTGAGTTACAATATCTAACACAATCTAGAATAAACTCTGAATAGAGAGTAAATAATAAGTAACTCAATCACAACACTAAGATAGAATAGAAGAGTAAAACTCAAGAGAGTCACAGATATAAATAAAAGTCTAGGTGTAAACCACAAGAATAAATCTCAGGTACAACTCATAATGTCTCAAATAGAAAGACAAATAAAATACTAAGTCACAGCTAGACTATGGGCAAGTCCTCAGCGACTGTTGGATCCTCCTGAGGGTCCACGTCACCAGTGTCATCTAAGCCAATGCCATAATAAGTAGGGCAGAACTCTTCATCATCACCTATAAAATTTTCAACATGCCCAATCAGGACAGAACGAGCACATATCTCTCACAACTGTTCATATCAGGATTGGACATATAAAGCATGCTATAGAAAACTATACATAAATCGCTGTAAAAAAATCAATAAGAGAGAGAGACTATAAGATGAGATATAATATGATAAATAGAGAAATGTAACCATCTACGTGATTTAGAGCATGAATTGGTTATGTAAACGGTTTAGATTGCATATCGATATTATGGAGTTGCACATGGATACCTACTGGGATAATGATCACATAACCAACTACACTCTCCCTGCCCCCAATCAATACACAAGGATCAAGTCATGATATGTTATTGCACATGGATAACAACTACTTTATACATGGGGCTCATATGGTCATGAGTGTACATGAATAATACATGAGTGCACATGGATAAATATGAATACATAGAGTACATGATGGCTACGATAAAGTACATGAACATGATATACTCGATGTATCCGAGGGGATAACATCGCATGAAAAGATCCAGAGGGTACTAATCCGTGTGAACATCGTGTCAGCATCAAGTATACTAGTCTATAACAAAGGAACATATCCAAAGAAGTATGAAAAGATCAGAGAATGTACTCGCCTGGCAAACTGAACTGCTGATGATGAAGTGTAGCTAAACTGGGGCAATATAAACCTATTTAAAGTATACACATGTCACAACCAAGTCTAAAATATCAAAAGAAATAGCTACAATATAAGACTACATGCTTCTAGGTCCCTTTTGGTCAATGTCAAACCTTGATCAACTCTGGTCAAACCTGGACAATGCTGGTCAAACCTGGGTCAACTAGTCCGTCTACTAATTTCTAGGTCATACATAAAATTCTAGGTCATTTGGAGTTCGTTTGAGTTGAATTGGATCAAGTTTGACCCAAAGTTGACTTTTGTCAATTTGGTCAACTTGTCGGCCAATTCGACTAAACTAGGCTCAAAATGACAAACCAAATCTGTCCTAGGACTCATATAGTTATATACACAACTACGATCTATTCTAAGAGGGTTCGCAAGCATACAAACTATGCACACATAGGTAATATATACACACATGTGTATTTACAATACAAGCCAAACCCTATTCTAACAAATGATTGTGTGTGTGTGTGTGTGTGTGTGTGTGTGTGTGTGTGTGTCCTGGAGCTTACTGAAATGGGGTCAAATCTGATATTAAAAAGCAAACACAACTATGGTATACTTCAATTTAATATACTATTATATACAAACAACAAATAGGTAAACTATATATATATATATATATATATATATATATATATATATATATATATATATAAATATATATATATATATATATATATATATATATATATATATATATCAAGGCTCAAAAGGAAGAATAAATATATATATATTTATTCTTCCTTTTGAGCCTTGATATATATATATATATATATATATATATATATATATATATATATATATATATATATATATATATATATATATATATATATATATATATATATATATATATATATATATATATATATATATATATATATATCAAGGCTCAAAAGGAAGAATAGCCAATGGTTTTTTAAATAGTTTTAGTGAATCCAAATCTGGAATTTAATCCTCCTCGACCCATTCTCACATATATACATTAGCACTGGGTTTCAACGGGGTTTCTAATGCATATAGTTAAATATATATACATAACTACAAGGAAAACACATATACTCATAAATGATAGAAAATTATGAACAAATCCAAAAGTTGGTTCCCACAAATCCAAAACCTCATATACGTACTAAAAACTTAGATTTTATAAGCTAGTTTACTGGAAATCAAAATTTCATATTTAAACTCAAAATCGAATTTAAAGAAAAACCCAATTTTCACACAACGATCCAAAATGAGAAATACACCAAATGAACCCGCAAAACTCGGCATACACGTTGGTCTCGACCCACGTGATGCGCTTATATACTCTTGGGTTCGAAATCGTGTCCATGTCGTGTCCACAGAACGTGTATCGAAAATTTCCGATACCGCGAGACAACGCGTGCTTGTGCGTGCGTTCCCGCTCGATTGAGTGCTGCACACACAACAAAAGCTTCGCGCTCGTGCACGTAGCTAGGGGGGTCCTGGGGTAGGTCTAGGACATGGAAACACAGTGACACGTCGTGCCGAGGTGACGCACGCAGCCCCGCACCTGCGCGAGGCGTGCTGCGCGCGCGTGCGCCTGCGCGCCCTCGTGCGCGCGGTTCTGCATCCGTGGCTCGCTCGTCGGACCACGCCACGACTCGTGGTTGGTCCCGTAGGTAGTCTAGGTATAGGTCGACGTGTCCCAAGTCCTGGAACGGGTCTTCGTTGCGTCGTGTGCGCGCATGAAGTCCGTTTCAGCGACAAAAAACAGCCTGAATGCACAGTGCGGCTGAGCGGTGCACGTCGGATTTCTTCGTGCTCGCTTAACAAGAAGCCGTGAAATTTTTCGAGCATAGAGGCAGAAGTTGCCCCTACGTGCTCAAGAAATTTTACATGAAAATACGGCCTGTGCATCGAGGTACAATGCATAGAAGGCAGGGCACGCACGGCCTCATGCACGGGATCCGTGGACGTGCGTCCGATGCCCGAAAAGTCGTTGTAACGTCATCAATATCAAATCCGTCTTCACAAAAGTTTATTAAAATAATATTATCTAAACATCCATGAAGACAAAATCGAAAAACATCAACTTTCTATCCTAAGCGGCATTTCGTGGAACACGTGTCGTAAAGTACCGACACATGTCCGATACCGCCATCAAACGAAGTCGAAATCTAACCAAACTTCGTGGGCAAGTCTAGGGCACCTATATGGATGTAAAAATGAAAGAAATTCCAGATTTACTATGGTAGATTAGGGTTTACCTATTGAGTGTCAAAAACTCAATGAACGGAGCCCCTCGGTTGTCGTGTCGGCCAATTTACCTCAAGCAAATGCCTCCGTCTCCTTGTTATAAATGCTCCAGCAGATCCTCCTCTCCTCTATGAGTGCAACGGATTTTGTTTGGAAAGAAACGAACTCCGGATGAAGGAAAAATGAGTTGAAAATAGATTTTTGTTAAACTTCGAAATTCGATTTCTCGACGCGTAGTCGATGAAATCAACTTCTGCGAATTGGGTCGTGGAGCCCTACATGTTGTCTAAAAGTCTGTTTAAATAGAATTTCTAATATGGTACTAGATCGATCGAAATCGATCTTCAAAACATGGGTGATTGGACTGGTTCTCTGTTTCTAATCCGAACAATTTTTCGGGATTTTGGCATCGATTTTATATCGATTTCATTTCAATTTAGTTCGAAACAAATCATTGGTGTCGAAGGCCTATAGGTTGGGTTTCCAACGCATAATTCGGTTTGGAAAACGACGAAAGGACAAGGAAGAAAACTCCCCAGAAAATTGGGGGCTTGGACTGTTGCTGCTGTCCTGCTGTCCCTTGTGCGCGGCTGTGCGGCCGGCCTCCGGCGGTGCCTGGCCGCGCCCGGCCGCCGGCGCACGCGTGTGGGGAGGTTGTCGCCTGGGGTCGGCGCTGGTGGAGAGTCGTTAGGGTTTTCGAGTATTCTTCCTCTCGATATATATACTCGGGTGTGTTCATAACCAGGGGTCGGGTCGGCTGAACCGAGGGGGAAGGGTACTCCGTTCAGCTGTAGGGAAAAAAAGGTCGGCCTGGGCCTCTTAGTTGTGGGCCGGGCTCGGCTCTGGGCTGGGATTAGCTTGGGTTCACTGCTCTATTTCTTCATTTCTTTTTCCTTTATTATTATTACAACCTTACATATTTATGTTTGTATATATGTATATACATATATATATATATATATATATATATATATTTTTTTTTTTTTTTTTTTTATATATACCTCAAAATATATATATATATATATATATATATATATATATATATATATATATATATATATATATATATATATATATTTTCAAGTATATCTTTATATATCTTTATATCTTTATATATCTTTATATATTTTCAAGTATATCTTTATATATTTACGAGTATATCTTTATATATATATATATATATATATATATATATATATATATATATATATATAAAAAATATATATATATATATATATATATATATATATATATATATATATATATATATATAGGTGTAGAGGTATACTCGTAAATATATAAAGATATACTTGAAAAATATATATATATATATATATTTTTTTTTTTGAAATATATATATATATATATATATATATATATATATATATATATATATATATATATATATATATATATATATATATACACACATCCACACACACACACACACACACACACACACACACACACACACACATATATATATATATATATATATATATATATATATATATATATATATATATATATATATATATATATATATATATATTCACATTCATATGTATATACTCACCTAACCCTATATATACATTTTTATATATATATATATATTCACATTCATATGTATATACTCACCTAACCCTATATATACACTTTATTTTATAAATAATACTAAGAGTATATATTTACAAATATTTAATAGGCATCCATATATCTTATATATTCCTATATATACATTTTAACATATTTTTGATAACAAAAATAATATAACCAAGAATAATAAAATAATATTATATAATAATCACCTCACTAATATTGATAATAAAATAATAATATTAATAATAATAACTAAATTTAATAAACTAGTAATGTCGTATATACCATTACGCATAGTTTAATAACCTCAAAATATATAAGAAAAACTAAGGAAGGTAGTTACCCTATTTTTAAGACAAAATATCCAATAAAATATTTAATAAATATATAATACCCATTTATACAATCTCCTGCTAGAACATTAAATAAAATACAACTATACATTTACCCAATACATATCTATACGGACGTCTCTGGGTGCACTTACCCAACTACATAGGCTTAGGCTCGGTTCGGTGCAGTCCGAACCAAATTGGTACAACCGGGTCACCTAAAAGTCGAATAATGTTAATAATAAATAATTAAATTATTTATAGTGGTCATGTCGCAACTTGGCCTGGATTTTCTGGTTGGGACTCACTTATGGCTTGGCATTTCTATACCATGGCTGAACACTAGTCAAAGCACGCCACTGCACTATCCGTGCCAAAATTCTTGGTCATCTTATACTCCAAATCTTAACCATGGCTAAAGTCATCTACCGTAATAATTAACTAAATAATTAATTCTAAAAATTCTAAAAATCACAATTTAATTCAAATAAAAAAAATAACTCAACAATTTCCGGGAAGGGGAGCTACAACTTCGTATCAAAGCTCGCATTTGTAGAAGTTGCAAGGACTTTGTATAAAAACTTGCGGTATTTTCCAATAGTGGATTCAACTGGAAGCTTGAGTTCTTTCGACTGGATTAGTCCTCACAAGAGGGAAACCGGTATACATCACCGTCTTTGTGTTTGCTTTCTAATCCCTGCTTTTACAGTTATTTACTTGTGATATATATATATATATATATATATATATATATATATATATATATATATATATAATATATGTATTTCCTGTGATCTTGCTGCTAACTTTTAAATTATCTACATTCCGCTGCCTACTCTATTCACCCCCCCTGTAGAGTATTGTGCTTTACAAATTCATTCCTACAATTGGTATCAGAGCGGGTTATACAGGTAAGGCAAGGTAACATTACAGTTATAATTTTACTATTCTTAACTATTACATAGATCATAGCACAACACATGGCAACTGTGAAGTTCACAAGTGAAGGCCAAGCCACAAGCAGACCTCCTCTGTTTGACGGTACAAATTATACCTATTGAAAAACACAGATGAGTTTCTTCTTGAAATCTCTAGACTTTGACTTATGGTCTATAGTTGTTGATGGCTACAAAAAGCTTTCTCGTATTCTTATTGAAGATGTTTTGGTTGAAAAACCGCATGATAAGTATACTGATGAGGAAAAAAGGCCAGTCTTGACATACGTGCTATTAACGCTTTATTTTGTGCCTTAGGCATGACTGAATTTATTAAGGGTGTCTACTTGCACAACATCACATGAAGTGTAGAAAGTTTTCGAAGTAACCCACGAAGGAACAACACAAGTTAAGGAGTCAAAGATCAGCAGACTTACTCAGGAGTATGAGACGTTCAAGATGAAGCCAAGTGAATATGTCACCAAGATGTTTATGAGATTCTTGGATGTTGTAAATGCTTTGTCATCATTAGGCAAGGATTACAGTAACCATGAGAAGATTCATAAACTGCAGCAAGCTCTCACAAAGAATTGGATTCCAAAGGCTACAACAATTATTGAAGGGAACGACCTCTCAACAATGCCTCTTGAAACACTCATGGGTAAGATACTCACTCACGAACTGGAACTTCAAGACTTTGAAGATGCTACACCAAAGGAGAAGTCAGAGACGTCGATCGCTTTCAAGGCTCAACATAGAAGAACTGTAGAAGATGATTCCGACGACAGTTACTCTGGCACTGAGGATCAATCTTTTACGGTTAGAAAATTTAAGAAGTTCATGAGATCTAACAGAAGAACAAAGGACAACAACAGCAACAAAAACAACAACGATGAAGATCCTATTCGCTATGGCTGTAAGAAGAAAGGACATATAAAGAAGGACTGTCCAACAACATCATCATTAACCAGGAAGAATAGCAAATATGACAATGGCTACCTGAAGAAGTCTACATTCCGAAGATATGCCAATACAAGCATATGGCATAAAAGTGAAGCTAGCGACTCAGAAGATGAGCAATCAGATGACGCTGTAAATATATGCTTGATGGCATACGATCAGGTAACCACTAACCCCCTGTTTGATGCTTATGATGATTTTACCTTTGAGCAACAAAGAGAAGCCTTTACTGACCTCTTAGGGGATTACAGAAGACTGCGTAGTAAATATCAGACCTATAAGCAGGTACTTAAAGAGTACAAAGGTGAAATAGAAAGACTTATCGACCTACTAGCTGAGGTTAGAAGTAGTAATTGTTCTAGTGAGGAAGGTAAGCTTTCTTCTGTTAAACTGTTATTATACGAGACCCAAAGACTATCCAAATAGAAGGACAAGACCATTACCCAATTAGAGAATGACTTAATCAAAGAGAAGAAAAGTCTCCAGCATGCTGCTGTTAGAAATAATGCACTCACTGGTAAATATAGCTTGTTATATGATACCTCCAAAAAGTTGGAAATTATGATAGGAAAACAGCCTGAAGTTGCTGCTTTCTACCCTAACACTGTCACTTACCGAATCATCAGAACACGGTCAAACCCAATACTGTCAGACCTAATCAAACCAAACCATTGCCCAAAAAGACATAGACATGCATTCTTTTACACTAGAAAACTTACACCTACCAATAATGTACAACACTCTCCTCTCAACACTCAGCATAATAGATGTCACCATTGTGGCACTATTGGTCATATTTCTTCTTCATATAGAGTTAAAAAGCTTGTTGATTTGAAAATATGTGCATGGATACCAAAAACTGACATTCCAGGACCCCACAAGAAATAGGTACCGAAGTTTCATCTGCAAATTCTTTTGTAGGTGAAATGTCCTTCACATGCTAGAAGCAAATGAATCATCGACAGTGGTTGCTCACAGAATATGACCGGTGATGCTTTATTATTTACAACACTATCGAAGAAGAAAGAAGGATACGTCTCCTTCGATAATAATTTGAAAGGGTACATAATTGGTATTGGTAATATTGGTAAGGCTCCCTATCCGGTGATTAAAGATGTCTGTCTAGTTACCGAGTTAAAACATAATCTGCTCAACATAAGACATTGAGCTGATCACAGTTATGGCATTAACTTTGTCAAAGAAAAATATACTATAGTTGATAGCTCAACTGGTAGTACATTCTTTGAAGGTATTAGGAGAGACAATATATATGTTTTTATCTGTTAGAAGATGTTAACAAAGCAAGTAGATGCTTGATGGCCAAAAGTGATGAGATTTAACTACGGCACATGAGACTCGGTCATACAAACATGGACACAATTTCAAGACTATCCACAAAGAAGCTGGTACGAGGCTTACCGGATATTTCTTTCAAGAGAAATACGGTATGTAGTGAATGTGAAAAGAACAAAGCTACCCGATCCGCTTTTAAGTCCAAGAACGCTGTAAGTACCACTAGACCTCTACAATTGATGCATATGGATTTATTTGGACCTAATAGAATTGCTAGTCTAGGTGGTAAGTTATATGCATTTGTAATAGTAGATGATTTCTCTAGATACACGTGGATATATTTTCTTGCATGCAAGAACGATGCATTATCAGAATTCGTCACCTTTTGCAAGAAGGTTCAAAATGAAAAAGGGTTTCATGATCACTCGTATTTGAAGCGATCATGGCGGCAAATTTGAGAATGTAGAGTTGAAGCAATTTTGTGACATATACGGTTATTTGCATGAGTTCTCTTACGCTAGGACTCCACAACAAAATGAAGTTGTGGAAGGTAAGAACAGGGCTCTATCCGAAATGGCTATAGTAATGTTAAATTAATTTAGTCTACCTAAATACCTATGGGCAGAAGCTGTAAATACAACGTGCTATTTTCTTAATAGGGTTCTAATTCGACCTATATCGAAGAAGACTCCCTATGAAATATGGTTTGATAGAACTCCCTCTGTTTCTTATTTCAAAGTATTTGGTTGTAAATGCTTTATTCTTAATACTAAAGATAATTTGGGAAAAATTTAACGAAAAGGCCGATGAAGGTATATTTTTAGGTTATGCGACGAAGAGCAAAGGGTACAGAGTCTTCAACAAGAGAACGATGATCATTGAAGAATCAATATATGTTAAATTTGACGAAGTCAATCAACATATTATCGATGATGAAGATAAAGACATAAGTACACCTAGTACTGCTCCTACAGAACCCTCACACAAAGCACCAGCTGAGCCTCCAAGTAAATCACGTACAGAACAAGAAGTCGGAACCAGTAATCCAGAAGATATGCCAAAAGAAATGAGATTTTTAGCAGACCATCCAAAGGACTTGGTAATTGGTAAGATTATGTAAGCCCACTTTCCGATTTTTTTTCTTATTTTTATTTTTATTTGATTATAATTTACTTTTATGGTCATTAGGAGTCGTACCTAAGCTCATAAGGGAGCTATAATCATATTATGGTCATTTGGACCTTAGTAAGCATATTTTAGCTATTTTATAGCTTACTATAATGTTTAGATATTTTTAGATATTTTTTTAGATATTTATTTTATTTAGTTTTATATATTTTAAAGGCTTCCATTATTTATTATGAGGCCATTTGGGAATGATTTGAGGTAAAGTATTTTTAATTATATTTTAGAAGGTAAAATATATTTTCTATAATTTTTATAATTTTTCTGAAATTAGTTTGATAATTTTAATATTGGAAAACCTATTTTCTAGGACCTCTAGAATTTATTGTGCTATCATATGAGCAAATGTTCACCCAAAATATTTTTCTACGGTTCAATATCTTATTTTATATTTTTTGAAAATTTTCCATATATTTTTGGCTATTTTTAATATTTATTATGAGTTTCTGTAATTAAAACTGCTTTAAAAACTAAATTCTGGTTAATTAATTACCCAGTCAGCAAGGCAGGACCACCCGTCAGCCACCCGCTGAGTGGGGAAGGGCTCGCCTGTCAGTCAGCTTAGCGCTGACTGTACCGTCCCAGTCCCAAAATACGTAGGACTAGGAACGTAGAAATGCCAGCCGTATATATACGAAGTACACTCCAATATATGGAAACCTCGTATGAATACATAAGCTGTAAAATACAGTAGAACCATAACTAATCTCATCCACACAAAATAAATGAATAAAAGATATCATATAATCACTATGAATTGTCATTTGGTACATGTAGTTGGGCGGAGACAAATCCACTACCAACTATGAAAAGAAATACAATACAAAAGAAAGAGTTTGGCGAGCGAAGCGAAGACGATCCAAGTGCAATCATCTTCGAAGAAATAGAGAGGACCACGGCTAGAGCTAGAATACCTGCGAAAGACAAGAGCATACGCCTGGCGAGATAACCAGGTCCTCAGAGGGACGTAACAAGACACATAATATCATGCCATATAAACTGTGATATATAATAAAAAATAAGGGATACATGCAATAGGGTGCCTAACCGTACTATAGTGAATATACAATAAAGAACAATCCTCCACATATGGGCACTCGGGCTGTATAGCAGTGGCATCGTCCCTCTCATCGGGAATCAGTACGATCCGTCCATAACGTTCAGCGAACGTCAGAGGGAACCAGTAAGAAAACGTCCATAACATTCCATGAACGTCAGAGAGAATCAGTATAATAGGGTGAACCTGCATCTCCAACGGAGCTTCAGGTACAATAGTAGTATATAAAATGGGGCCCATACATCAATGATATGTTCTTCCCTCCTAATGCCTAATATGTTGTATCCACAACACAAAACCTCTATTAACCGCTAAGTCAAATTAAGTATGCAACCTCTATTAGCGGTTATTCCTATCGTACGGCTTATACGTACCGGTGGACAGATAGTCACGCATGTCCGAGTTCTACATGCGACTCACAACTTCGTGATAAAAATGTGTCAAGGCCTATGAATGCAACACACAAATGGTGGTCCCTTAAATCTAAGCTTAATTTGTAAGAAAAATAATACATAGCAGGAAATATAACTGAACAGTAAGTTCTAAAAGGTTATGCCATGTATCACAGTTTATTTTGCATAAAGAAAATAATGAATAAAGCATGAAATATGAGCTAAAATAAATAAACAGCAAATGGCAAGGTGTCTTGCCTGGTTGGACGTCTGGTGTGCTGCGATGATCAAGGTAGCACGAACTACGACTTCGGGTAGCACACAAGGTGACCTCTGATGGTGGCACAGACAGTTCCATTGGATCCAGAAGTGTCAAATTAGTTAGGTTCGACATAAGGTAGGCTTGAATTGGCGAGGGAATAGGAAGGATGGGATTAGTACTCTATCCTTTTAGTTTATTTTGTACTGAGATTGTGTTTGTCTGAGATGATTTTCTGTGAACATGTTTTATGCTTTCTTTAGCATATTTTTATTCAGTTTAGCATTATTCTATATTTCTCATAGCACTATCTATTTATGCTTCAATATTAACTGCCTGTGAAATATAAACTACCTATGAAATGTTGTTTATCTGTTTATTATGTTAATATTTCTTCAACGATTATTTCTTATACATATATTGTGGGGGAGCTTCTCTCTTTACATTTATTTTACTAAGTGACAACGGGGGAGAAATAGGATCTATCATCTTGATACAGAAATATTTTTTAGGATACAGTTGCAATTTTCACCATCTTTCAAATCTTATTGATCAAAGATGTTATATCGGTCAAAGTTTGTCAATTATCAAAATAGAGGAGATTGTTAGCCCATTGGTTGTTGTCAAACCTGATTTTAATAATTGACCAAACTGTGTCTCGATATAAGGGCTACTTAAAGAAGTTTTGGACTCTTGGACACCGCCAGAGAATAGCTATCTGATCTGTTCAAGACCGAAGCTGCGTTTGCCACTTGAGTCTGTATTTCCTTTATGCAATATAATTTTTACTTTTATTGAGTCTAGGAATATATTATACACCGAGTCGTACTCGCAAATAGGCTACCCTAAAAATGTTTTCAAAAATATCCCATGTTTTAATAAATAGTCCCTATTTACAAAACGCTCCTATCTGCTTAAAAGAATTTTAAAAAGGCCAAAAATCAATTTGCAAAAACCCAGACTAAACTGACAAAACTCGGTCAGAGTTCGGCCCGAGTTCGGCTAGAGTTTGGTTAGTGACCCTTTGATTTTCGAACTTTTGAAAACTTGGTCTCCCTGCAATTATGGATCCCAACGAGATTTTCTCATAGAGTTTTATCCGAATTTTGCCCGAATTCTGCCAGAGTTCTTCCTTTGAAAAAACTATAAATAGAGAAGGATTTTGATCATTTCAATTAACACATTCACTCACTTTCATCTCTTCTCTCTAAAGCCTACTGTTCTATTCGAAAGAGTTCTAAGTTTTATTTTTCAAATCCTAAGCCAGTTACAATCCTCTAGTCGATTTGTCAGTGCGGTACGGTCTAGAAGCTTCAGAGCGATTGTAATCAGAGGCTTGATTGAAGAAAGACTCTTCACAATTGAATTTGGTGGAGTACTTCAGATCAAAGCTCGCGTTTGTAGAAGTTGCAAGGACTTTGTATGAAAACTTACGGTATTTTCCAATAGTGGATTCAACTGGAAGCAAGAGTTCTTCCGACTGGACTAGTCCTCACAAGAGGGAAACCAGTATACATCGCCGTCTTTGCGTTTGCTTTCTAATCTCTGCTTTTACAGTTATTTACTTGTGATATATATATATATATATATATATATATATATATATATATATATATATATATTTCTGTGATCTTGCTGCTAACTTTTTAAATTAGCTATATTTCGCTGCCTACAATATTCACCCCCCAGAGTATTGTGCTTACAAATTCTATCATATTCTACTTATGCAGTTAGACATATTATTGGCCATGTTTATTTCATTATTTTTTTTGTATGATATTGTTTTCTTTCTTATGTTATTTGTGCTCACTATTTGCGAAAGATTTCATTTTGAACAAATGACAAAGGGGGAGACCAATAGCAAACAAATGCGACAAGTATCAAACGAGAGGTATAAATTTTTTTTGTACAACTTTTTTTCTTAAGTTATTTTTTTATCTTATTTGGTATAAACTAAAAGTTTGTTAATTATCATAATGGGGAAGATTGTTGGCCCATTGATTATAGTCACACCTGATTTTGATAATCAACATAAATTTTGGTCGATATGCAAATAATACACTACATGTATAAGAACAGAAGGTCTACTTCCAACAAGCTACTACTCGTCGTCTTCGTTGTTCAAAAACTTCAGATGCAGATCAAGATTTGTTTTTAGATTTTATTATGTATATTTTCTTTTATTTAGTCTAGGAAAATATGAGGTTCATCGAATTGACAATTGGCTTTCTATTGAACTTCACTATCCAAAATAAGTCTACATATATACCCCACATTCTTACTTAGCCGATACCCAATCCTATATCAAATACCCATACAAAATGTCGATACAAAAATGAGCAGATATTCATGAAATAATTCGGCCCGAGTAAGGCCTAAGTTTGGCCAAAACTCTGTCCGAGTTCGGCCATGGCAGTTCCAGAAAGTTTTGGTCGACCTGAATATATGTAACCACTTTTCAAAATATAAAATTTGAGGACCCGAACTCATGCCGAGTTCTTCCCTAATAAATACTATAAATAGAGGAGAACTTCATAATCCAAATCATTCATTCATTACTCTCTTCTCTCTCTATTCAAAAGCATTTCAGAGCTATTCATTTTCATATCTACAGTTTAACGACTCCTAGCCAAGCCAAGTGACATCTATGTTTCAATCTAGAGTTTGGTTGTTCGAGTTGTAAAGAAGGATTTTCGAAAATGTTCCAGTTTTTAAAATTTACCTCAGTTGAAGTTGCGAGTCCTTCGGACGAAAACTCATGTTGTAAAGGGCTGCAAGCGCTTGGTTAAAGCTTATGCCATAATGGATTAACATCGAACAAGTGTACTCAAGACTAGACTAGTCCTCTTAGAGGGATACCAGTATACATCGTTGTGTCATGAGTTTGCTTTTCTGATGCTCTTCACTCTCTGTATTTAAATTTCATAGTTTGCTCAGTACTTTATACCTGTGACACATTATGCAATTTTTAATTCGTGATTATCTTTTCGCTACACACACAAACTGTATTCACCCTTTCTCTAAAGGTGCTCAACATTCCTACAAAGATTTGTATACTTTATTTGTGCATGGAAGCTCGCAACTCCTCCTGAATATGTTAAAATCATAGTCATGCACATGCTCAGTTTTTTTAATAAGTGTAAGAATGATTTGAGGAGATTGTTACAGTTTGAGCTTCATTTACCTCCGAAATATCCTTCAGCACAATTTAGAAAATATACATTAATTTTCTTTATAAGGGATCAATATTATATATTTGGGAGATTAATGTTATCTCTTCGAGAGATTCTCTATTCAGGAGATTATCTCTTTCGGAGATTAATATTGTCCATTCAGGAGATTATTTATTATCTTCAGGAGATATTATCTATTCAGGCGATTCTCTCTTCAGGAGATTAATATTATCTCTTCGGAAGATTATAGGAGATCTCTTCTAGAGATTTATTTTTTCTAAAGATTAGATTCTCTCTTCGGGAGATATTTCTAATATCTTCAGAATATAATGTCATATTTTTAATCTATTCAAGAGATGTTGTCATATACATAGATGGTCATTTTGATTGAAATTTTTAGGATCCTTAGTATATCTCTTTCGAGACAGATGGTCAATGAGTCTATCACATTCTTTCGGTTATTTTTAGTAAATATATGGCACATTTTAAAAATGTTTTGGGGATAGACGGTAATTTCAAATCCTCCGAATATTTTATGTATATCTTACTTCTATGTTAGCATGATTAGTTCATTGTTATTTTGAGTATCCTTGAGCTAACGTTGTTCTATACATTTGGATCTCTCTTTTTATTTGTTACAAATATACATTTAAATCTACCAGGTTATTCTTCTGAACACTCCATGTTGTACAGGAGGTATTGCATCTTTTTGTTATCATTTTCTCCACTCAAAGATAATTTGTGGTTTAGTGTTATCATTTATTTATATCACTCTTTTACTCTCATTTAATAATGCCATCTATGACAAATTCTTCTTAATTCGAAATTTTTCTGGAATATGTTTAAAACAATGATTTCTTGGTACCGGTACCTTTTCTCAAACTCTTTTGGAATCTGGGACATATTCTCGAGCGGAGGGATATACTTTGATAAATTAGATCTTTTGTTCATGACATCATATGTATCGTTATGAACTTTCTCTACTTGAGATGCTTCTTCAGGAGCTACTTTTTAAGGGTATTGAGGATGTGTTATATTACCCAATCCCTTCTTCTAGAGAGCTGAATCTTTACAACATTTAGGTCGTACACGTTCTTAATATAGAACTTTATTCCTTTGCTGCCTTTATTTGGTTCGTTTGTTACTTACTTCTATTAGAATATAGATTTATAGTTGGTATAACTATTTATGCATCAGTACTAAAGACATAGAGTATGCATCTAATAATTCATTTGCAGTAAAATACAAAGGATAATTTCTTCTAATTTATTCGAGATAAGATAAAGTAGAGGTATGCTACGACAATCCATGACGTTCTTCTGGAACGATAATTCACGACGTTCTTCTGGAACAAAGCATTTATCTTTCTCTTATCTCCCCCTAACGGTGGAATTTCTATCTTATTAAAATGAGATATTGCAAATTTTATTCTAAAGATATCTCATGTCTTCAAAAAATTTAATAATTGGAGGAGATTCAAAAATTGAACATAAAACCCAATTGGATTGGTTGCCCATTATTAATAAATTTATTGTTAAAAACATAGGTGCAAAGACTACCATTCTAAATAAATTTCAACATAGTATAAATAAATTCAAAATATTTCTACTCCCAATCAATAAAATTAAGTTACTGATCATTCCCAAAAAAATATGTAGATGTCAAGTTGGTGTTCTCTTAAACCTCAAGTTCTTCACCAAGGAGGTCATCATTGTCCATTCAAGGATGGCATTTTTTCAACTTTCTAGATTTTCTGATATTTGGCCACCACTTCTTTAGATGCAAGACAAGTTCGGGGCAATGACCTTCATGCCCACACTTGAACCATGTATCTCTTGGTAGTACATTATTCTCATTTTCTTGATCATCGGTTGGAGGATGCTTTTATATTTTTTACATTGTTCGTTATGTCTACCACTGCTGGATGAAGAAGCTCGGAAATTTTTGATAGATTGTGCCACGCCATTTATAGTTATCGCGCATAAAAGCATCAAATAGCACTATCTATTAAATGGAGCCAATCGTTGAATGGAGCCATTCATCATATAGTGCCAGGACCCTAGCAAAGCTTCCTTAAGTAGGCAAAAGTTTATGTCGTATCAATCATGATGACTAGCAGCACGACAGTTGAGAAGATTTTTTTTCTCCAACTTTGCGCACGCGACACTCAAGGAAGATTTTGTTAGATACAGTCGACGCCAATCTTAGATCGCGCAGATCAAACATAAACTCAAATAACGCCAACAACAAAATGTTGTTTTGTCAGGATGATTGTCAGTGCACTTTCTCAGCGCCATTTAACAAATGACACGAATTGACAAATTCTGTAAAGACTCAATACACAACACCAATTACAGTTTGACCCCAACCAGCAGAATGCGCCATTCATCAAATTGGCGCCAATCAACCATAATAACCATCCAGAAGCAGTTAAAGATAATATTGTGTACATATCACTAATCTCGAAGAACGTGCACATGATACTGCCCATGACCAAGCATTTTTCTCTCACAGAAAGCCACACATCTTATGTTGTTAAGTTAACCATTCGCACTAATGGATGAAATGATATGTGGCGCGTAAAGCAGTGCACAATCAGTGTATCTTTATATTGTGCGACAATCATTGTAACTGCCTGGCAGTTATCTCAAACTCTATAAATAGAGTTCTAAAATCACTTTTTATGCAGACAACACTTATCATCTACTCCTGACAAGAATTCTCGATAATTCTCTATTGCTTCTGTAGTAAGTTTAAGAGCCTTTCTTCTCCAACATCGCATCGTCCAAGCGATAAAGTAATCGTCTTCTGATCAGACTCCTCTAGTTGTACTTCCCCAGAATCAAAATTGCACATAGATCTTTGTGTAAGAATTTTGTACTTTCCTTCTCAGTTTGTAATTAAGTTTTCTTTAGGAGACTTTTGTTGTTTGCAAACAAAATAGTGACTCTGCTGGGGACGACATTCTCCTATGACGAGAAAGTGGCACCTCAATACGATGTTGCGTCGATCAGTACGATACAGAAAACTTTGGTTGTGCAATTCGACCAAATGGCTTACGAAGAGATGATTGGCGCCAGAGGTGCCAAGCGCGCCACTGCTGCCAATAACAAGAAGGCGCACGCCATTTGGGCTTCGATGTCTAAATGTGTGCCAGTCGTTGCTGCTGCTGCATAAATCAAGAGAAAGCGCCTAATGGCCATTCCTCACTCTTCCCCAGTCCTCGACTTGGTGGAAAACACTCTCGATTGTGCCTCTGCGCCAGTCATTGCTCAAACACTTCTGGACAAAAACTCTACATCTCTTGGCAAAGAAAATCAAAAAATGCCAAAAATGTAAGTCATGTTCAAAGTGCAACTTCTTCTACCCATAGACGTCGCGCCAAACGTACCGTGCCAATGTGTATAGAGCAACAAGGCATTCTACCTACTCAACGCCAAATCGATCCATGCAAATCAGGTTCACACCAAGATCTCCCCACTTTGCGTATATCAAGGACTGAACAGGAAAAACTGAAGGTGTCACAGACTAACAATCAAATGATGCAAGAAATTGACATGTGTGCCTATCTCAATAGGCGTAGAATAGAACTTCTAAAACCAAGCCATATGGCGTGCCAAAGGACTTTGACGCGGTCTGCACCGACCACCAGTTTGTGCACATCGAAGGCTTTTAAGAACAAGAACCCGCTCACTTAACCAATGAACTCAGTACTTCCCTGTACATGCAGGGGACATAAAAATTTAGAAATAAAAATCATATTCCTAATGTAATCAGGCAGAATTTGCCTTCTTCTTCCTCTTCTTCTTCTTCTTCTTCTACTAATGTAACAGATCTTTGCAAGCTCATCTTACAAAAGTGGAAGATCAAGGACTCATTTCGTGCAACGGTGACTTCACATAACGAACATCACTATAATTCAAATGAGATAGTAATCAAGTGCTGCTGTAAATCAGCTAAACGGTCTGTGTTTGACCACTTGAATTACCCTCGCTACCCTGATGTGATCCTGATAGATGAAGAAGAGTTGATGTTTGCCTCCGTCAATATGATGTCTCGTAGTACTGGGGTAGGAGATGCCCGGGGCGTAACTTATCTCGAACTCCGAGTTGGGAATATCTTGAACTTGACTTTGTTGAAGGAGTCTATCAAAACATACGATCGAGAAATCGGGACCTCCTTAGTCAGGAGAATCTTCCTTATTCCAACCATGGGGTTAGCAGGTTACCGATCTTTGACACCGAAAGTGAGAATTTTGATCAAACTATCTTGTCTACCAGCTCATCCTCGATATCAAGAGAAGTGTCTATTTACGTGACCAATGAAGAATAAGACACTACCAGTTGCGCTAATCAAGAACAAAGTATTGCCGATTTTGAGGCAAATTTGAAGGCTATGAATGACATGGTTACAAGTATACACGTGGTGATTATGGCACCGTATGCTGCTCCACCAGTTGTGTACCCAACTCTAGCTCAAGAACACACAGCAGTCTCTGGGCCTGTCTAAACTGGTCTGGGGTACAATTTCCTCTAATACAACCGTACCAAAAGTTATACATCTTCAAGCACAGGCTACTCCAAGTCATTTCGGTGCTAGGGGTGGTGCTTACCACGCGGTTCCACATCCCAGTCCCTCGAATCAATCTGCTACTCCTTAAACATTTGGAGACCCTCTTGAAGTAGTCAAGCTTCTAGAAAATTAGTTTGAAGCCTTTAAGCAGAAAAATGGATTACAAAAGCTAGGGATTAAACAACCCTACCCTGTAGAGTCGAATGATGCCCCGTTCCTGCTCAAATACAAATCTCATTCTATGACGCTATTCGAAGGTAAGACATCTTCGAGTTATTATATCAACTACTTCGAGATGATGACTGCTCATCTCTTGAAGAATGAAGCTCTACTCACTAGAGTATTCGTTGGATACTTAGCAGGGGTTGCTTATGATTAGTATCGAAACCTATCGGATGGTTGTAGAACATCTTTTGTTGTCTTGAAACAGATGTTCTTGGAACGATTTTATGAAGGGATGAACGACATGATCATATTCGCCCTTACCAAAATCAAACAAAAGTCGAATAAAATAGCCAAACAAAACAGCTGAACATTTCATAGAGCGCTTCCGACAAGAGTCACTAAAAATGCCTCCGGAAACCCCTAACATATTAACCATCGATACTTACAAGTCAAACTTGATACCGATAGTCAGCATGTGGACGGGACCAACGTAATTTCAAGATTGGGGTTCTTTTATCACAAATGCCAGAGTAGCTGAAGACAGTACTGAAAATTTTTAGCAACTAGGCATTCCGATGTCGAACCTCGATAAAGACAAACGTCTTGCTACCAGCAGCAGTCATCCGAACACTCGTAAGGGTAAACAAGCCTTAGCAATAAATGTAAGTCAACCAGCACCTATAGCAATGGCACCTCCATAGAGGACAACAGCACAACCTAAGAAAATGAAGTCCTTCGATGATAAAGATTTTATGAGCATTTTTTATTGCTTAATCAAGAGCAAGAAGATTCAACTAGCTGAGATCAAACGGCCAGACGAACAAGGTAAAAATGATAACCCTAAATATCGTATGTGTTACAGATTTTTGGGTCATTCAACCAGCGCATATTTTGTACTCAAAAGAAAGATCCAATAGCTAATCATCGCTAAGGAGATCACACTCCAGAAGGACGAAAATATGGTGACTTCCAACGTCCTCTCTCTACAATTTGGAGACTTCCCTGCTCAGCTAGTCTCTGACCGGGTCGTCCCGATACCGAAAGCAACTTTGGAGATCGTTAATCTCTCATCGACACAAAATGACGATTTGGTACCACTGTTGATAGCTAAAGGTGAAATCATGTGGGTTCATCCAGACTTAGTCTCTGACTTCAAACAGAAAACATCCATCTCTTCTACCAAATCGAAGAAGTCAAGAAAATTCAAATCATGCAACACGACTTTGAATGAGTCCACCTCACTTGATGGCCGTGTTCTACCCTTGAATGTTACCTTCATTCCAGCAGGATTCACGCCTTCCTCTTCAAAGACTGATTCGCCAATGTCAGAAGGCGACTACCAACCGGAATTTCATCGATACAGGCAAAATTTTATGAGGTGATGCTTAAGAAGAGACATGACTTTTAGAAAGCATAAGGTTTGAACGATGGAAAAGAGTCTTCAGTACCTCCATCTCTGTAAATACAAGATTACAAGTCTCGTATCGGTCTGGGATTTAGGATAAATCATATATTACCTCCTCAAAGAAAGAAATCTTTCAAAAGCAGGCACGAGCGAAGACCTGTAACATGGTTCCTCTCTCATCTGTTCCAGAAGAAGAAGCCTTGATTGGTACTAGGTTTGGGAGACTCTATCTCAGAGACTACCCAGAAGGCCAGGAGAACATACTTGTCACTCCTCCTTTTGCTCATAATTCTCTTCGAATATCAACTCCACCAGCTGATTCAGGCCCTTCCAAGCCGACAACAGCTGACAAGGGCAAGCAGCAGTTCTCTTTGACAAAAACTTGAAGAAAACTCCTTTACAAGGTTTCGAAAAGCCTTATAATTTTGACATATTGGCTCAACTAGCCAATACTCCAGCAAGATTATCAGTTTTTGAACTTCTTCATCTCTCGAAGAAAACTCGAGAAACGTTAAGTGAAGCCCTGATGCAAGCCGATGTTTGTCTTACATATTTTAGGAATTCAGATGGGGAACCTGTGGCATGCCCTTAATGTCATAGTGTAATAGAGATAATTCCAAATATCACCTTTACCGAGGTTGATATGTTGCTAGAAGACAAACGGCATGATCAACCTCTTTACTTTACTGGGTATGCCGACAAAATGAAGGTAGATCGCATTCTTGTTGATCCCAGATCCGCACTCAGCATAATTTCAAAAATTTTGCTGGATTATTTGAAGATTCCAGTCCATAGCCTCTCAGCGACGGTTACAACTATTCTCTGGTTCAATTTTGGGAGGCGTAAACCACTAGAAATTTTTTTGCTTAAGAATCTAAATTGGCGATCTTCGTACGAAAGTCACCTGCTAAGTGATTGACTGTCATGTTTCCTATAACATATTTTTAGGACGACCGTGGTTCCATGAGCACAAAATTATACCGTCCACTCTCCACCAGTGCTTTAAGCATGTGGACGATAATGGAGAGGTCAAGAAGGAATATGCGGATCTTATTCCTTTCTGAGGCATCAAAGCCTATTATGCGGACTTTAGGAAATACAAAGAAGAATACATGAAGGTTGTAATAGCTATAGATGTAGAAGAAGACCAAAAAAGACGACCCAAATGACACTACCAAAAACAGTCATTTGGCGACAGACGAATCTGTCGCCAATCCGTCGCTAATCTCAATTAGCGACGGATAAGCGACGACTTTTCGGCCAAAACCGGTCGTCGGTAAAATACCCGTCGCTAAATAAATTCGTCGCTAGATAGTCGAAGCATCGACGAAAACGTGGCAGAAAAGCGACAAAAATGTAACGGCAACTTAGCGACGATTTAGCGGTGGACAAGTTCGACGGATTAGCGACGGATTGGCGACGTGCATGTTCGACAAATTAGTAACGAATTGGCGACGGTTTTCGTCAAAGTTTGCATATCAGAAATTTTCTGATACGCAATAGCGATATAGTCGCGACGGATTATTTCGTCGCCAAGATACCGCCAGTTCGAAGCTATCCGTCGAAAATTGTGTATCAGAAATTTTCTGATACGCAATAGAGACGGATACTTCTGTCGCAAAACTATCGCTACTTTGTCGTTATCCATCGAAAATTACGTATCAGAAAGTTTCTGATACGCAATAGCGACAATTTAGCGACGGATATATCCGTCTCCAAACTATCGCCTACCCGTCATTATCCATCGCTAACTGGATATATGTAAATTTCCAGTAGCTCGGCGACGGAAAAGTCATCGATTTTCCGTCGCTATCAGTCGCTAACTGGATATATGTCAATTTCCCGAAGCTTAGTGACGGAAAAGCCGTCGCTAACTGCATATAAGTAAATATCCAGAAGCTTAGCGACGAATTATCCGTCGTTGTTCCGTCGACAAGCTAGCGTCGCATTTCCGTCAGAAATTCATCACTGACTGGAATTTTTTTCAAAAAAATAATCCTGATTCCATAGCACCCTATTGACACAATTAGTCATTAACAATATCAATAATCCACAAATAGAAAAGAAACAAAATATTCATAATCAACAATCCACCAAGCAATCCAGAAACAGAATGGTACCGGCAACAACAACAACTCACAAACATAAAAAATATTCATAATCATAACTCACAAACATCAAAAAAAAATCCAATTACAAAAGATCGGCTGGATTTTGGAGGGGCAACAACAACAACTCACAAAAATTATCCAATCCACAAGGGGCACAAATTATCCAATTACAAATACAAAAAAAACTACGAAAGATTGGCTGGATCGGCTGGATCGACTGATGGTGCCTACTGTGCTTTATGAAGATACGCCTGAACGATGTGAGCCGGTAGACCATCAAATATCTGCTGTGGAACTCGGTGTAGATCTGCTAGCGACATTAGGTCTAGAAGAGCTATCGTAGATGAAGCCAGTAGAAAAGGGGCTGCAGAATCAAAAGAAATACGTCCGACGAAAGAAAGGCCGGCACCATCCGAAGGACCGAAAGCAGAAGTACCCGGGTACTGCGATGTTATCTGGGTCATCTCCTACCATATGGACGTCACCACCGAGGTTAGAGTCCTAAGCTAAGTGTCCTAAGCTATGTCCTCACATCCTCGTTGACCTGAGTCGCGGGAGCAAGAGGCGACGACGGTAGTGGAAGTCTCGAAGACGTCTACGACGACGCTATGAATTCAGTACCGTAGACGCGTCCACCTTTTCCTATTCTGTCGGCGGCTTGTACGAACAAGTCATCCAAGCGAGAGGTTATATAAGGTGCCGACTGGGCGGACGTCGATTCACCGATACCCTCGGCAGGAGTGGGCTCAATCGTGCTAACGGTCACACAATACTTAGCCTATTCAATGAATGTGTTTAATTTACTATGAGTTTTCCTAACTTATAGTCTAAATCCTAAGGCCTCATACTATTGTCACAAAAATTATAAACTAAACTACTTACAATTCTAAAACGTAAATCTCATAAACTTAAATACTTACATGAGTCTACTCGGCCCTTTCGTCGACGAAGCTACCGTCCTTCTTCCTCTTATGTGTACTCTCGAATACATCGTCCAAGGTGACCGAGCAGGGATCTTTTGCCTCCTTTGTCGCCTTTGTCGCCTGCATACGAAACATTCATATAATAAAGTTTTCTCCGATATCAAGTAATTAAAAAATAGTCATTTGTTTTTTTTCGATATCACCAGATCTCCAAGCGTCGCTACGTGGGGCCTTGATCCCCCATATGTAGACACATTGCCTGTCGATTCGCCTTCGCCTTCGCCGATTTCTCTTTGAACGTAGGAGTATCCATCTTCTCCATCATCTGCTTATAGAAGTCCTCCCGGAGCTAGACCTTCCTCCCACTGTAGATGTCATCCTTCGCGTCCTACAACTTCTTTTCGACAGCTTTTTTGTAGGTCTTGATGATCTTGACTCGCGATGTGGGGGCCACCAGAACGTCAATTGACATACAAATTGTAATATCAAGTAATTAGAAAATGGATGGATTAAAGTATAATTAATAAAAAGATAGGGGCCATGGAAGTAAAATATATATATATATATATATATATATATATATATATATATATATATATATATATATATATATATATATATATATACCCTCATCTGGTCGAGCCAGATATACCGCGACTCCGAGGGCACCTCACTAAAATTGAGGTAGGGGCCATGGAAGTTTTGCCTAATAATGAGCCCTAGCTCCCTGGTAGCATCATACGAAAAAACACCTATAAAGAAGCAATGACTGGATTATTTACTTGAATAAATGAAACAAATTAAAAAAGTAACTTACAAAATACAAATTTACTTACTGTTCACCCGCGGGCCATAGATCCCGTCTGAACTCCCCTGCCGGTCTCTCTGGTGGCATCAGAGGATCCGCGGGTCCACAAATGTACTTGCCAGTAATCAGATGGAACTAAATCCGTAGATTCTCCGGGACCCACAATACAGTAACTGGAGGATCCATTGGTGGAACGAACGATGGATCGGCATCTGGCATCCTCACGGAGCCAATGGATGGCGATACCCCCAAGGTAGATCGACGATGGGATGAGGACGTATTCGGGGTACTCTTCGGGTCGGGCTCGTAGATGGGGTCACATCCCGGGGAAGACAACCACGACCATGACCTCCCTGACAACCACTACGGTCGCCGTGACCAGTGGCCATGACCTATAAATAGAACACATAAACATAATTAACAATATCTAAGTATAAATAAATAGAAGACTAAACTAAAATATACTACCAGCAGTATAAGAAGTGCCGACGCGACCAACAGGAAGACTAGAAGTGCCATCTGCAAAAAGAAAACTATACACTAAGTAGATGAATCGAACGACAAAAGCATGATATGAAATAAGAATGTAGGTAGAAGTATAAACTGAAATAAGTAAACTGCAGTAAATTCACCAAGTTAGTTTTATGTGTTCTTATGAGGTAATAAATTTACTAAGTTAGTTGCAAGTATTTTTATGAGGTAGAAGTAAATTTACTAAGTTAGTTGGAAGTATTTTTATATACCGGTATATTTTTAATCTAATTATCATCTTCATATTCATCCTCGTCTTTGGCCTTGTTCTCGTATTCGTCCTCATCTATATCTTCATCCTCGACTTCTTCTGTATCCTCATCCTCATCCTCATCAAGTTCTTATTCTTGTTCTTGTTCTTCTTCTTCTTCAGCCTGATCAATAATTGGGACAAGATGCCTCTTTGTCCCATGGTTGACGGCTAAGTCTTGTGTTTCAATATTTTCCTCCCCTCTATTTTCCTTAATAATATCTTTAACATTTGTGGTATCCAACTGTTGTCCCAAGTATTGGGGATTTTTGACCTGGTCCTCTTGGTATGCTGTGTCTCCAATATTGAATATGTTTCTAGCTTTAATCTTGTATACTGCCCACCAATCAAATCGATCTCTACGATGCCTTAGGTAGCGTGTCTAGTAGACTTGAACAGCCTGACTTGCAATCGCAAACGTGTCGGACCCTTTATATCTCATGCGATGGTTTATATCGACGATTTCAAATTGTTTATCGATTCTCCATCGGATATTTGGTGTTGTATCGAACCACTCACATTTAAACAACACAATATGCATATGATATGGGGCAAGATATTGTAAATCTACAATGTCCCGAAGTACTCCTCGTCATCGTAGATGGTGCCTCTAATGCAAACCCCAGAATCCTTTGTACTGCAGCAGTCATTTAGAAATTCGACATTTATAGCATTTTGAGTTGCCTTAAACTTGAAGCCGTTAACGACATAGCTTGGCCAAAGTCTTTGCTTGCTTAGTCAGTCCCAATGCCAAATAAAGAAGGCTCTCATTTTTAGGGTTGTTTCATGCAATAAAACCTGTAAACACATATTGATAACTTAAATGTTTTAGCTGCATATATTTTGCCACATAACATATTATCTTAGTTACTTATGTATTTGCGAAACCATGACGGAAATTTACAGTCAACCTCTTTTTGAAGTCACTCATCCGTAATATTGGGTGTCCTCATTTTGACTTCATCTCTAAATACACTGATAAAGAGAATAATAATGAGTCAGTATATTTCCTTTACCAAATTTGAGATTATAATGAGCTGTATAAGTGTAGTCACTTACTTCTCCAAATCTCTTACTTCTTGTATGTCACAATTTTACAAGACATATAGGAAAGCTGCATCAAACTCATCGTCAGTCGACTACCGTTTCTTACTAGCCCCAATAGGCTTGCCCCTTACATTGAATATGCCTCCATCCTCAACGTCTTCGTCATTCCTTTGAGGTGTATTTTGATTTTTCTGGACATGAGTACCGAAATAAATAGAGAAAAAGTTTGATACCTCCTCGATAAGATATACTTCGCATATCGAAGCCTCTATATGAGCCTTGTTGCCAACTTTCTTCTTTAGATGGTGTAGGTACCTAGAGAGACCAATTATCTTGAATTAAAAATAAATTGTAAAATTGTGCCTTAATTTATATCGATGTTTATTTACCTTTCAAATGGGTACATCCATCAATAATGAACAGATGTACCGACACGGGCTTCGTATGGTAGATAAATCGATAGATGCTCCATGCTGTCGAAGAAGCCTGGTGGAAATACTTTCTCCAGCTTGCAAATTGTTAAGACAATCTTCTCCTCAAGTTCAACTATATGTTGCACCGACAGTTTAGTTGAGCAAATATCCCTGAAGAATGTAGATAGCTCGACCAAAGGAACTCATATAGCATAAGGCAACAACTCTCTCAAAGCAATATGCAGTAATCTTTCCATAAACATGTGGCATTCGTGACTCTTCATTCCCGTTAGCTTGCATTATTGAGATCAACGCATCTAGACAAATTCGACATATTGCCATCGACAAATCCTAAAGTAGATATCCACTTGCAGATTATTAATCTATCTTCATTGCTCAATGTGTATTGCTCTATCGGCTTAGTTAGTCGTCCACCAGCTTCCCTTTATATCAAGTTTAGATGAGGACGCTTGTATATCTCAGCTATGTCTTGTTTTGCTTTTGGATTGTCCTTCGTCTTTCCTTTAATATCCATAATGGTATTGAAGACATTATCGAACACATTCTTTTTGATATACATGACATCAAGATTATGCCTTATAAGATTATCTTTCCAATAAGGCAAGTACTAAAAGATACTCCGCTTGGTCCAGTTATGGCTGTGTTCGAACCCCTCGACACGATTGCTCGATATTGGAGCTTCCATTATGGTGGGCAAATCCTTTACATCTTCCCAAATATCGTATCCCAATAATCTGGCAAACGGATAAGAAAATTCTTACTTTCCAGCTCTGAATGCGTCATTGTTCTTTCTCTAAGGATGAGTTGCGGACAGTCAAAGCAAGAAGTTTTTACTCCATGCTTAAGGTGGAACGCCTTACTCTTTTCCATGCATATCGGACAAGACATAGTGCCATGCATACTCCATCCTGATAGCATACCGTATACTGGAAAATCATTAATTGTCCACATCAGTGAAGCTCTCATATGAAAGTTCACTTTCCTGGAAATATCATAGGTCGTGACGCCGATCTCCCACATCTATTTCAGTTCATCCACCAACGGTTGTAAATATATATCGATGTTCTTCATCAGATTTTTGGGACCGGGTATGATAGCTGTCAAGAACGTATAAGAAGTCTTCATACACATCCATGGTGGCAGATTATAAGGGGTAAGAATGACTGGCCTGCAGGAGTATTGAGATCCCGACTGCCCAAAAGGGGCGAAGCCATCAGAACATAGCACCAACGTACAATTCTAGGCTCTGTAGCAAAATCTGGATAACACAAATCAAAATGCTTCCACGCCTCCCCATCCGAAGGATGTGACAATTCTCCATCGCCCTTTGTGCGTTCTTCGTTGTGCCACGTCATTTGTTCTGTTGTATTCTGAGACATATACATCCTCTGCAAGCACTTCGTGATCCACAAGTAATGTATATACTTGTAAGGATGTCATTTTCTAGCTGACTTTCTTTTTTCCTGAACTGGCTTGTAACGGTCCGCATTACAGAAGCTGCATCTTTCTATGTCCTCGTTCTCCTTGTAGTACAATATGCATCCGTTACAACAACAATCTATCTTGCCGTACCCCAGTCCCAGCTGTTGGACCATTATCTTTGACTTGTAGAAATATTTTGGAAGCTCTTTCGATTCCTTCGGTAACACCTCCTTGATCAGTTGTGTGATCCGATCATAGCAAGCTTACAGCAAGTTAAAATCAGACTTTATGTTCAACAACCGCATCGTCACTGATAGTACGGAATGAGTCTCATAACCAGGATATAGAGGAGTATCTGCATCCTTAAACATATCATAGAACTCCTTCGTCTCGAGATTTGGATCCTCTGGATCAAAATTAGGCCCCGTCGTATCGTACACCATCTCTCGTGCAAGGTTCTGCAGGTCTCCATAATCAACAGGGCCTATATCGTCTTCGATGACAAAATTCGTTGCAGCATCCTCATAAAAAGTAGAAGTATCAGCGTCCGCAACAAACGCAGCCTGCCTTTCAGTATATAGTTCACCTTGTGGTGACCACAGTCCGTAATCACGTACGAAACTCTTACGGTTCAAATGATCTCTCACAGTCACTACTTCTTCGTGACATCTATTACGATAATTACCACATGGACACTTGATTTTGTTACCGTCCATGTATTGAGCTTTGCTCATGGTATACTTAAAGAATACTTCCACGCCTACCCTGAAATTGTCACTCACACCAATTCTACTATCGTGTTGACGTTTGTACATCCATTTACGATCAACAAAGTAACGATCCGTCGCATATTGGATGTGAAAATCTGTATCATAAGACAAAGTAAACAGAATTGCAATTAATAATATATAGACTGATACCGACCCCCCTCTACTTCGTCGCTCTACTTCCCCTGCTTCTCAAGAAGGCCCCCTCTCTGACCCCCCCTCTACTTCCCTGCTTCTCATTTGACTCTCTCAGCCTCCTATTCTGCATTATATGATATCCATCTCAACCGAAGTCTAGAGAAGTAAAAATATTAATATTAACCAAGGATCACAGTATCGGTATCGGTATCGGTATCGGAATCGGTATCACCATGAGTCTCATGGCTTCCTCTACCAGATCATAATGTAGAACCACACGTGAAGTAGAGCTTCACATTCAAAACATTAGAAGTAAAAAGTTTTCGATTGGTGATAGGGCAAATCAGAATCCTTTGACGGAGCTTCACATAATGGTCCAATAGCTCTGTCAAAGGATTCTGACTTGCCTACCACTAATCGAAAACTTTTTACTTCTAATGTTTTGAATGTGAAGCTCTGCTTCATGTATGGTTCTACATTATGATCTGGTAGAGGAAGCCATGAGATTTGTGGTGATACCGATTTCGATACCGATACTGTGAACCTTGGTTAATATTAATATTTTCACACTTCTCTAGGCTTTGGTTGAGATGGATATAATATGATACGGAATGGGAGGCCTCATGACCCGAATGAGAAGAAGGGGAGTAGGGACGCTCACTCTATACACTCTATGTACTACGATATACTATTAGGATACTCACTCTATACACTCTTACTTATGCAAGCCTTTTGAAGCAATCAACGTTATACTAGATTTTCGAAAAAATCTATAATTTTGATAGCCCAAAAGACTTGGCATAAGTAAATTTATTTCCAACACTTGCCGAGCTTGTACTAAGATATATTATATATATCCTTCTACGATACTCACTCTATAACAAGGTTCGCAGTATCGACAATGTTCTAAACGGCGGTAGGCGGGTGCGCGGCGGAGAGAGTCCGCCTACCACCTAGATACTACCTAGACGCCGCCTAGGCGGTCAATACATTTTGAACATTTTTTTTTACTATTTTACCACTATTTTTTGCATCATATGCATATTTTAACGGTGTTGTATGCATAACAAAGTTGAAGAATGAAGATTTATAAAGTTTTAGTTTTGTAAAAGTGAACAACAGGCCCATAATGCTTACAAAACTGTTTTGGCCAAAACAGTCTTAGTAGTTTTGAAACTATACAGAATTATAAGTATTTTTAGTGATATTTTATACATCTAGGCATAATTATAATTATAAGTATCGGCGATTTCGGATCAGAGTATCGGATTTCTGGTATCGAAAAAATTTATTAATAAATATTTTATACATTTAGGCATAATTATAAGTATTTCAAGCTAGTGTTACCCTAACCCTAACCCTAACCCTAGACTCTAACCCTAACCCTAAGCCTAAGCCTAAACCGAAACCTAACCCCATACCCTAACCCTAACCTAACCCGAAACCTAACCCAATTAACCTAAAACCCAGACCCTAACCCGAACCCTAACCCTAACCCTAACCCCAGACCCTAACACGAAACCTAACCCTAACCCTAACCCCAGACCCAGACCCTTACCTGAACCCTAACCCTAAGAGAGAGAGAGAGGAGAGAGTAATACCTGGAGAGAGGGAGGGCTCGTCGGCGGCGGGCACGTCGGACCGGGGGGAGGGCTCGTCGGACGTCGGGGTGAAGGGGGAGCTCTTGAGGGTTGGAGAGAGAGAGAGTTGGGGGAAATGAAAACCCCCCGTCGATTCAAATTAAATGCTTTCGAAATTTAGCGATCGATATATTCTGTCGCTAATAGTCGCCAATAAAGTGCGAAATTCTAGGTAGCACGATAATCTGGACAACATTACGACAAAGTTGCGATGACTCAGCGACGGACATAACCTAGCGACGGACTTTTAGTCCATCGCTAAATTGACGCAAACTTTGGCGCTATATTCTCGTATTTCCCTACTAAATACTGACAGTTTTACGAGCAGGTAGCGACGGACATGACAACCGTCGCTAATTTATCCACGGACAAGCGACTACTTGTCGACAAACGTTGACAATAAAAAATAATTAATATTTTACTTTGTAATGCGACGGGAGTCTGTCACGATTCTGTCACTAAGCTGTCCCTATTAGCGACGGAACCATCCGTCGCTAATCTTCTATCGCCAAAGCCTTGTATTTTTGTAGTGTGAGGCCCTGTTCCAGTCAAAGGATGCACTTCTCGCCCTTCATCCTCCCAAATGTTGACCATCAATCTCGCTTCTTCTACTGAAAAAGTGAAACAAAGGGAGCTCATCTCTTTTGAGCCTCTTGTTATCGACCTTCGTCGTAACAAGCCTAGTACTGCTTTTTCTTCTCCTCTTGTATCGACCTGGTGATGTCTTCAGCCAAGGTCAAAAATGATTTCATAACGGCTGAAGCAGAGAAAAGCATCGATAAAATTATACCTCCTTCATAGTATACCGATGTCAATTTTTATGCACATCGTTAACTTAAAATTTTAGATAATTTCGAGCCTCTCACCTTGGGAATAATTCAACCCTTCCAGGATGAGATAGCATTTAAACCTGTATAAAACTCATTCTTTATAGTTCCTCCTCGGAACGATGATGAGCATCTAATTCTTTTCAACAAAGAATATAATCAAAGGGCTATACTCAGCAGCGAATCTAAAAATGATGATTGTAGAAGAATATAACTGCGTCGTTATAGTCAACGATCCAAAAACATTATTCAGAAAATGGGTTACAATTTCACGTCGAAACTTAACGGAGGTAAAGGTAGACGAACTCCTCTTCGACTACCCACCCCAAAAGGAAAGATATCACAATACTATACTAAAACTAAGCATGGGTTAGGCTACATTACGCCAATCACAACCCCAGACAGATCTGAGTCAGACAAAGAGATACGGCCTCATTCTTTTGACTACTCCTCATGGGACTCAGACACCAGCATAGGAGAAGTCCATCGATAGACTCTATCCGCCAATATGGTGACAATTGAATTTCCAGAAGATGATATTGACTTTATCGAGATATATAAGAATGAGCCTTGGGCATAAATGATGGATACTCAATGGAAACTTTGCTTCGAACATCATGAACCACCTACTGAGGACGAACTGATCCAAATCGACATCGAAAATGAATATTCTCTAAGGCCTATCTTCATCCGTAAAATCCTTCCTGAGGTGGATAAACAAGAATTGATCCGGCTCATCAAAGAGTATGTTGACATGTTCGTTTGGAGTTATGATGATATGCCGGGACCATATCCACAGATCGCTACTCATAAGCTCAACATTATGCCAAATGCTAGGCCTGTTAAATAGCAACAACGACGGTTCTGACCTGATATGATAGATGCTTAAAAAGCTGAAGTCAAGAAGCTCATCGCCTGCAACTTTGATAGGAAGGAACAACATCCCGACTAGGTGGCTAATATAGTCCTAGTTATAAAGAAAACAGGAAAAGTTTGAATCTGCATCGACTTTAGAAACCTCAACGAAGCTTATTCCAAAGTCAAATTTCCTCTCCCAATCACCGATTTATGATCAACAATACATGCGAGTTCGAACGAATGTCTTTTATGGACAGATTCTGTGGTTATAATCAGATCAAGATGAATCCTGAAGAAGAAAAGCATACGTCATTTCGTACTCCTCATGGAGTCTACTGCTATACAGTCATGTCATTCGGTTTTAAGAACGCTAGTGCTACCGATCAGCTAGCTATGAGTACTATCGTTCACGAACATTTACGAAAAATAATCGAATATTATGTCGACAATATTGTCATCAAGAGTCGTTCAAAGAAAGATCATATCCAAGATCTAAAAACTATCTTTGACCTAATGCATCAACATTAGCTCAAGATGAATCCTACTAAGTCATTTATGGGTGTCTCTAGTAGCAAATTTCTCGGATTCGTTATTACCTCTAAGTGTATACACATTGGCTCCAATAAAGTCAAAGACATTCAAGAGATGCATCCTCCACGCAATCTAAAGGAGCTACGAGGATTCCAAGGATGACTTGCCTATATTAGGAGATTTATGTCAAATCTCTCTGGACGTTGTAGACCGTTCAATCAATTAATGAAGAAAGGTGCATCTTTCATTTGGACTGATGAATATCAACGAGCATTTGAGGACATTAGTATTACTTGATGAACCCACCAGTTCTAGTTCCTCCAATCACTAGAAAACCCTTCTTGATGTACGCAAGCAATGGATCATTCTCTCGGTGCCCTTCCAGCCCAAAAGAGCAACAAAGGCCATGAGCAAGCAATCTACTACCTCAGCCGCATTATGGTTGATGCTGAACACCATTGTAGGCCAGTAGAAAAAGAATGTCTAGCCTTGATGTTTGTCGTCTAGAAGTTGTGTCACTATATTATGGGTCAAACCATCCATGTTATCTCCAGAGTCAATCCTCTGCGAGTTCTGATAAACAAGCCTAGTACATTTAGTTCCAGACTTGCTACCAGGGTGATGATGTTAGTAGAGTATGACATGCTCCATGTCCCGTAAAAGTCTGCCAAGGGTCAACCCCTAGATGACTTCTTAGTTTCTCATCCAATTCCTAAAATTTTAAAACTTTATGACGAGATTCCGAACGAAACTCTAGAGTCTAACTTGACTTCAGAAGGAGTGCCTGCTTGGCGTCTATTCTTTGATGGTGTATCCAGAATCGGACCTAAAGGTATCATCATCACTGGAGTTTGAGTTGTCTTAGAATCTCCAGAAGGGATAATCATTCAGAGAGCCTATTTTCTAGATGAGCCATGTTCCAACAATGTTGCTGAATACAACACTTTCCTTATCGGTCTCCAATTAGCTAAACAGCTGGATCTCGACTATCTTGATGTATAGGGAGACTCAAAACTAATTGTCAACCAGGTTAAAGGTACGTATGAGATCAAGCACTAAGATCTCATCCCCTACCAAAAGGCGACGGTCAACTTGCTATATCATTTAAGGGTTTCTTTATTAAATATATACGTCGAGCGTTCAATACGAATGCCGATGCACTTACTAATCTAGCAGCAATACTAGCATTACTGTGAAAGGACAATAATTAATTGTCATCACTAATCGAGAATTATTCTATGTTGAGAATAATTTGAACATTGAATTCAGTAATGCGGTCGAAAATTTGCTTTGGAGGACTCCCTTCATCGACTTTGCAGTACATGACATCTTGCCAGAAGACCCTAAAGAAGCAACGACAATCCATCGTCGGTCACTTTGATACTATTAAAATCATTCTTCCAAAATACTCTATTGTCGATCTTTTGACAACATGCTCATGCGTTGTCTCGCGGGTGATAAAGCAAAACAGATACTGTATGAAGCTCACGATGGTGTCTACGGTGCACACCAGCCTGGTCCTAAACTACAGGACTATATTAGACACATGGGATAATATTGGCCCACTATAATGACAGATTCAATTGAGTATGCAAGAAAATATAGAACATGTCAAAATCATGCAGATTTTATCCACCAACCATCAGAATTCTTACATCCAACTGCAGTATCTTGCCCTTTGAAGCTTGGGGCATGGATTTCATTAGTCCTATTAACCTACCATCATCCCGAGGACATCGTGTCACTACCACATTCTAGAATTAGGGTATTTTAGACTTTTGTGTGTTAATGATTATTTATAACATTTAATTAATTGATTTGTTTAATGACATAATTTGGTTAACTTTAGAGCCATCTTAATTACATGTTAGTCATAACCAAGGTAGACTTAACTAGAGAGACTAGACCCTAATCAAACCATTTCATTTAATTTTAGTTAGTCTCTAGTTAGACTATCTAGTCATTTAGAATTAGGCTAAAGGAACAAACCTTAATCATTCTTCTAACTGAACCCTAACCTAAACCTTAATAAGTGGTCGGCCACTTATTTCCCCTTGCCTATTAAAGGAACAACTTCTTCTTCCTCCAACCATTTTATTTCTAGCCCTAATTTAGGAGTTCTTTCCCAAATTTCTCCTACACACAAATTTCCCCCAAATCAGTCCAAATAGTCTCATTCTCGTCCCTTTTGAGAGGCGAAGGCTCTAGAAGCAAGTTTGGAGGGATTGGAACACTTAGAGCTTAAAAGACTTCTAGATCTTGGGATATTTGTATTGGGAATCCATCTCCCAGTAGGTATATGCAATCTAAACCATTTAATTTCATTAAAAATTAGTGTAGATGTATTCATTAGGGACACCCATGCGTAAGAGTTGCCATTAGAGAGGAGTTTAGACTCTTCTTTTTTTTATTTGAGGGATTTTCCCCTTTACATTTGATTCAAATTAGGAGAAAATCCAAGAATAGATATTCTAGGGTTTATGAAATTGATTATTTAGGTCATGCTAATAATTTAGGACATGTGGGTGAGCTTGGGGGTCAAGTTTGAATCCTTTTGGAGTGCGTATCATGGAAATATCACCACTTATTGGATACACACGCTAAGTATTTGACAAAATAACCAAAAGAGCACCAATGCCCTAAATTTCAATTTTGATCCTTATTTTCTATGTGTATTGATATAGGTTAGCAACTGGTAAGCCTATCTAATGTTTAGGAATAATATTTGTGTGTTTAACTTGATTTAGGGGTTTCTGGCATAGGTGGACTGTGTAATATGTATTGTGTGGACTGTTGTATGTGTTGGATTGATGGTAATATTCAGTCCCTACTTCACCCATGTTTCAGTATTAAACCCAAGGTAGTATCAGTTCCTTTGATATTAGTTAATATTCTTTCCATGACCAGTTTTCCCTTTACCTAATGGTCAGACCTACTTTGTATGCATCTGTCCAATACTGAACATTAGAGTTTAGTCCTTCCTATCCTCTTGTTCAGTTCCTAAGTCATCATATAATTCAGTCCTCATGAAGACTTGGTGTATCAATCATTACCTTTCAAGTGTCATTCTATTTCCTATTTGTTTAGTCTACATTAACATGTTGCGGCCCTCTTTATGTATCAATAAGATGGATGTAATATTCAGTCTTGTTAATCTAATATTCAGTCCATATCTCTATTAGTTTCAGTTTATAGTAGTTCGGTCTTACTTCATTATGTGTTCAGTCATCTTATTTACTTGTACCAACCATAGACCATAATGTTTCGGTCCCATCCATTCTTTCACTTTATTAAGTATCAGCCAATGGATAGGGGGTGATGGCTCAAGATGCCTATTCATGGTTCAGTCCTTGCTTATGTTGTTTCAATATCACAGATAAGGGGGAGAGGCTTGGGTTTGATTGTAGATTAATGTTCAGTCCATGTAGATGGTAGGGGGGTAAAGGCTTTAGTAAGTAGACTCATTTGATATCAGCCTTTACCTTGGAGGTTCAGTCCCATGTCATTGTACTAGTCCTACTTTATATTACAATAGCTATTTGAGTACTGTCCTAATCCAATTACTGACCAAATCCTTGGTGCAGACCACAGTTACATTTCAAGTTCAGTCCTTCATTCACATATCAGTTAGTGAAGTTATATTTTAAGTTCAGTCTACTATTATTTGTATCAGTCCATGTTTTTCTGTACAGAGTATTAGTAGTTTGTAGGCTCGAGTTAGCCCTAGTTTAGGTTCAGTTATACTGATACCAAGTGTCAGTACACTTGATACATGTATCAGTTAGCACTGAACTTTGATGTTCAGTCCTACATGTCTTTGACCAGACCGTTACCTACTATGTATCAGTCCAGATTGCTTTCATTGTTCAATTCTTGTTTAAACTAAATTATTTAGTCTTTACATTATATATTTGCTTAGTCTTTATATTATCTGTTTAGTCAGTCCTAGTTTAGGAAAGACCTTCATGATTCAGTCCCTAGATTACCTTTGGTCAGTCTCATTTTAATCTAGTCCATAGGATCCTCGATAATTACTCTACTTACTAAATTTTTAGTTTCCCAAATACTTAAATTGTTCAGTGCTAATGTTTCAGTCCCAACTATTTCATTCATACTTTACTCAATAGCAGTCAATCCATACTCAACATGGTCTCAGTCAGTATATTGTATTGATAAAGGGAGTTACACTTTGGTTAGCCCCATTCTCTATTTGTGAGTGTATTTGGGGGTGGGGAATCTACTTCATGGTTTATACCAGTTTAGTAGCTTGATAAGTGTTTGAGTATAGCATCATGTAGATACACTCTAAGATATGTATGTAAATAGGTAATAGGTGTCCTAGGATAATTAGGAGGAGGATACCATGGTATCCTAAAAATTATTTAAAATGGACTAATTAAATCAAGCTTGACCTAGAGTTGACCAATTGCCTAAAGTTGACCTAGTTTGACTTTACTGACCAAGAAAAGGCCTAGCAGCATATAAATAATGCCTTTAAATCTATTGTTTACTCTAGAATACTTTGTAACCATGTAATTTCATAATAGGCCTTTGTGATGCCAGTTCTGATACCAATACACAGTTGTTGCTCAGGATATCAGGTGAGTACATTCTCTGATTGTTTTTATCATGATAGTATGTATATTACCTGCTCTAGACTACTTTATTTGATGTTGTCACATTGTTAACAAAGATTGGTACTATATGGACCTTGTCATGAGATGTTATCCCCCCATTGGATACATCGGGTATTCCATGATCATCTACTTTATCATGTACGTTGTGTACTCCTTGTATTCATATTATTCATGTACCCTTATGTGCTCTCATGTACTCCCATGTACTCTCATGTACTCACATGTGCTTCATGTATAAATAACAATCATGTACGCAATGTGTCGTGATCGGATCCTTGTGTATTGATTGGAACGGAGGAGTATAAGTAGTTATGTGATTAATCCCTCTAGTGTAATCATGTATATGTCGACTATACCTTCACATATAATCAAGTTACCATAGTATAATCATGTACAACCTAAACCAATCACATAACTTTCTTGTTCTCTAAATCACTTATATTTATTATAGTTTACATATTCTCTATTCTATTCATGTGCTCAGATTTTTTATCTGTATTTCATATATTCTTATATTTTTATTACAGCTTGTCATGTATATTCTTCTATTGCTAGTTATATGTTTCCTACCATGCTATGGAACTGCTTTTAGAGTTAATTACTTCGCTCCAATCCTGACTGGATATGTTGACAAAATTTTACATAGGGTTTGGAGAATTTCTGCACGACTTATTATAGAGCAGGCTTAGGCGACACTTGTGACTTGGATCACCAGGAGGATCCAGCTAGCCTAGAGGAGACACCAGTAGTGCCCATATTAGACTGCTCAGATATTTGTCAGGATTTGTCTCCAGCTATCTTCTGAGATGTTATATTATTTCATATACTCTTTGAGATGTGATAATGACACTTAGACTTATTTCTATTTGGCATGTATCGTACTTTGATATTATCTATTTCTATATCGTGCTATTTTCCTCCTTAGCTATTTTGTGATTGAGTTGTATATTTCTGAGATTGTCCTCCGTATGGAGAGTTATTATCAACAGGTACATTATATTGTGTTTAGTTATTGTTGAGACCTAGGACAGTGTTCTACCATCGACACTATAACGTAGGTTGGACGTACCCACGGTCTCGTGCCCATTCACTGGGTACGGGTCATGACACAATTTTAGTAGTGGCCCATGTAGGTCGAGATCTGAGTTTTGTCTCAGTTCTGTAGTAGTACTCGGACTAGAGTATTTCTACAATGTATAGTAGGATATAGGATATATGTTATAAGGTACTCAATCACAACTAGAAAAAACTCTGATCTAATATTTGTCATATTTAATTCTCCAGATAAACTATCTTCTTTGAGATAATATTATCCTTCTTTGATAATATTGTTTCCTGCTCAGTATTGTCTCTCTTGTTTGATCTATCTTTAGGTTGGTAAAGTGTCACGACCCCCACCTAGAGTAACGGTACGAGACCGTGGGTACATCCAGCCTATGCTACAGTGTTGGTGGTAGTAGAACATTATCCTAGGTTTCAATAACTAATATAACACAGTATATTGTACCTATCAAGATATATATACTCTCCATAAGGAGGACAATCTCAGAAGATACAACTCAATCACAAAAGCTAAGGAGAAATAACAGCACGATATAGATTAAAAGGATATCAAAGTGCGATACAACCAGAATATAAATAAGATTAAGTGTTATCATCACATCCCAAAGTAGAAGTAATGTATATATACAACTCATAAAGATAACTGAAAACAATTCAGGCAATATCCTAGCTATTTATTCTAAGTACTACTGGTGTCTCCTCTAGGCTAATTGGGTCCTTCTGGTGATCCAAGAAATCCTCCAAGTGCTCTGTAAATTTTGTTAACCAATATCCAGTCAGGATTGGAGCGAAGTACATAAATCTGAAAGCGGTTCTAATACATGGTAGAAAATATAGAACGAGCAATAGAATAGAAGGTTGGCCCATTGGTCATGGTCAAACCTGATTTTAATAATTGATCAAACTCTGTCTCGATATACGGAACAATTCAGATGTTTACTCAAGATGTTTTGGACATTGCTCAAGACCGAAGCTATTTTGTTACTCAAGACTGTATTTCCTTATGCTATGTAATTTTTCTTTTTATTGAGTCTAGGAATACATTGTATACCAAGTCGTACTGGCAAATAGGCTATCCAAAATTGTTTTTTAAAATTGACCTATCGTTTTCAAAATGGACCTATGTTTTGAAAAACATCTATTATTTACAAAAGCTTCTGAAGGATTTCAAAAAGCCCAAAATATTTTTCACAAAATAAACCTGACCAAACCCTGACAGAACTCGGCCAGAGTTCGACCAAGGTGAACGTTATATGAACGTTGGTTTTTTAACTTGGTCTCCCTTCAGTTGCGGTTTGTTACATAGAATTTTGTCCGAATTCTGCCTGAATTCTGCCAGAGTTCTGTCTTTGGAAAAAATTATAAATAAAGAGGAATTCTGATCATTTTAACTCACTCATTCACTTTCATATCTTCTCTTCTAAAGCTTATGTTTCTTCCAAAGAGTTTTCAAAAAGCTTCCATTTTCAAATCTCAAGCCAGTTACAATTCTCTAGTCAATTTGCCGGTATGGTGCAGTCTAGAAGATTTCAGAGAAATTATAATCAGAGGCTTGATTGAAGAAAGACTCTTCAAAACTGAAGTTGGTCGAGCTTTTCGTATCAAAACTCGCGTCTGTAGAAGTTGCAAAGACTTTGTATGAAAACTAGCGAGATTTTCCAATAGTGGGTTCAACTGGAAACTAGAGTTCTTCCGACTGGACTAGTCCTCACAAGAGGGAAACCAGTATAATTTTTGTGTTTGCGTTTGCCTTCTGAACTTTTATCTTTATAGTTATTACTTTGTAATTATTATTATTTATGTGATCTAACTGCTAACGAAATTTTTAATTAGCAATACTCCGCTGCCTACACTATTCACCCCTTTCCCTCTAGAGTATTCTGCTTTACGATTTCGTTCCTACAATTGGTATCAGAGCGGGTTATACAGGTAAAGCATGGTAAAACTGTAGTTATTTATTTTTAAATTGTTATATAGATCACATCATTAAATATGGCAACTGTAAAATTTACAAGTGAAGGCCTAGCCACAAACAGACCTCCACTGTTTGACGGCACAAACTACACTTATTGGAAAACACGTATGAGTTTCTTCTTAAAATCTTTTGATTTTGACTTATGGTCTATAGTTATTGAAGGCTACAAAAAGCCTCCTCGTATTACTGTTGAGGGAGTTTTAGTTGAAAAATCCCATGATAAATATACGGAGGATAAAAAGAAAAAGGCCAGTCTTGACGCATGTGTTATTAACGCTTTATTTTGTGCTTTATACAGAACTGAGTTTAACAGGGTATCGACTTGCATAACATCAAATGAAGTATGGAAACTTTTCAAAATAACCCACGATGGAACAACACAACTCAATGAGTCAAAGGTCAACAGACTTACTCAAGAGTACGAGGCGTTCAAAATGAAGCCAAATTAATCCGTTACTCAGATGTTTACGAGATTCCTGGATATTGTAAATCCTTTGTCTTCACTAGGCAAGGAATACAGTAACCATGAAAAGATTCACAAACTTCTATGAGCTCTCATAAAGAACTGGATTCCAAAGGATACAGCAATTATTGAAGGAAACGACCTCTCAACAATGTCTCTGGAAACACTCATGGGTAAGCTACTCACTCACGAGTTGGAACTTCAAGACTTTGAAGATGCTACACCGAAGGAGAAGTCAGAGAAGTCGATCGCTTTGAAGGCTCAACATAAAAGAAATATCGAAGATGATTCTGACGACAGCAACTCTAACTCTGAAGATCAAGCTCTTCTGGTAAGAAAATTCAAGAAGTTCATAAGATTCAATAGAAGAACAAAAGACAACAACAGCAACAACAACGACGAAGATCCTATTTGCTACGGATGTTAGAAGAAAGAACATATGAAGAAAGATTGTCTAACAACATCAACATCAACAAGAAAAATAGTAAATATGACAAAGGCTACCTGAAGAGATCTACATCAATGAAGTACGCCAATACAAGCATATGGCATGAAAGCGAAGCCAGCGATTCAGAAGACGAACAATCAGATGACACTGCAAATGTATGCTTGATGGCTTGCGATCAGGTAATCACTAATCCTCTGTTTGATTCTTATGATGATTTCACCTTTGAGAAACTAGGAGAGGCTTTCAGAGACCTGTTAAATGACTACATGAAACTGTGTAGTAAATATGAAACCTCTAAGAAGGTATTCAAAGAGTACAGAGGTGAGGTAGGAAGACTTACCGACCAACTAGCTGATGTTAGAAATAATAATTCTTCTATTGAGTCTGGTGAGCTTTCTTCTATTAAGCTGTTGTTACACAAGACTACCAAGTTATCTGAAGAAAAAGACAAAACTATCATCCAGCTAAAGGAAGACCTATCCAAGGAGAGAAAGAATCTCCAGTGTGCACAAGTCAGAATGAAAACACTTACATCTGACTGTACTAGATTATATGACACCTCCAAAAAATTAGAAATTAGTTTAGAAAAACAGCCTAAAGTTGCTGCTTCCTATTCTAACATGTGTCAATTATCGAATCATCGGAACACACCCAAACCAAACACTGTCAGACCAAACCATACCAAACCTATGCCCAAGAAGACTAATAGGCATGCATTTTTCTATATTAGAAAACCAAAACCTACCAATCATGCGCCTCACACAACTTTCAACACTCAACATGCAAAATGTCATTATTGTGGCCTCATTGGTCATATATCCTCTGCATGTAGAATCAGAACGTTAGTAGATTTAAATGTTTATGCATGGATACCAAAAACTAACCTGTCAGGACCCTACAAAAAATGGGTACCAAGAGTTTCATCTGTAAATTATTTTATAGGTGGAACGTCCTTCACATGCTAGAAGCAAATGAATCATCGACAGCGGTTGCTCACGGCACATGACTGGTGATGCTTCATTATTTGCAACACTGTCGAAGAAGAATAAAGAAGGATACGTCTCCTTCGGTAATAATTTAAGAGGGTACATAATCGGTATCGGTGACATTGTTAAGGCTCCCTATCCTGTGATTAAATATGTATGTCAAGTTACCGAGTTAAAACATAATCTGCTCAGCATAAGCCATTTAGCTGATCATGGTTATGGCATTAACTTTGTCAAAGACAAATGTACTATAGTTGATAGCTCAACTGGAAGTACTACCTTTGAAGGTATCAGGGAAGATAATATATATGTTTTGTATCTATTAGAAGATGCTAACAAAGCAGGTAGATGCTTGATGGCCAAAAGCATTGAGAGTCAACTATGACATATGGGACTCGGTCATGCAGATATGGACACAATTTCAAAACTCTCCACAAAGAAGTTGGTACGCGACTTACCGGACATATCTTTCAAAAAGGATATGGTATGTAGCGAATGTGAAAAGAACAAAGCTACCCGATCCGTCTTTAAATCCAAGAACGCTATAAGTACCACTAGACCTCGACAACTGTTGCATATGGACTTATTTGGACCAAGTAGAATTGCTAGTCTATGTGGTAAGTTATATGTATTTGTCATTGTAGATGATTTCTCTAGATACACATGGGTATATTTTCTTGCACGCAAGAATGATGCTTTGTCAAAATTCATCACCTTTTGTAAGAAAGTACAGAATAAAAAGGTTTTATGATTACTCGCATTCGTAGTGATCATGACGGCAAATTTGAGAATGCAGAGTTCAAGCAATTCTGTGACACACACGGTTATTTGTATGAATTTTCTTGCCCTAGGACTCCACAACAAAATAGAGTTATGGAACGTAAGAACAGGACTCTATCTGAAATGGCTAGAGTAATGTTGAACCAGTTTAGTCTAGCTAGATACTTTTGGACTGAAGCTGTCAATACAGCGTGCTATATTCTCAATAGGGTTCTAATTCGACCTATATCGAAGAAGACTCCCTATGAGTTATGGTTTGATAGAATACACATTGTTTTATATTTTAAGATATTTGGTTGTAAATGCTTTATTTTAATATTAAAGACAATCTGAGTAAATTTGATGAAAAGGCCGATAAAGGTATATTTTTAGGTTATGCGGCAAAGAACAAAGGGTACAGTGTCTTCAACAAGAGAACCATGATCATCGAAGAATCAATTAATGTCAAGTTTGATGAACAAAATCAACATTCAGTCGATGATGATAATGAAGACGTGATTACACCAAGTACAACTACTGCAAAACCTTCACACAAAGATGCAGAACCTTCAAGCAAAAAAGCCGAAACCAGCAATCCTGAGGATATGCCAAAAGAAATGAGATTCTTGGCAGATCATCAAAAGGACTTGGTAATTGGTGATATTACCAAGGGTTTAAGTACTCGTTCCTCTAATAAAGATATAGCTTCTTGTGTTAATTTTGTTTCACAGTTTGAACCCAAAAACAATGAAGAAGCATGTAGTAAGAATTTTTGGTTAGATTCTATGTAAGAGGAATTAAACCAATTCGAACGGAATCAAGTTTGGGAACTTGTTCCCAAGCCCATTGATCATCCGGTCATTGGCACCCATTGGGTATTCCGAAATAAATTGAATGAGAATGGTTTAGTGACTCGTAATAAGGCTCGACTCATAGCTTAAGGATACAATCAAGAAGAAGGTATCGACTACGATGAGACTTATGCCCCAGTTGCGAGAAAGGAATCCATTCGCATGTTATGTGCATTTGCATGTTTTCATAATTTCAAGTTATTTCAAATGGATGTTAAAAGTGTAATTTTGAATGATTTTATAAAAGAAGAAGTTTATGTAGCTCAACCTCCAGGTTTTACTGATTTCAAAAATCTTGATTATGTTTTCAAGTTGAAGAAAGCCTTATACGGTTTGAAACAAGCCCCTCGTGCTAGGTACGATCGTCTAAGCTCTTTTCTACTTGACAACGGTTTTTCAAAGGAAAAGGTTGACACTACACTATTTATAAAATCTTTGAATAATATCTTCTTTTGATTCAAATTTATATAGATAATATTATTTTTGGATCTACTGATGAATCTCTTTGTCAAGAATTTTCAAAGTGTATGCAGAATGAGTTTGAGATGAGCATGATGGGAGAGCTGAAGTTCTTTCTCGGACTGTAACTCAAACAAACCAACAATGGGACGTTCATAAATCAAGCAAAGTACACAAACGATCTATTAAAGAAGTTCGACCTGGAAGCAGTCAAACTACTTAGCACTCCAATGGCGACTTCAACCAAGCTTGATATTGATGAACATGGCAAACCCGTCGACATACGTAAGTATTGAGGTATGATCGGTAGCTTACTGTACTTAACTGCTAGTCGACCAGACATTATGTTTAGTGTTTGCTTCTATGCACGTTTTCAAGCCAATCCTAAGGAATCACATCTGTGCACAGTCAAGCGTATCTTTCGATACCTTAGAGGCACTTCTTCTGTTGGCTTATGGTATCCTAAAACCACGTCATTTGACCTAATTGGTTATTTTGATGTTGATTTTGTCGGACGCAAAGCAGATAGAAAAAGTGCCAATGGCACATGTCATTTCCGAGGAAAAGCCCTAGTCTCTTAGTTTAGCAAAAAGCAAAATTTTGTCACATTATCAACAACTGAGGCTGAGTATATTGCCGCAGGACGTTGTTGTGCACAATTTTGTGGATGAAGCAAACTTTAGAAGACTTTTGATTGCATTACACACACATATCCATTTTCTGTGATAACACTAGTTCTATTAATTTGACTAAGAATCTAGTATGTCACACTCGTACTAAGCATATTGAGATTCGACATCATTTTCTTAGAGATCATCACCAAAATAGAGATATAGACCTTGTATACATAGACACACAAAATTAATTGGCTGACATATTTTCAAAACCTCTAGCGGAAGATCGTTTCAATTTTTTACGTCGAAAATTAGGAATTTTAGATGTCAATAATATTAATTAATTTTGTTCTATTAATTAATTTATTCAATACTCAAAAACAGTTTTTGAGATAAGCTTAAAAAGAGTCTGTCTGTCACCACGACTACGGTTGAAGTGAAGCGATACTTAAGTGTTCTCCGGTGAACCTCCCTTAGCTAGGACAGTACTCCTAAAGCTAATCTGAAACAGATACTGAGTAAAAAAAATTAATTTATAAAATAATATTAATTATATTATTTGAAATTTAAAATTATAAAACGTTGAATTAAATACTTGAAATGAGTTGATGAAAAGGATATAGCCCACAAAAATTTTATTTTTAAAAACCTAGGAGAACCCTAGGCAAATTCGGTCTGAGTTCGGTCCGAATTCGGCCTGAGCTCTGTTGGTGCTGTATGCGTTTTAAACTAGAACCCGAGGCCTTCTCCTCTTCATCACTTCCAAACCAATTCATCATCAAAGCAGCAGTAGCCGAAGAACACCCCAAACCCTAGTTATTCTCCATTCCTTCTCTTCCAATCTACGTGGAGATTTTCATCCAAAATTTGGATTCATGCGGAGAATTGCGTCCTCTACAACATACTTGATTCTCGGAAGGTACAACTCCTTCTCTCCTCCACTTTCAAATTTTAGGGTTTCTTAGTTTTGGAAAAGAATGCCTAAGGAATTCAATCCTTTCAAGAGGAAGAATACCCATGCCAGTGAAGAGGCAACGTCTTCTGATCCGAACACGGATTCGCTCTTTTCCCGGTCCAATCGGGTAACGACGTATCGAATGAGTTTTACTTCAAAACTCATGACCAAGCATTGCTTTGGTATGCTGATTTTGCTATGCGTACTATATGTATCGGTGCACCGATTAAGTGGACCGCATTTTCTGATCACCGTCCCTTCTTTGAGGCATTAGGGTTACACCATTTTGCTACCCTACAATTCCTTATAGCTACTAATGCCCTTAGATTGTTCTACTATAACTTCGTGTTAGTCACTTTTACCATAAGGACTCGTATTGGTGGGATAGATATCGAGTTCGATAATGTATTGTTAGCGAAAATTCTTGGTATTCCAAACGAAGGTGCCCCGCTCGATGACATCACCGACTTCAATTTTTCTGAGGGCACGACTCTTGTTAGTTTCAAGAATAAGCTTTGTACGTCTGCACGTGCTCGTCCTGGAAAGTTTAAGGCCAACAATTTGAACTTGTTTAACTATGAGTTACATCGCATCATCTATTCCACTCTTCTTCCCAAATCCATTTCAAAATATGATGTCACTACACTAGAATTTTCTGTACTTTATCACATTCTTAAGGGGATTCTTTTTCTGCCCCTAAGACTATCATTCAGATGATGGGTAGATGGCACAGAAGAGAGCGCAATCTCTCTTATGCGATGCTTATCCCACACATCTTTCAGTATTTTGATGTAGACTTATCCACTTGCGCTCTGGACCCTTGTAGAAGCATGGAAAAGAATAAAGAAAGACCTATGCGGCTCCGACAGAAAGATCCCCATGCGGCTCAGGATCCCCATACGGCTCAGAAGTCCATGCGGCTCAGGGGTCCATGCGGCTCGGATAGATCCATACGGCACAGAAAGAAGCTACGTGGCCTTCAACAGTTTTTCCCTATATTTGGCTGCATTTAATGCCCTAACGGCTGCTCTGACAAGAAACAGCTATGACAGCTCTGACATAAAGACGCAATAATGTCTGACATAATGGCGTGATCCTAGGAAAGAGGAGAAGATCTCCTTACAGCTGGCAAAATCCACCAAGTCCTGAGGCCACTCCATGCGGCTGCCCATCTACATGCGGCTGCCTGTCCGTGTCCCCATGCGACTACCCATCTACATGCGGCTGTCCATCCCCATGCGGCTGCCCCTCTGCATGCGGCTGCCTATCCCCATGCGGCTGCCTATCCACGTGGGGTTGCCCATCCACGTGCGGATCCCCATCCTCATGCGGCTGCCCATCCTCATGCGACTGCATGTTTCATGCGGCTGAGAGAAACCCCCCATATGCGGCTCGGCCAGGACAGTCCAATTGAGACACGTGGCGCTCTTCTTTACAATTGAGACGCGTGGCAGTCTTATCTTCCGTGGAACTATGGGTGCTAACAAATCCTAACAAAATTAGATTTGTTGCAATCGTCATAATTGCCCAGATCAAATCAAATCAAGCAAATTGGACACGTGGCAGGCTATCACAAATTATGAAGATTCATGGCAATCAATATTTATTGCCCACAGAGATTTGATGCAATCCACATTAATTACCTAGATTTTCTACAATCAGAATGAGTGGCCCAGATTAATTGATCCTTAACCGTCGACTTCTCAAGAAGGCAATCATTTGCAAACCCTAATGATGACACCCCCACTTCTATAAATAGCAAGGTGTCATTCACTTGCAAAAGAGGAGAGAAGAGATGGAAGAATTCAGGAGAGAAGAGCAGAGAAGAGAGAGAGAGAGCACTACAGAGACACCCAGATATCTAGCGACCAAAAGCGCAAGGGAGTCTCCCCACACGTCCAAGAGCATTTCTTTACCAGAGCCAAGGCTGCGTCCGATCGTCCAAGGAGTAAGGCAGAGCTGCCGTCGCTTTCCTGAGCCTCTACCATCACCCCCCAGAAAAACTAAACCATTGTACTTAGATTGATGTACCTAGGTTTTCGTCCCTAGGCTTTCTTTGTACGAGCAAAGTTTGTATTGTGAAGTAAAAGTCTAGTCCTCCGATATAATTGTTCTGTTCTTTTATAATTCATGGCAAACACGATGGCGACTCTGCTGGGACAAACTTCTCCACGGCTGAGAAGTTGGTAACGTAATCGGATGCAGCCAAACTTTGCTCCACACAACAGAAGATGGTCATCTGCTTCGACCAACAAGCGTTTGAAGAAATGCTCTTCGACAGGAGCGCTGGCCCGGTCCAGAAGCGAACCCGCACAAAGAAAGCTCGCAGGGAGTGGAGGCCAAAATCATTTGCTCCTCTCCAGGCTCTGGACGAAGTACTCTCTGCTGCCCAAGACGGCGAAGGCAACTCTCATGCGGCCCCACTTCAAGCCATAGAAGACTTTGTTGTCCCCAAATCCGGCAGAGGAAAGCACTACAATGCTGGACTTGCCGGGGCAAAGAATGATTCTATGTACTCCAGGAAGAATCCGAACAAAGGCACTAGTCGCAGGTTGAACACTCATGCGGCCAAGATTGCCAGCCGCATGCATGATGTTCATGCGGCCGAAACTGTCAACCGTATGAAGAATACTTATGCGGCCGAGACTTCCAGCCGCATGAAGAAAGCCCATGCTGCTACGATTGACAGCCGCATGAAGACTGTTGATTCCAGCCGTATGCTGCCCGCTCCACGCGGCTCAGGCTCAGTCTTCGATCGCCTATCATATGGTCCTGATCTCTCATGCTTCCGAGAAAATACGTCTGACTCTCTGCAACACCACTTAGACTCTTCCTACTATGTGCCCTCACGCACTAGACTGAAGAAGTCTAGGGCAGTGCGAGCTTGGCAAGCTCAGTCTGCTGTCCTGACCTCTGACCATCCGAACGTTCCACATACCGTTATGCGGGCCTCTGATGGGAAGTTGTACAGAACCACTCGAGTCTAGCCTCCGACGGCATACGGACAGAGTGGTTCCAAAAAGTCTTCCAAAACCCAGGGAGCAAACATGGTCGTTCCAGACCCATCTGACTTGCGTGAGGTTATCCTCCACAAATGCAAGGAAAGAGAAGAGGCATCGGTATGCAAAGAGTCCTCCCACGAACGTCACTGCACCCAAGTCATCGTCAACTGTTGTTGCAACAGCACGACGGTACGAGAAGACTGGCAGTCCACCTTCCAAAGATTACAACAACCGAGCTCAGGGAAAGAGACGCCTCACGTCGTCTCTTGCAACGCTACTCAAAAAATCCCTACCGATTGGAGAGGGAAGAAGATAAACATTTCCAGCCCCAAGATTTCAACCACTGTGACTAAAAAACTATCGTCTAAACGGTTGTCCACTACCGAAGTTTTCCAAGGTACACGTTCGAAGAAAAAATCTGCTACAGTGGGAGATTCATCATCCACATCACTGGGGGTCGCTAGAACTGGGGGTAGCACTCCTCCGAACATCCATGACAATCCGATATTCCAAGGAGACGAGCCCAGGGAAACAACTCTCCCATAAGATACAGCAGGTGCCGACGTCCCCGAGGACGTCCACGACTCTCAAAATGAAGCAAGCTCTGAAGCTGGGGGTACTATTCTTTCTGAGTCCGAACCAGAGGAGAATATTCCCACATACCCCGATGATTTCTCGGTACAGGAGTATGGTTCGGAGGGCACGTCATCCACCGTCCCTTCCACTTCTACTCATGTGAGGATGGCATTCATGACAAACGATGAACAAGATGGTCCCAGTGATCATCAATGCATCGATACTCTGGAGGCCATACTGCGCACTTTGGTCAAATCGGTGGACGAGATCAAAGCAGCCCTCCCTACTCTGCAAGGAGGGACGGCTGGCCAAACAAACTTGGGTCCCGCGGTCAATGCAGATTCGAACTCAGCGGTACCGAACCCGGGCAATAATCCTCCTGAAATGTCGGCTCCTACCGCTGCAGACGAGGCCGGGGAAGCAAGAAGAGAGGTCCAGGATCTCCGAGCCATGTTCTACGCCCAAGAAAACTGCCAAGACCTCAGGATACGACAACCGTATCCCGCTGCATGGAGAGATGTTCCCTTCCCACCAAAGTATAAACCATTCCATATCAATCCAGACGATGGGAAGACCTCCGCAAGTCGGTACATCACTTACTTCGAGGTCACCACCGACCATCTGCCTCATGACGATGCCATCCTTACACGATTATTCATCGGGGCCTTGGAAGGGGTCGCCTTCGACTGGTACCGTAACCTGCCAGACAACTGCATCCACTCCTTCACCAGCTTCAAACGCATGTTCTTGGAGAGATTCTACGAAGTGGGATAGGACGTCACAATGTCCACCCTCATGGACGTCGTTCAAGGGGAGAAGGAGCTGACAAGGAACTACATTGAGCGGTTTTGCCAAACCGCAATGAAGTTGCCGTATGGTAATCCGGATTCCTCCTTAATTGAAATTTGCCAAAAGAGACTGCTCCCAACAATCAGCCTCTGGATGGGCGAAAGTCAATTTAAGGACTAGAGAATGTTTATCATCAGTGCCACTAGCACCGAAGACAGGTTGAAGAAGGCTCGCCAACTGGGATTGCATATCTCGGAGGGAGAGGACAAGGGCAAGCGCCCCAATACCAACAACAACAATGGTGGTAACTCCTCCAACAATCGGGACAACAAGGGCAAGCAGGCTGTGGTGGCCGACATAGCCCAGAAACCTGAGTCAAAACCGGCAGACAAGCAATGGCCGCAAATAACCTACTCCTTCGAAGACGGCCATGTCAAGCCCATCTTGGATATGCACATACAAGGAGATAGAATTCAGCTCCCTCCACCAAGACGGGAACCTCGGCCGGCAGAAATGGAGAGCCCAAACTACTGTCACTACCATCGCTACGTCCACCATGCTACACACGACTGCTACCAACTAAAGCGATACATCCAACATCTCATTTATTCGAAGGCTCTGGCCATTGATTTCAAAGAGATGACCGTGGCAGCCAATATGGTATCCGTATAGTTTGGCAGCTTTCCTCCGACAGAGACTCAAGACGGCGTGGTACCCATCCCGCAGGCGACGATGGAGATTGCTAATCTTCCACCTCCTCGAGATCAGACTGCTGGTCTGGTGCCCCTCATAACATCACGAGGGGAGATCATGTGGGTCTATCCGGACTTGGTACCTGAGGTGACTCAGTCCGCACCACTCCCCATTGGCAAGAAGGAGAGTAGAAAAGTCAGATCCTGTCGCACGATTTCGACATATGTCGAAGAAGCCACAACTGTCGTCACTCGGTCTGGTGCTCAATTCTAACCTACGCCAGATAACTCGGCTGAAGAACATCAGCCGGCCATTGCTGACGCTCCGTAACTTTTCCAACCTCCGACAACCGACAAGCCTAGGACGAAAGAGACTCGCTTTAACAAATCCCCCCCAAAAGACGGCTCAAATCAAAAGCAATCAATGCAAAAGATTTGCACACATGGCATGAAGAAGAGCCTATGCGGCCAAGCAGCCCATGCGGCTGGAAAGCCCATGCGGCTCAGATGGCCAAGCGGCTGAGGAGGTCATGCGGCTGAGACATCCATGCGGCCAGCACATCCTATACGGTCCATGGCCATGCTTCTTATTCAAAGTATTTCAATTTTACAAATTAAAAACTTTGAAGGGGGTCTTGTAGAAGTATGGAAAAGAATAAAGAAAGACCTATGCGGCTCCGACAGAAAGATCCCCATGCGGCTCAGGATCCCCATGTGGCTCAGAAGTCCATGCGGCTCAGGGGTCCATGCGGCTCGTATAGACCCATGCGGCTCAGAAAGAAGCCACGTGGCCTTCGACAGTTCTTCTCTATATTTGGCTGCATTTAATGCCCTGACGGCTGCTCTGACAAGAAACAGCTATGACAGCTCTGACATAAAGACGCAATAATGACTGACATGATAGCGTGATCCTAGGAAAGAGGAGAAGATCTCCTTACAGCTGCCAAAATCTACCAAGTTCCGAGGCCACTCCATGCGGCTGCCCATCTGCATGCGGCTGCCTGTCCGTGTCCCCATGCGGCTAGCCATCTGCATACGGCTGCCTATCCCCATGCGGCTGCCCATCTGCATGCGGCTGCCCATGCCCAAGCGGCTGTCCCTCTGTATGCGGCTGCCTATCTGCATGTGGCTGTCTATCCCCATGCGGCTGCCTATCCACGTGGGGTTGCCCAACCATGTGCGACTGCCCAACCTCATGCGACTGCCCATCCTCATGCGACTGCATGTTTCATGCGGCTGAGAGGACCCCCCCATATGCGGCTAGGCCAGGACAGTACAGTTGGGACACGTGGCGCTCTTTATTACAATTAAGACACGTGGCAGTCTTATCTTCCCTGGAACTATAGGTGCTAACAAATCCTAACAAAATTAGATTTGTTGCAATCGTCATAATTGCCCAGATCAAATCAAATCAAGCAAATTGGACACGTGGCAGGCTATCACAAATCACAAAGATTCATAGAAATCAATATTTATTGCCCATAGAGATTTGATGCAATCCACATTAATTACCTAGATTTGCTACAATCAGAATAAGTGGCCCAGATTAATTGATCCTTAACCGCCGACTTCTCAAGAAGGCAATCATTTATAAACCCTAATAATGACACCCCCACTTCTATAAATAGCAACGTGCCATTCCCTTGCAAAAGAGGAGAAGAGACGGGAAAATTCAGGAAATGAGAGCAGAGAAGAGAGAGAGAGAGAGAGAGCACTACAGAGACACCCAGAGATCTAGCGACCGAAAGCACAAGGGAGTCTCCCCACACGTCCAAGAGAATTTCTTCACCAGAGCCAAGGCTGCATCCGATCGTCCAAGGAGTAAGGCAGAGCTGTCGTCGCTTTTCCGAGCCTCTACTGTCACCCCCCAGAAAAACTAAACAATTATACTTAGATTGCTGTACCTAGGTTTTCATCCCTAGGCTTTCTTTGTACGAGAGAAGTTTGTATTGTGAAGTAAAAGTCTAGTCCTCCGATATAATTGTTCTGTTCATTTATAATTCATGGCAAACAACCCTGAGCCCAAGTTTCTCAAGCTTTCTCGTCGTAGTATTGTCACTGCTCCTCAACCTCCTGTACCTGCTCCTACTGCACCTGTTTTTCCTCAGTCTTATCCTTTGACTTTTGAGGGCATTCATCAGCACCTCTCGGATCTGCAGACTTTCTTTGTTGACACTTCCAGGGAACATGAGTTTCGTGACATGACTCGGTTCCAGGCTATTGCCAACTCTTTTGTCGATCTCAAATTTGCTCAGACGGGTCACTTTGCTAGCTCTCTTCTTAGAGTCCCTTAAGTATCTGGTTACCGCATTGAGGATGAGGCGGTCCACTCTTTGTTCCAGCCAGAAAATGCTTACGATTGGTATAGTACTTCTGGTGCTACTCCACACACCTCTGGAGATGGCACTTTTGGATCTGGTCCATCCGGACATGGTGGACATGCTGGCACTGCAGATGATGACGATGATGATGACGATGATTTTTTGATTTATCATACTTTTGAGACTGATGATTTTGTCTTTTGTTTACTAGAAAATGCTCCGACATTCCAAGCTAGTATCAGTACTCTTATGTGGTTATGATTAATGACTTTTATTTGATGGACATGTTATATGCTTCAGTTTAGCATTTTATTCAGTTCAGCTTTTCTTATAGCATTATCTTTTATTTATGCTTCCATTTACACTGCCTGTGAAATATTCTCTGCTTATCACATTTGTTTCTGTCTGTGACTTTTATACCGTGCCTGTGATAAATGTTTTTTATATATCCATATTTTTTGTGTGTTTCTTCACTGATTGTTACTTATGCATGTATTGCGGGGGAGCTTTCTCTTTTGTAATTATTTTGCTAAGTGACAACGGGGGAGAAATAAGATCTAACATCTTCATGAATACAGGATACAGGTTATGAACATTTACAGGAACAATTTTTTTTATTATATATATCGGTACAATTTTGATTTGATAAAGAACAAAGATGTTATATCGGTCAAGGTTTGTCAATTATCAAAATGGAAGAGATTGTTGGCATATCGCTCATGGTCAAACCTGATTTTAATAATCGATCAAACTCTGTCTCAATATACGGAACAATTCAGATGTTTACTCAAGACATTTTGGATACTGCTCAAGAATGAAGCTATTTTGCCACTCAAGACTGTATTTCCTTATGCTATGTAATTTTTCTTTTTATTGAGTCTAGGAATACATTGTACACCAAGTCGTACTAGCAAATAGGCTATCCAAAATTGTTTTTCAAAATTGACCTATCGTTTTCAAAATGGACCTATGTTTTGAAAAAACATCTATTATTTACAAAAGCTTCTGAAGGATTTCAAAAAGCCTAAAATATTTTTCATAAAATAAACCTGACCAAACCGTGACAGAACTCGGCCAGAGTTCGACCAAGGTGAACGTTATATGAACGTTGGTTTTTGAACTTGGTCTCCCTTCAGTTGCGGTTTGTTACATAGAATTCTGTCTGAATTCTGCCAGAGTTCTGTCTTTGGAAAAACTATAAATATAGAGGAATTATGATCATTTTAACTCACTCATTCACTTTCATATCTTCTCTTCTAAAGCTTACATTTCTTCCAAAGAGTTTTCAAAAAGCTTCCATTTTTAAATCCTAAGCCAGTTATAATTCTCTAGTCAATTTGCCGGTACGGTGTGGTCTAGAAGATTTCAGAGAAATTGTAATCAGAGGCTTGATTGAAGAAAGACTCTTCAAAATTGAAGTTGGTCGAGTTCTTCGTATCAAAGCTCACGTCTGTAGAAGTTGCAAGGACTTCTATAAAAACATGCAAGATTTTCCAATAGTGGATTCAACTGGAAGCTAGAGTTCTTCTGACTGGACTAGTCCTCACAAGAGAAAAATCAGTATAAACCTCTATGTTTACGTTTGCCTTCTGAACTCTTATCTTTACAGTTATTACTTTGTGATTATTATTATTTCCGTTATCTAACTGCTAACAATGTTTTTAATTAGCAATATTTTGCTGCCTACTCTATTCACCCCCCTCTAGAGTATTTTGCTTTACGATTTCGTTCTTAGATAGAATACATGACGTATTGTAAAAGAAGTACATAAATACAGGAATATAAATAAAGAATCCAAATACATGAATAAAATAGAGAATCTATGAACTATAGTAAATATAAGTGATTCAGAGGACAATATAGTTATGTGATTGGTTTAGGTTATACATGAGTAATCTATGGTAACTCCATTATATGTGAGGGTATAATCGACATATATATGAGTACACTAGAGGGAGTTAATCACATAACCACTTCTACTCCCCCTACCCCAATCAATACACAAGGATCCGATCAAGTTACGTTACATACATGATTGTTAGGTTGAACATGAAGCACATGTGAACATGAGAGTACACGAGATCACATGAGTGTACATGAATAATATGAATACAAGGAGTATAAGACGTACATGATAAAGGACATGAACATGAAATACCCGATGCACCCGTTAGGGGGATAACATCTCATGACATGATCTATAGTACTGGTCCGTATTAACAATATGTCAGCATCAAGTAAACTAGTCTAGAGCACGCAATATAGATACTATCATGAATGAAAATAATCAAAGAATATACTCGCATGATATCCTGAGCAACGGGTGTGTATCGGTATCTGAACTGGAGTCACAGAGACCTATTATGAGAAACTAGGGTTACAGAGTGTTCTATATTTAAACAATAGAGTTAAATGTGTTATTTGCATGCTCCTAAACCATTTTTAGGTCAAAGAAGTCAATTATTGGTCAAAATATGTCAATTATAGCTAATTCGGTCAATATCTAGGGTATTGGCAAATATGGACTATTATAGTTTGACCAATGTGGTATCAAACCACATTCCACATTCAATAACTAGTTATTATCATAACCCAAGTAGATAACCAAAATATACATTAATTACAACTCATTATCTACTTCTACCCTTATAAGTATACATGTATATGAATGGTTTGTATAATATCATACCTAAACCTAATAACAAACCACCAATTACTCATATATAAGTATATGTATATACATTCATATATATATATATATAAACTACTCCTAACATATATATATATATATATATATATATATATATATATATATATATATAAACTACTCCTAAAATATATATATTTTATATATATATATATATATATATATATATATATATATATATATATATATATATATATTTTAGGAGTAGTTTATATATATATATTTATATATATATATATAAACTACTCCTAAAAGGAAAATAAAGACTGAACAAATAAGGATGAATATGAAGACTGGTACCATGTGGAAAGCTCTAGGCTAGCTTACCAAGTTCACAAACTGAACTAAAATAACCAGGTTTGAACCTAACTAAGGGCACTGGTCATTGACCGAACATCTGGATATGAAACTAAACCAAGCAAAAATGGATAGGACATGACAATTACACAAAAGGCAAGGAAGACTGATACATTAAGTAGGTATCAGAACATTGCAAAACGGGGGGAAAATTATCTATACCATATGGACTATCAAGAATGTAGGGGAATCGATTACAAGTAAAGGTGGACAGACCTAATATGATATCTGAACCCACATTACAGGGGACTCAACTGTGTTTCCATTAACTGGAACACCTGTTCCTGACCAAACCAAAATGGCAAGAACAGAAACTCAAATATCTGGAAATCTGAACATAAAGACCCTTAGGGTCTGAACAAATGATCTAGCAAATGCTACATTACAATAGCTAACTCATAACTGAACCAAACTCTAAACTTTCACTCAGTCACAAATAGGAATGAAATGGGTGGTCCTGAACAAAGGAAACAGTTACACGATGTTGTGAATTGACATGCATATGAGAGGACAGATATGGAAACTATAATGAACAAATGAGAGCATTCATAAAACACATGACTGAACTCTATAAGAAATAGGCCAGAACAAATGGATAGATGAACAGAACAAAAGATGGACAGACAACTAAATATTAAGATGGACAGGTATCCATGGCTGAACCAAAATGATGCAGGGATTAACATAAACAAAGGGAAATGGGTATACAAGGTGGACTGAACCAAAGAAATATCAGGGAACTCACTAAACAAGGATGCACAGGTCTGAACCAATGCTATACTAAGACTGGACTTCAAGTATCAACCAACTAAATCATAAAAAGGGACCTCAAGTATGCAGGACATCAACTTGGTGACTGAACAAGATTGTCAGATATTTCGAAGGAAGAAGGCTGAATGACTTCTTAGTCTGATGCAAAGAATGTTTGATACATGAGGATTAATGCAGTGAATGACCCCAATACAATGGACAGAACATGCGTAGTGATATTTGGTGTGATACATAAGTGATTTGAAGATTTAACCAAGATATGAAGATACTCGAGTAACCTATTCTATGGCAATAATAATTTGAATGGATAGAAAGATACCTATAAGCATAGACTGAACAATATAGGTAAACAGTGGAAGATAACTAACTAAGGAATATGAACATCTAAGGGAATGTGGACTATTACCTTTGTAACCCCCTTTCCGGATTTTTAATTTTTCAATTAGTTATTTTAGTTTTAAATATCTTCCAAGTAGGAAAATAATCATTCATTTTAAGTTTAAACAAAGGTTATAGATACTTTTGAATAGAAAAGAGAGATTTGCCAAAAAAAGTATTTTTAATAATATTTTACTGAAATAGGCTTTTAATGACGGATTTAGTATTAACAAATATTTTACGATTTTAATTCGTAAAATAAAATTGAATGATATCAATATCCTTATTGTGATTAATTATTAGATAAAGATTTACTGAAATTATTTAGATATATGAATGTATTGGATCATATGGATCTTAATTTAGTATTTTAATCAAATTACTTTGGATTAAATATTTGTTTGATAATTATAGGGAGATATTTTACAAGTTATTTGGGATTATGATAACATACATCTAGGATGATTTTGAGTATCGCTTTCAATTATTTTAACGATTTAATTTTATAAAATCTAGTTAAATATTATTTGAGATATTATATATTATTTTAAAATAATTGTTGCTACTAGTATAATAGAGATTGGATCAAATAGAGAGAGATGTGTTTACATTTATCTATATTCAATCTCTGAAACAAGATATGGATAGATTTTCTTTTCACCCATGTTACAAACCGCTGGAGTGGAAAGGCAAGTTCAACTCTGTTTGGATCAAGTTAAATTAGATACTCTAATCTTTCCCCACATACAAATCCTGACTTAACAAGAACATATCTACACTTAAACCCCTTTCTAATTCAAACATATCTAAGTCTGTACATATAGGGGTGAAGGGATCACCCGATCCCTTCCCATCTAACCTCCTCCCATGGCTCAGGAAAGCCAGGGCAAGTAATTTCGAATACGCAAGCGGACAACCACCCTTTCCCTGTTATCAACCCCATCATCATCATATCCCCTTCACCATCGAGATTACCATTGTCGACACCCATTACCACCAGTTATCACCACCACCACAAGCTTCCTGTTCCCGACTTCCTCCATCCATCACCACCAGAAAACCACCCATCTTCCCATCTCCGGCCAAGTTCCCTCCATTGTTATCCTCACCATCCCCGTACCTCGGCATCATGCCCGTGTTGCCATCATCAACCTCCCTCTCCGACCTTGAGCACCACCACGACCGACCCATCTCCACTATGACACACCCCATCACCGGCATTTCTCCTCGCCGAGTTTTCCTCGATCACCATTGACTATCACCATCATCACCACCTCGACCCTCTCGCCGAGACTGAGTGCATCATCTCTGCTCGAAGCCGCCGCCGTGCCAAACGCCTCTCCGTGTGTCGCCCCTCCTCGACGTCGGAACCGCACCCGATCTCTGCCAACCAACCGTGGCAGCCAACCCCGTCGCCGAGTTTGACGAGCCCGGACACCGACTTCAGATCCGACAGAGGGGCTTTGATCGCTGCCTCCTCCGCGGTACCTTTCCTTCGTGTGCCGAACCCTGGAAGTTCCTTTCCACAGTGAGTTTCTCCCTTTCGATTTCTCTTCTCTTTCAGCATCTTAATTGTGGGTTCTCCCTTCACAGAAGGAGGGGGAAGAGAAGCAAACATTTGTTGTCACTCTTTCCCTCTTTTCATTACTCTTTGGACTCTCTCTCTCTCTCTCTCTCTAAGTCTCTTGTATTTGACCCCTTTTCTACATTTCTAAATCAAAACCAAAGGGGAGAGAGAGTGTTCGGATTGGGGAAGAGAGCTTTTGTGTATTTGTATTTCGTGTAGCACGGTACAGGTGGTAGTTAGCGTATAACCCAAACTTTAGTATTGTATCTTTAAACATTAGGTATTCGTATATTGTTAATAGTTAAATTAGTGGCTAGTTAGTATTGTTATTTATTATTATTGTTATTGTATTATTTTCTGTATACAGAGTCTTTTGTATGTAAACCTATATAAATACCGTTATATTTATTTTTTTGGTTTTGCTGATATTAACTTTTATTTTGCGAAAATGTGTATATTAAGATATCTCTAGAAAATCTTATTATGATGGTACTCTAAATATAGTTTTAGCCTAAAATAAGTTGTACTTAAAAAATTAAGAAGTTTGGCCTAGTTTGTTTTTCAATATTTTAATTTAAATATAAATAGTTTCCTAATATTAAATTGGAACTTATATATATTGGTATATTATATTTGTTAGGGTTATATACTAAAAGCATCACTTTTGTAGTAACTTTATTTCCTTAAATTTTGAATGAGAATCATATGGACAAATGTTTGCATATTGTATTTGTTGCAAGTGTTAATGCAAATGTCTGATATTCTATATTGTAGATAATATGGTGTGTGGTGTCACACAGAAGATCATATTATCAGTTCCCTATGGAGTATATAAATAGTTCACAATCTAGATGGACTTGGATAATCTATTGGAAAGGTTTTAGTGTAATCTGGTATTAGTCTATCTTGACTATAGGTTTATACTAGTACACTTTGTGTGTATTGAACAGGACCACTTGAGGTTGTTCTTTTTGTACTGACTACATAAGAGAACAAACACCTCTGTTATATGGATGCTTGTGCTCTTAATTCGGATATAATAACGGACATGTATATGCAGTATGCATTACTTTGACTCATAAAAGAGTGAGATTCATTATGGATCAACAACCTCTATGAATTGGATAATAACATTGTATGTATGATGGGTTGTTGATTATAAATGGAATCCATGTTCTGATACATCGGGTTGATGATGTCCTCTTAAGGAGCTCATAAGGATTGTCATGTAAACCCTGCAGGTGGATTATATCCGACATGACAAATAAAGTTGAGCGTACTACTTAAGGATAAAAGATGTCGAATCAATATAGTTGTCAGTAACTTAATTTGATCGACGGACATACGATATCTTAACATGGGGAGCCAAACGAGCATATAATAAAAGGAGCCCACATACATAATTTGGGATTAGGGAGGTAGTGCAATAATAGCTCATTAGTATACCGAGCTATTGTTAATGGGCCTGGATTGTGTTCGGGCTGAACACGGGATATCCAGATCCGTTAGGAGGCCTAACCCTAATTTCTCCTCAGGGTCCCTGCTATAGCCTATATATATATATATATCCTCTATTCTCTGGCCGCCAGATTACTGATCAGAAATCTGAAACTTTCTCTAAATTCATGATTCACGTAAGGAGAGAAAGAGAGGGCTGCCAAGGAGAAGAAAAGCTTAGGAGATCGTCGCCCACACGACGTCCAACTCGAGGAAGGAATACGTGCAGAAGATCTTGGGATCGTCCGCTCGAGATTGCCAGGAATTACTTGTCTCCTTTCCGCTGCAGGTATAATTCGTGAACCCTAGTTTCCGCCTATGAAGGGTTATAACACGTATTAGATCTGTTTAACTTTCTATCGATCAATACGCACACCAAAGAAAGGGTCCTGGGAATCCCCAGTTCCATCAATATTTACTATATAAATACTTTTTTAAAAAAATTATTTTTGGTCCTCGAATAAATAGATAGTTTTATTGGATCTTATATATTATTTCCTAGGAATTTATATAAATAAATAGATTTTTATAAAAGTATATTTGACAGAGGGGGTTTTGCCTTAAAATAGTTTTCTAGATTTTTAAAGTATTTTTTTAAAATATTTTATATATAGTTTCAAGATATAAGTAATTTTCTAAATGAATTTCCTTATCAAGGATGTTATTTTTATTAGACAAAATTCCTTCGGCCATCGAATATTAACCATGACTAGTCATACATTCTTATTTCTTATGATTTTGACTTTCTCATATCGACTTAGGTTAATCGGACTAATCTGGACCCAATGGGATTATCGGTTTCAGCAGCTAAAGACTCAAGTAAGTGCACTTTCTGATTGCTTTCGATTCATAGTAGTCTTTCTATTTCAATTAATTATGGTGATTTAAATTTAGAAAAGATTCTATTGACTTTATTAAGTAACTTTTAAATTAAATGATAGGATTATCTAGATTTGACTAGGTTTTAGATTTTATTGAATTGAGTTTAAATTAATTTAAATTAAGTGATGAAATATCAATTGGGGATTTAAAACTTCCTACTCCTTATCCAACTAGGAGCTTCCACATTCTACATAAGGAGAGGCTCCTGGCTCTCTTTTTCACAAACTTCATAACCCAAATTTCTCTACCAAAATTTGTGCATCATGTGCGTGTCCCCCTTCCCATCTATTATAATTCAGTATTACAATTACAACTACCTTCGCCATTCCGACACCCAGGGCACGATGACACAACCTTAACCCTATGCCTCCCCGACAACAGTCGGAGTCCCCGACCAGCATCCAGACACACTCTGCCACCACAGGGTGCTCCCTCTCCTGGCACCACCATCAACTTTAACGACACCAAGATAGCCACCACGCTCCTCCCCGCTTGCCACCATCCGCTACAAACACTACCACCAACGGCAGCACCGCCACCGTCACCATCCTATCTAGACACACCCACACACAATATCGGACCTCCACCGCGGCCACCCTCTCCCAACTGCCAGCCCCATCTTCATCACCATCATCCCCGCAACAACCGAAACCATACCAGCAACCAGCGAACCATCCCGGCCGTAGTGCAATCCCCCCAAATACCTCGGCCGAACCCCTTTCTCCTTATCACCGATAGCACAACCCCCGACACTCCTCCATCACCAACCCGACTACCTTCGCCACCACCATCTTCATTACCACCACCACCACGCAGCCGATATGACAGCCATCGGCCACCACCTTCCACACAACAGCCACCATCACTGTCATCCACACAGAAAACCAACCAAAAGAAAATCCCAAACTAACCTAGCCACCTCCGATCGTGTAACGTCCTAGTCCCAAAATACTTAGGACCGAGTACGTAGACATACCAGCTATACATATACGAAGAATACTCCAATATATGGAATCCTCGTATACGTACATAAGCTTTATATATAAAATAATCACAGGCCAGAATATAATAATAATAATCTAATCTCATCACACCTCAACACAGAATATATAAGAGTGCAAATAAATAATGTAGCAAAGAGAAAGTCAAGTGGACATACCCACTCCAAACATCTATGAAAAATAGTTTCAAATGATTGGAGTCCAATCTCCGCAAAATAGAAAGAAAATAGATACAAAAGATGTCCACTAAATGTCTCAATAAATAAATAGACTAGAACTCGGCAGGAGGTGCCTCATCATCAATGTATGAAGGATCCAGTGTCGCTCCATACTCCTGCGGGAAATCGTCTAGCCTTGGAGAGATAACCAGGACCACAGAGGGATGTAACAAGATATAATAAAACACCATGTCATATAAACTGTGATTTATAATAGAGAGAAAGAGGAAATGCATGCAATAGGGTTCCTAACCATTCTATTGTGAATATGCAGTTGAGATACAATCCTTCAACGCATGAGCCCTAGCTGATAATAGGATCCGGTATAGTCCCCTCTTAGGCACCAGTGACCAAGCGCATAACGTTCAAGAACGTCAGTGGCCAACCTGAGTGGATAATCATACCCGTATCTCCAGCAGAGCTTCCGGGTTACAAGAGAAAGTGTAATAGAAGCCCATACGCCAGGTATTGTTCTTCCCACCCAATACCTAGTATCGTTATCTCCATGACTAATATGAACCTCTAGTAACTGCCAAGTCTACGAGTATGCAATTCTACTGGCAGTTACTCCTATCCGTCGCACACCTCAGACGTATCGGTTGCCAGCTGACTACGCGAGTAAGTATCCTATATGTGACTCACAACATGTGATAAAACAAGTGTCAAGGCCGTATGAGATATACCAATACCTCATCATCAATGGGTGGTCACTAGGCTAAGTCAATGTAAGATAAATAATAAAAACAAGAAAATCGACCGATAGGGTCGCTTGCACCCAAGTGTGACTTGGACGCACAGTGATATAATAATAACAACAGATAAGTAATGCTGAATATAAATAACTGAAAATAAAAATAAGTAAATCACAGAGTAAGGTGGCAAGGTATCTTGCCTGGGGTACGGGAATGGCAATCCAACAATCAAGTATGTCAGCAATGAATCTCAAAATCCACGAACGGCTCCGGATGTCGAAACAAACATCAAGAACATTCCTGGTGTAAAGATATATCGAGAAAATGCCTGTCCAAAAGTCCAATTTGGGGACAGGGAGAAAATCATAATTTTAGGTCAAAACGATGTCTGCCGTTGGACCCATTTTGTACTGAAACGCGTGCCAATTTTTATGCTCTCTAAAGTCGTCAAACTACATGTCTACGGGTCCGGTTTAAGAAAAAGAACCCAACCGTATGTCCAAAGTTGGATTTCGGCAGGCCGTGTACAATTTCCACATTGGATTAGGCTGCGGGCCCCCCAAATAGGCGTTCCGGTTGACCTTCTCAGATTCAGACCAAACTTGGCGTACAAGACCAGAAAAATAATTCGATCCTGTTGGTGTAAGTTTTGTCTCGAACCAACAACTATACACGAAGTTATGGCTTAATTTACAAAGGTTTGATATGGAGGTATCTTGACGGATACGCACTAATTTCATCGCACACACGCAACGAAATTGGGTTCCGTCAGTTCCCACGTGTCGGCAACATCCATACGCGCCTTTCGATGCATATAGTGCACGACCACGTCGCCCGGTTTGTCGTAGCATGCCGTATCGGTAGGTTTTTCATAAAAATCTCAGTTTCTAATATAGTTTTTCCTTCAACTTTAACAACACATAACTTTCTGTACAATAATCAAAATATAGATCGAATATGTGTGTTGTAATCTCGTTTAGGTTTTTGTTGACTATTTTCAATTAGTTTCTTCAAAATCCTAATGTACATACCACAATTTGGCTTCCATGTTTAGGTTTTGAAACAGTTTTTAACATTATAGAAATTAGGTTTTCTCCAACTTCGTCTCGATTTTTCGAGCGCGTCAGAGGGTCATTTCGAAATCCATTTGAAGGATCTCGAAGAGGCTCATGTGGGCGTCGCATATAAGTTTGTAGAAGCGAAAACGAATGAACGAGCATGAAGAAATCAGTACACAAAGATGGGTACCTTGTTGTGTTTTCGAAACAGTGCAACTCTATTTGGCGAAAGAATTTCTTCAGTTCTCCGGCGATGCGGCGGTCGACGGCAAGATGCAGGCGGTGGGGTAGCTGTGCAGGGGTGTCAGCGAGGCTCGAGTGCAAGGAATCGAAGTTAGGAGTAGAAACGAGGAGAAATTTAGAAGAAACCAATTTTTTGGGCTTTTCCGAGTATATAGGTTTCGAATCCGAAATTAGATTGGATTTGAGAAAAATTTATATTTGAATTTGAGTTAATCTAGTGGAGAATCTACATAGGATTTAATAGAAAAAGATTTGAAGTGATTTTGTGATTTAAATTGAGGGATTGGATTTTGAATCCAATCTTCACTTAAGCAGCTCAGCACACGGGGGAGAGGGGGTGCTCAGGATGCACCTATTAATGTAGCCGCTGCTACAGTATCCTTTTCTTTTCCTTTTTCTTTTTTTACTCAACTTAACTTATATATAAACATATCTATAAGTTTATATATATATATATATATATATATATATATATATATATATATATATATATACTGGTATATATAAACATATCACTAAAAAAAAAATTAATATATACTCATATATACTGGTATAATATATATATATATATAATAGAAATATATATATATATATATATATATATATATATATATAAAATATATTATATATATATATATATATATAAATTAAAAAAAAACTTAAAATGGCCATACACTACCATATATATATATATATATATATATATATATATATATATATATATATATATATATATATATATATATATATATACTCATATATACTGGTATATATCAACATATCACTAAAAAAAAAACTTAATATATACTCATATATACTGGTATAATATATATATATATATATATATATATATATATATATATATATATAAAATATATATATATATATATATATATATATATATATATATATATATATATATATATAATTCAAATATATATATAAATATATATACTCATATATACTGGTATATATAAACATATCACTAATACCGTAAATAATATTGAAAATAGTCCTAAAAATTTTCTAACACATAATTACTCAAAATAATATATCACTACTAGGTTTGTATGAGTAATGAATATTATATATACCATATAACATATGTACTCCTATATGTCATCTTCATATAAATTTCTCTAAGATCCTCTAATGATATAATAAATCAAATAATTACATGTATAAAATATAGGGGGTTTATGATTGACCGCCACACCGACGATCCCTGTCCTGAGCTCCTCCTACGAGTCAAACCCGTCCGCCGAGTCTCCCTCGCACCCCTACATCTGCGTGACAGCCATCCACTCGTGCGCGCCCCTCCGTGAGCACTAGCAGCCGTGTGCGAGAATCTCGCCGCCGGCAGCGTTATCTCAGTGGGCCATGTCCTCCGCGATCCCCAACGTCCACCCAGCACCACGCCGGAGACGCAGTCCCGCCGTCGCGCCACCATCTCCCCCGCTAAGTCGAAAACCCCTCTGGTAATGCCCCTTCTCACCGCTCCCTCCTTCCTCACTCTTGTCCCTCTCTCCCATCACTTTCCTCATTCTTTTACTAAATCCCTCTCTCTCCTTACAATTTTGTTATCTTTTTGTGTACTCCCTACTGTGGGTTCTCCTTAAAAAGGGGAATAACGAGAGTGGCTAAGTCCTTTTTTATATTTTATTATTTTACTTTTTATATAGTAGTACGAATATTGGTATAGGAATTGGTTTCTTAAACTATGCATAATAAAGGGTCAGTATGGTTTATTATTATTATTATTATTATTATTATTATTATTATTATTATTATTATTATTAAAACTATTACTACTATTCCATGGTATGGATATTATATTCATTAGTATTAATAGTATTGTTGGTATTGTTGTTGTATGAATAACTATATTATTTTAGGAATTTTAGAAATGCATATATTATTATAAATAGATAAAAATTAAAGACAGTTTTCTACCTAAAAGTTATTTTTTTGACAAACATTAGTTTTAGCACTAAAAAGCTTTCTAGATTTTTATGTATTGTTCTAGAATGATTTTTGAATTCCAAGTTATTTTCCACTAATAAGCTTCTATCTTAAAATCCTATTTTACAAACTAGAGTACTTTAGCCAAAAAAAACGATTTTTATTTTAAGCATTCGTTTTCTAAAAATATTTTAACTAATAGAAGCTAGTTTCAAACTGTAGAAGCATGAAAATTTTAGTAGAACTGGACATATGCGCCCAAGTCACCAAAGAGCCTTATGCGCCCAAGTCACCAATGAGCTTTATGCGCCCAAAGCATCCAACAAGGTCATATGCGCCCAAGCTCCAGTGAGGTCATAGGCCCATGCGCCCAAGACAAGCTCCTCTAGAAGGCGCCGCATAGCCCTGTTTCAGGCAATGCGCCCAAGCCAGAACAGTCCCTAACTCGGTCAAAGCCACGATCAAAACGTGCACCGAAACATACGGCCACGTCAGTCTCCACGAGCAGTCGTACACCAAAGCATGTGGCTACGTCAACACCACGACCAACCCACGATCTCGTAGCCTACATGAGCCTACACCCTATGCCCCCAAGGTAGGACTATGCGCCCATATGAAAAACAGTATGTTTTCTCATGTGGGCGCATAACATCATTCCAGCTCAAGAACGACTATAAAAAGGGGTCTCATCCCTCTTCAAAACACAGAACGGAGAGCATTTTCAAGAGCCAAATTGCTGCACTTCTTGTCAGTGAGCCAAGAGTTAGCAATTTTCTTAGGTTTTCTTTCACTTTTGTAATCGGAGTGTCAACGGAGTAAAGGAGCAACTGTCGCTCGATCTCCATCGTCCCATTCTCCAGAATTCTGTTTTGTACTCGGGGATCCTCAGCGCAGGATCTCTCAGGCGTACTCGATTTGTGGTACCTTGTGCCAATAAAGAAAAGACAGCATTTCTTCTTCTTTTTGTGTGTGTCCATAAAAATGGCGACTCTGCTGGGGACTACCTTTTTCTATGACGAGAAGGTGGTGATGCAATCTGATACCGACAAAGTAAGGAGCACTCAGAAGATGTTGATCGTGAAGTTCGATCAGCAGGCGTTCGAAGAGATGCTCCCGAGGGACGGCTCTACTCCCTCAAAATCAGTAAAGCCAAACAAGTCTCGCAAGACTTGGCTTCCGAAGGTTCGCTGTGCATATCCTGCCAGTGTCATAGCAGATATACAACTGAAGGACTCTGTCACATGGACGCATGGCCCCGCCACTGAAGCTCTATGAATGAAGAAGGCTCACACCATTTTGGGCTCTACTAGCCCAGCGACTTCTCTCTTGTGCAACCAACAACAGAGCATTCAACGCTTGAGACTTCGCAAAGAAAAATACTACGATGCCAAGAATCAGAGCGTTCGACACTCTGGGCAAACCCGGCGAGACTCATAAATGAAGGAGGCAAAGCTGGAAGAAAACAGCCCTGCTCCACCAAGCATGCACCCAAAGCTATGCGCCCAGGAGGGTGTGTGGGCGCATAACCCTAATCAGAAGGCTTCTGTCTTTGACAGATTGGGCTTCCAGGGTCATGCGCCCAAGGCCATGCTTCCAGGCTCAACCGACCCATACTATGCACCCACATCGAGGAAGCTCAGGCATGCTGCCAAGAAGCATGCGCCCACAGGCAGACTCCAGGGCCTATGCGCCCACAGTAAAAAGACAGTCCCCAACGTGTATCGCATGAGGCTGTCTTTAAGGACATCACAGAACTTATGTGTGGGGGTTGTCCCTGCACGTGAACTAAGTCTGGATGTGCCAAATCTTCTTACAAACCCACATGTAGAGCTCGGCGATGCATGTGACATAGGTTTTAAGGCAAAACTCTCCTCCGATGACCTATGCGACATGATAAATCATAAGCATAAAGCGAGGGAGGACACAACAATTCATAGTGCACATCCGTGCACCAGCATTGTCATCAACTGTTGCTGCTCCAAAGCAACGAGAGTGCCTCAGAGGCAGTCCATGTTTCGACGACTGCATTTCTCTGACGATGAAAATTTGCTGTGTGTTTCATCCAACATGGCTTTATGGGGTCCCCCTTACGGAAGCCCCAATCAAAGACGGTGGACCATGAACCCAACTTTCTCTCTCAGTTCCACGAGAAGAAGAAGAAGCCTACCAACAGATGGCCAGCAGGCTGTCACATTTGAAGGAGTCTATATGGGTACTCGGTCAAAGGCGAGATTCCGTATAGATGACGAAGACTCCCAAGCTGGGGGTAGCATTCTCTCAGATTCTGAAGCAGATGACCTTCACATTGGGGGTAGCCTTCCAGAGGATGATGATCTCTCCGAGTCTGACGGCGACTATCTGCCTCCCCTACCTGAAGATAAGGGACTTGTCGACTCAGAAACAGATAGTATTAGCACCATTTGTACTGTTTCCTCTGTCCGTCCTCGTATGTTATCTACATACATGACGGACGGAGAAAGACAGTGTTTGCCATTGATTATAAAAGAACAGAATAGTTTTACGAAAGGAATGAACTTTTAATTCATAATACACTCGCTCGTACAAAAAGAGCCTAGGAACAAAACCTAGGAAAAGCAATCTAAGTACAATTGTTTAGTTTTTCTGGGGGTGACGGTATAGGCTCGGGAGAGTGCTATCAACTCTGCCTTACTCCTTGGACGATCGGACCTAGCTTTGCCCTGGCGAGAAAATACTCTATATATGTGCAGGGGTTGCTAGTCTCTCTGCTCGGGCTCTGTGCGTATAACTCTGTCCGTTTGCAAGGGAACAATACCTTGCTATTTATAGGAATTATGATGAGTGGGGTGTGCAGTAACTGTGCCTTAAAAATTGGGCAGTTGAGGATTGGTTATGATTAACCTCGATCTGTTTGTTGGAATTTAATTTGGTTTGTTGAGTTGGTTGCAATAAATCTGCATTGTTATGATTTGTTGGTTGCTAAATTCGAGTGGATAAGTCGTAATCAATCTTCTGCCATGTGTCCCAACTATCATTTATACTGCGAACCGCATGAACGGGGCATCCTGGCAGAGCCGCATGAGTGTGGTCTGCTGATCGAGCCGCATGAGGGTGGCCTCACAACTGAGCTGTATGAGGATGGCCTCACAACTGAGCCGCATGAGGATGGCCTCACAACCGAGCCGTATGAGGATAGCCCCACAACCGAGCCGTATGAGGGTGACCCAACAACCGAGCCGCATGAGAATGGCCTCACAACTGAGTCGCATGAGGATGGCCTCACAACCGAGCCGCATGAGGATATCCCCATAATCGAGCCGTATGAGGGTGGCCCCCAACTGAACCGCATAAGGATGGCCTCCAACTGAGCCGCATAAGGGTGGCCCCCTATTTGAACCACATAAAAGTATTTGAAGCAATCCGTATAAGGAGCTTTGGAATTGGTGGATCGTGCCAGCTATAAAGATTTTTCTCGTCTCTCTAGGAGCACGTCATTATGTCAGAGTCATCATTTTACCTTTATGTCAGAGCTATCAATCCTTTGTGTCAGAGCTGCCGTATTACGTTAGAGCATTTAATGAGCCAGTGGCACAGAGTAGTTATGGCCAGCTGTAGAGGCCTATTTTGAGCCGCATAGGGCCACATGGCTTTTCTCGAGCCGCATGGAGCTATCGGGGTCTTTTGAGCCGCAAGAAGCCCTAAAGGATTTTTGACCCGCATAAAGCTCTAAGGGATTCTTGAGCCGCATGAGACTCTCCTTGTTTTAAGCCACATGGACTTTCCTGTTCTTTTCCATGCTTCTACATACCTGAAGAAGCCAGTGATCAGACCAGCAAACGGCTAGAGGGTCTTGAAAGAACATTTGCCAAGATCACTGATATGCTTACCAGTATCATGGCGGTCCAAGCTGCTGCGGTTGTTCCTCCACCTCAACAAAACGTCTCGATTCATATTAGTCTGGCTCATACCAACAATCCCCCTTCACTAGAAAAGGAGTATCATTCCGTTGTGCCTCCTCCAAATCTTATAAATACTGGAGGTGGTCCTTCACCAACGACGTCTGACAACCGTACAACAGTCGTTTCCCAACACCTACTCAATCAACAGGATATAATTGATTCTCTGGTTGCCCGTCTCGACACCATCTCACATAAAGACGAGCTTCAAAAGATGGGAATATTTCAACCTTATCCTCCTGAATGGGAGAATGCTACATGCCCTCCTAACTACAAGCTGCTGACGCTAAATTCATTTGACGGGATGACTTTTTCTCGTCAACACATGACATACTTCAACATGCAGACTCTACATTTACCCAGGAACGACCCGTTATTGTCAAAGCTATTTATTAGTACCTTACAGATTGTAGCTTTTTAAATGGTTCTGCAGTCTGCCTGACGATTGTATCAACTCTTTGAAAGACTTGGAGAGGTTGTTCCTCAACAGGTTTTATGAGAGTGGCAAACATGTTAGTATGTCCACCCTCATCGAGACCAAGCAAAGGAAGACTGAGTCTGTCATTGCTTTCATCGAATGCTTTCGGTGGCTAGCATTGAAGATACCCTTCGGTATACCAGACTCAAAGCTTATGGATACTTGCCGACATAACTTCCTACCTACAGTGAAGTTCTGTTTGGGTATACATAAGTACGATACATGGCCCACTTTCATTGGGGCCGCTGATGTTGCTGAAAATGATGTTTCTAATCTGGAACTACTGGGGTTAAAAATACCCAAATCTTAAGACAAGGGCAAGCATCCTCAAACTATCCCCGTCCGTGGGTGTAAAGAAAAAGAAGGCTTGAAGGTCGATACTTCCAAAGGAGCTTCCAATTCTCAAGGCGCCTCTGACAAGCCTAAGGAGACCTTCTTCTTTGATGAAAATGATGTCATTACCATTTTTCACACATTGATGAAAGGGTAACAAACTAACATTGCCTCCACCACGACGTGCTGTAGAGGCGAACCAACTCAACGATCCCAAATACTGTCTTTATCATCAGTACATGCATCACCCTACCAAGGATTGCATCGTCCTGAAGAAGACGATACAACAGCTTATCGACAGCCAAGTGATCAACCTCAAAGCTGAAGACAAGGTCGTATCTTCTAACATAATCTATCTTCAGTTTGGTGACTTTTCTCCCACGGAAGTCCCAGACGGCATGGTCCTGATCCCCAAGGCAATAATGGAAGTCGTCAACCTGCCGCCAGCTCACAACTCCACCTTAGTGTCACTCACAACTGAACGTAGTGAGATCATATGGGTCCATCCGGACCTTGTACAAGAACTGACACAGGGGATGGTACCTCCCAAAGCAAAAAGGGGCAAGAAATACAAGTCATGCCATATGGTGTCTTCTTCCATCTACGAAGTTCTATCTGGCGAGACGTGATCGGGGAAGGCTTACCTACGTACTTACGACCCCGCACAAGAAGAAGCAGTGCCTTCTCAAGCTCCTGCGACCCTCACAAGTTCAGAAGCCGGCCCGTCTAAGCCTTCAACTACCAACAAAGCCAAGCAGAAGAAGACGCAATTTGACAAGTCTCTGAAGGCGCTAGATCCCGAAGGCATGGATCGGCCCTACAACTTTGACATACTAGCACAGCTGGCCAATACACCTGCCAGGTTGTCTCTGTTCGATCTATTGCGACTCTCCAAAGAAACGCAGAAAGCCTTAAGTGAAGCATTACTACATGCCGACTCTTATCTCGTTGAAGTCAAAGCTCCCGCTGAAAACCCTGTCTCCTGTCCCCACTGTCATAGTACTATGGAAGTGGTGCTCAATATTACCTTTTCGCATGAGGACATGCTACTCAAAAATAATCGCCATGATAGACCTCTGTACTATATAGGTATATCGGGGCGATTAAAGTGGATCGGATGCACATCGATCCAGGTTCCTTCCTCAGTATCATTCCTTAAAGTTTACTTCAAATTCTAGGAATCCCTCTGCACAAGCTATCTGCAACCAATACAACTATCATGGCTTTCAATTCTGGGAGAAGCCACCCGCTGGGCAAGATCCACCTCAAGTGCCAGATCGGTGATCTCCGAACGGAGGTTTTTTGCTATGTGATCGATGCCAATGTATCCTATAACGTCTTGTTGGGACGTCCATGGATACACGAGAACATGATCGTTCCTTCCACACTTCACTAGTGCTTTAAGTATGTCAACAGCGATGGCGTCGTTGTAACGCCCCAGTCCCAAAATACGTAGGACTAGGAACGTAGACATGCCAGCTGTATTCATACGAAGTGTACTCCAATATATGGAAGCCTCGTATAAATACATAAGCTGTAAAATGCAGTAGAACCATAACTAATATCATCCACACAGAATAAATGAATAAAAGATCATATAATGAGAATAAATTTGTCTTGATACAATATGTTGAGCGGAGACAAATCCACTACCAACAAAATAAGAAAAAGTACATAGAAAATGAAATGAGTGGCGAGCGAAGCGAAGACGATCCGAGTGCAATCATCCTCGAAGAAATAGCGAAGATCACAGCTAGAGCTAGAACACCTGTGAATGACAATAGCACACACTTGGCAAGACAACCAGGTCCTCAGAGGGACGTAACAAGACACATAATAGCATGCCATATAAACTGAATAAATATTGCTCAATAAATAAGTCAATCGAATTTATAACATGGTCCAATACGTACCTACTGAACGAGCGTACCATCCCCCCAACCAAACAAGGACAGGAGATGGTAAACTAATTCACGACGACGTATCTTTCTATGCTAAGAATCCGATATGGTATCCGGACCCCAACAAGGTTCAATACCTTCTCATCGAAGTAGTAAGTCACACCTACAACCAAACAAGGACAAGATGTGACAAACTAATTTGCGACAAGTTATTGTTCCAAGCCACGGTCAGATACAAGTACCCAAACCAAAAGTACTCGTACCTGACGGATAGGGTAGCCTACCGTTCTATGTGAAATGTAGTTAAGAACAATCCTTCCTACGCATGGACCCTGGCTGAATAGGATCGGCATAGTCCCCTCTTGGGCACCAGAGGCCCCAACAGGAAGAGCATGGGTCATCAACCCCATATCTCCAGCGGAGAGTCCGGGTCACAAGGGAAAAGTGCATCGAAGCCTATACGCTAAGGAATTGTCCTCCCTACCCAATGCCTACTGTGTTGCCTCCACAACATAAACCACTATAACCGCTAAGTCAAACTGGCATGCAATCTCTATTAGCTGTTATTCCTATCGCACGGCTTGTACGTACTAGTGGCCAGCCAATCACGTACTTTCGTGTTCTACATGCGACACACAACCTCGTGTTACAACGTGTCAAGGCCAATGAATACAACACACATGGTGGTCCCTTAAATCTAGGTTTAATTTGTAAGAAATAATACACAGCAGAAAATATAATGAACAGTAAGTTCTAACAGTTATGCCATGTATCACAGTTTATTTTGCATAAAGAAAATAAATAATGCATGAAATATGAGCTAAAATAAATAAACAGCTAATGGCAAGGTGTCTTGCCTGGTAGTACGCCTGGTGTGCTGCGAATATCACGGTGGCACGAACTGCGACTTCGATGCAATAACTATGCAAGGTGACCTCTGATGGTGGTACGGACAGTTCCATTAGGTCCGGGACGGTCAGAATAGTTAGGGTGGACATAATGAAGGTACGGAGTTGGCTAAGGTATAGGGAGGATGGGCTAATCGCAGAAGAGGAAGATAATCGAAGAAGTTTTTGAGTGAGAGATACGTCTGCTATTTTAGAAAATATTATACTATTCGAAACTAAGTTTTGGTTAATTTATATATAACTACGAAAATCTAAAGAATTTATTTTAACTGAAAAATTCTTAGTTTGCCAACATATACTTTATAGATAGAAAAATATATCTTTTAGTAAAAAAAAATTAGATCAATATTTAAAAATATTTAGGAAATAATTTTATTATTTAGAAACTATATTCCCATGGATCAAAATATTAATAATCTAAAAAAATTTGTTTAGGGTTTTAAGATCATATTTTGAAATATAGGCTAAGTCATATATAATATTTATATATAATTGTCTAGATACATTATTACAAGGTAATTTGAAAATATTTTTGATAACCATGATAAAAATACAGAAAATCAATTAGTAATAATAATAACTAATAATAAATATAATGACAATACTGTTAATAACAGATATTATAATAAAATCTAGTAATAATAAAAATAATAATGATAATGATAAAATAATACTAATATCAATATAACAAAGTAATTAATATATGTATAGTTTACGAAGCAGCTGTTCTCAACAGTTAAATATTTACATAATAAAATAAATAAAAATCAGACAGTCATATGTTCTCCTCGAAAAGGAGAACAATGTCTCAACTCAAAAGCAGACAGAGTGTTAATAAAAAAGATAATATAAAATAATCTAACCTAAAGGAAAGAAATCAGTACTCCTTCAGAGAAAAAAAAATTGCAGTGACCGTTTTAGAAAGAGGGAGAGAGGTCGGGGGACGGCGCGATCTCGGCGGAGGAAGGGGAGTTCGGCGAAGTGTCGGCGGAGCGGGTGGTTTGGGCGCTCAGGCGGAGGGCAGTGGAGAAGGAGGCGAGCACGGGGGAGAGGAGTAGGTCGGAGAGGGGTTTCGGTCGGGGCTGCTCGCGGTGGGGCGGAGCTGCGGGGACGAGTGGGGGAGAGGCGGACGGCCGGACGTCGGAGATCGAGAGCTGGAAGAGACAGGGCGGAGTCGCAGGATTTGGGGCGACGTTAGGTTTCGTTCCGGCGGAGAGGGTTTCAGAGAGGGCCGGAGGGAGTGAGCGGCGGTAGGCGGTGGAGGGCGACTGGCGATTTGGCGCTGGACGAGAGAGGATGGGCGGTCGGCGTTAATCGAGGCGGCGGCGCATGGGTCTGCCGGCGGCTGAAGGTTTAGCGGATGGAGAGGATGGGCGGCGGCCCGCGGCGAAGGGGGAGGCGCAGCAAGGGGTCTCCGTCGACGCGGCTGCGCCGGCGACGGTGAGTTTTTAGGGTTAGGGTTTTATTTTCTTTTTTCTTCTTATTTCCGATGGTGGCGATGAAGGGTTAGGTGGAGGAGTTGGCCGGAGTTGGCCAAGATCACGGGAGACGGTGGTGGCGAGGCTTTGGAGTGGTTGTTGGGGATGACGGTGCTGGTTGCGGTGGGGGTGACGACGTGGTGGTGCTAGTCACCTAGGCGGAGGTGGTCGTGAGGGTTGGTGTTGGTGTTGGCGGCGATGGAGACGGGAAGATCTGGAGGTGATGGGTTGGCTGGTTGTCGTGGGGGTCGGGAATAGCAGGGAGTCGGGTTTTTGGTCGGGACGGCGAGGCAATGGCTATGGATAGGCTAGGATTTGCTGTATCGAAATCGTGTACGACATGTGGACACGAAGAAGATGAAATATATTTGTAATAAAATATTGAAAAGGAAAAAATAGGGCACGGACACGATGCACTTATTTGGTTGTGGAGAATTTGTGGATGAATAATGTGGAGGAGTACCTGCCTATATTTATAGGATGTGGGAATTCCCAATTAGATATGGACTAGGATATTTAAAACCCAATTTAGATAATTCAACCTATTTAATTCAAATCCAAATCCAAATACAAATCCTATTTAAATTAAATCCCTTTAGTTTTAAATCGAATCAAATAATCCAATTCCAAATATAGATACTAGTTTAATCTATTTAAATAATTCCAAACATTAAATCAAGATTTAATTGGCCAAAATAACTTCCAAAAATATTTTTCAAAATACCAATAATAATAATTTCAAAAATAATAAATATTTTTAAATATCTTTTTGAACAATAAAATATTAATATTAATAAATTTTGAAAATTATACTTTTATTTAAAATAGACCAATAAATAAATAATGAAATATTTGTATGCAACAAATATCCTTTACATAATTAGGCTTTTTTAGTATACAAAATATTATTTATTATTAATAACTTTTTAGAAGCAAAAGGCTTTTTATAGCAAGAATAATAATTATATAATTTTGAAAGTGTATATTAAAATAGAAAAGAAAATATTTTTATAAAATATGTACGCTCGCACATATTCATACTCGTCGAGCAAACGAAGATTTCGCATACGACGTACAATATGACTACGTGACGTACAGTACCAAAAATTTTAAATCCATGCAAATTAATAAATAAATATAAAAAAAAATATTAGAAATTTAGGGGTTTTACATCCTACCCAACTTAAAAGAATTTCGTCCTCGAAATTAAGAATTAGTAGGGGGAGAGGGCACAACGGTAGATAGAAGGGTTCGAAGTTTATATGGTCGTAGTCTAGATTGAGGATACGATTGAGAGGATTGTAATCACTCTTAAATTCAAGTGATTAGAAAGTCAAAATGGAAGAATTAGGGTCGAGGGAATGGTCGAGTAGTTTTAAGACGAAGATATAGCAATATTGAGTGGTGATGGTAATAGATGGTAGGAAGGTTAGAGGAAGTGCTAGTATAACGCCTTCGTCCTTCTAAAATAGGTGAAGGCGAAAGCAAGATAGAGTTCGAAGGAGGCGTTATCGAATACGAATACGTGATTCAAAGACGATTGAACAATTTCAAAGGAATTGTCAAGGCAGTCGTGGATGGAATTCTAGAGGACAAGTTTAGCTATGTCCCCATCCACGTAGAATAATAGACAAAGCGAACCAAAGTGCACTTGGTTGATCAGACCATTATGCACCGGTTCTGATTAGACAACATGTTAGTGGGAGCTCTTCCAATAACATATATCTTGAACAAGCTCGATAAAAGATAAGCTTGCAAAAACTAGGCTACATTAGCATCGTTAGTCAAGGTGGTAAAATCATAGGCACGAGATATTTAGATAAAAAGCAGAATGATTGTAAGTCATACAGTTGTCCTATAGTCTTCTTGTCCAAGTCCTTGGTTGGCTAGACAGGTTAGGTCCTCTAGATTCTAGGATCTAATAAGCTTGCTAATATGGGTCACTAGGTCAAAGGGGTTGCTAAGTCATAAGGTATTCTACCTAGCTTAAAGATTTAAACTAATGGTGTTTTGGGACAACTAACTAGTAGGGTCAATCTCTAGTAAGCACGAAGGGAAGATAAGAATAGGGATGAAAGGAAGCAAGCAAGATGTAATTGATGAGTCAAACGGTAGATAAAATCAAGGAAAGAGGTCAAGTATGTGGATGAGATCCAAAACTTCTAATCCTATACGCAGGCTTGCTTGGTACGGTATGGTAACCAAACAATTTATCTAGACCTGCATGGGCCACCACAAAAACATGTAACGCCCCAGTGCCAAAATACGTAGGACTAGGAACGTAGACATGCCAGCTGTATTCATACGAAGTGTACTCCAATATATAGAAGTCTCGTATAAATACATAAGCTGTAAAATACAGTAGAACCATAACTAATCTCATCCACACATAATAAATGAATAAAAGATCATATAATGAGAATAAATTTGTCTTGATACAATATGTTGGGCGGAGACAAATCCACTACCAACAAAATAAGGAAAAGTACATAGAAAATGAAATGAGTGGCGAGCGAAGCGAAGACGAACCGAGTGCAATCATCCTCGAAGAAATAGCGAAGATCACGGCTAGAGCTAGAACACCTGCGAAAGACAATAGCACACACCTGGCAAGACAACCAGGTCCTCAGAGGGACGTAACAAGACACATAATAGCATGCCATATAAACAGAATAAATATTGCTCAATAAATAAGTCAATCGAATTTATAACATAGTCCAATACGCACCTACTGAACGAGCTTACCATCCCCCAACCAAACAAGGACAGGAGATGGTAAACTAATTCACGACGACGTATCTTTCCATGCTAAGAATTCGATATGGTATCCGGACCCCAACAAGGTTCAATACCTTCTCATCGAAGTAGTAAGTCACACCTACAACCAAACAAGGACAAGATGTGACAAACTAATTTGCGACAAGTTATTGTTCCAAGCCACGGTCAGATACAAGTACCCAAACCAAAAGTACTCGTACCTAACGGATAGGGTAGCCTACCGTTCTATGTGAAATATAGTTAAGAACAATCCTTCCTACGCATGGACCCTGGCTGAATAGGATCGGCATAGTCCCCTCTTGGGCACCAGAGGCCCCAGCAGGAAGAGCATGGGTCATCAACCCCGTATCTCCAGCGGAGAGTCCGGGTCACAAGGGAAAAGTGCATCGAAGCCCATACGCTAAGGAATTGTCCTCCCCACCCAATGCCTATTGTGTTGCCTCCACAACACAAACCACTATAACCGCTAAGTCAAACTAGCATGCAATCTCTATTAGCAGTTATTCCTATCGCACGGCTTGTACGTACTAGTGGCCAGCCAATCACGCACTTCCGTGTTCTACATGCGACACTCAACCTCGTGTTACAACGTGTCAAGGCCAATGAATGCAACACACATGGTGGTCCCTTAAATTTAGGTTTAATTTGTAAGAAATAATACACAGCAGAAAATATAATGAACAGTAAGTTCTAACAGTTATGCCATGTATCACAGTTTATTTTGCATAAAGAAAATAAATAATGCATGAAATATGAGCTAAAATAAATAAACAGCTAATGGCAAGGTGTCTTGCCTAGTAGTACGCCTGGTGTGCTGCGAATATCACAGTGGCACGAACTGCGACTTCGGTGCAATAACTATGCAAGGTGACCTCTGATGGTGGTACGGACAGTTCCATTAGGTCCGGGACGGTCAGAATAGTTAGGATGGACATAATGAAGGTACGGAGTTGGCTAAGGTATAAGGAGGATGGGCTAATCGCAGAAGAGAAAGATAATCGAAGAAGTTTTTGAGTGAGAGATACGTCTGCTATTTTAGAAAATATTATACTATTCGAAACTAAGTTTTGGTTAATCTGTATATAACTACGAAAATCTAAAGAATTTATTTTAACTGAAAAATTCTTAGTTTGCCAACATATACTTTATAGATAGAAAAATATATCTTTTAGTAAAAAAAATTTAGATCAATATTTAAAAATATTTAGGAAATAATTTTATTATTTAGAAACTATATTCCCATGGATCAAAATATTAATAATCTAGAAAATTTGTTTAGGGTTTTAAGACCATATTTTGAAATATAGGCTAAGTCATATATAATATTTATATATAATTGTCTAGATACATTATTACAAGGTAATTTGAAAATATTTTTGATAACCATGATAAAAATACAAAAAATCAATTAGTAATAATAATAACTAATAATAAATATAATGACAATACTGTTAATAACAGAGATTATAATAAAATCTAGTAATAATAAAAATAATAATAATAATAATGATAAAATAATACTAATATCAATATAACAAAGTAATTAATATATGTATAGTTTACGAAGAAGCTGTTCTCAACAGTTAAATATTTACAGAATAAAATAAATGAAAATCAGACAGTCATATGTTCTCCTCGAAAAGGAGAACAATGTCTCAACTCAAAAGTAGACAGATTGTTCATAAAAATAGATAATATAAAATAATCTAACCTAAAGAAAAGAAATCAGTACTCCTTCAGAGAAAAAAAATTGCAGTGACCATTTTAGAAAGAGGGAGAGAGGTCGGGGGACGGCGCGATCTCGACGGAGGAAGGGGAGTTCGGCGAAGGGTCGGCGGAGCGGGTGGTTTGGGCGCTCAGACGGAGGGCAGTGGAGAAGGAGGCGAGCGCGAGGGAGAGGAGCAGGTCGGAGAGGGGTTTCGGTCGGGGCTGCTCGCGGTGGGGCGGAGCTGCGGGGACGAGTGGGGGAGAGGCGGACGGCCGGACGCCGGAGATCGAGAGCGGGAGGAGACATGGCGGAGTCGCGGGATTTGGGGCGGCGTTAGATTTTGCTCCGGCGGAGAGGGTTTCAGAAAGGGCCGGAAGGAGTGAGCGGCGGTAGGCGGTGGAGGGCGACTGGCGATTTGGCGCTGGATGAGAGAGGATGGGCGGTCGGCGTTAATCAAGACGGCGGCGCATGGATCGGCCGGCGGCTGAAGGTTTAGCGGATGGAGAGGATGGGCGGCGGCCCGCGGCGAAGGGGGAGGCGCAGCAAGGGGTCTCCGGCAACGCGGCTGCGCCGGCGACGGTGAGTTTTTAGGGTTAGGGTTTTATTTTCTTTTTCCTTCTTATTTCCGATGGTGGCGACGAAGGGTTAGGTGGAGGAGTTGGCCGGGGTTGGCCAAGGTCACGGGAGACGGTGGTGGCGAGGCTTTGGCGTGGTTGTTGGGGATGACGGCGCTGGTTGCGGTGGGGGTGACGACGTGGTGGTGCTAGTCACCTAGGCGGAGGTGGTCGTGAGGGTTGGTGTTGGTGTTGGCGGCGATGGAGACGGAAAGATCTAGAGGTGATGGGTTGGCTGGTTGTCGTGGGGGTCGGGGATAGCAGGGAGTCGGGTTTTTGGTCGGGACGGCGAGGCAATTACTATAGATAGGCTAGGATTTGCTGTATCGAAATCGTGTCCGACATGTGGACACGAAGAAGATGAAATGTATTTGTAATAAAATATTGAAAAGGAAAAAATAGGGCACGGACACGGTGCACTTATTTGGTTGTGGAGAATTTGTGGATGAATAATGTGGAGGAGTACCTGCCTATATTTATTGGATGTGGGAATTCCCAATTAGATATGGACTAGAATATTTAAAACCCAATTTAGATAATTCAACCTATTTAATTCAAATCCAAATCCAAATCCAAATACAAATCCTATTTAAATTAAATCCCTTTAGTTTTAAATCGAATCAAATAATCCAATTCCAAATATAGATACTAGTTTAATCTATTTAAATAATTCCAAACATTAAATCAAGATTTAATTGGCCAAAATAACTTCCAAAAATATTTTTCAAAATACCAATAATAATAATTTTGAAAATAATAATAAATATTTTTAAATATTTTTTTGAACAATAAAATATTACTATTAATAAATTTCAAAAATTATACTTTTATTTAAAATAGACCAATAAATAAATAACGAAATATTTGTATGCAACAAATATCCTTTACATAATTAGGCTTTTCTAGTATACAAAATATTATTTATTATTAATAACTTTTTAGAAACAAAAGGCTTTTTATAGCAAGAATAATAATTATATAATTTTGAAAGTGTATATTAAAATAGAAAAGAAAATGTTTTTATAAAATATGTACGCTCGCACATATTCGTACTCGTCGAGCAAACGAAGATTTCGCATACGACGTACAATATGACTACGTGACATACAGTACCAAAAATTTTAAATCCATGCAAATTATTAAATAAATATAAAAAAATACTAGAAATTTAGGGGTTTTACAGTCGTAAAGACGGAGTTTGCCGATGTCGATTCTTTTAAGGGTATCGAAGTCTACTATGGAGATTCGATACTTTACCAATCTCATCCCTCCAAGGATGACGACAACGAAGCTGACGATGAAGCTGAAGCAAGTTCATCCTCCAATGATGGTCCCCTGATAATTCGAGTCTAAGGACGTACTACTCCAAAAAGTATTTCGAAGCCTCTCACAATCTGGGTAAAAAATAAGAACCCTGATAAGGTCAAACCATTGACCATCACTCTCCGTAAGACACCTCGGGTGGAACCTGCTGAAGTCTGTCCTCCCAATCCTGAAGAATTACCCTACAAGGTGAACTTGGCCAAGACTGTGGCTCCTCTTCCAGATGATGATCCCCTCAAGGAGTATATCAATACTCATAATAATATACCTTCAGCGGATGATGTTATCCCTGAAGAAGAACTTGCACATTTTCTTAGTAAAGGTTTATCTTTGAATTTCTCCGATGTCTATCAATTTGTAAACCACAACATAGATACGATATATGCTCTAGAGAACGGCATAGGACCACACCTCTGCATGTCGGTCACGATGCCTCATCTGTGGAAAAAGTTTACCCAGAAGATATCCACTACTTCATCATTCCAGCCAGAAAGAAGGATGAAGAAATAATCATCTTCGGTCGAATAATTGGCGAAAGAAAGTTCGTTCCGGACTCTACTTATCCGAATCACAACACAGAAGCTAACTATGACTCTGGGAAAATGTAGCTTTTTTATATAGTTGGCAGGCCAAGAATATCATCCAGAACATAGGATATGACATCAAAAGCGACCAGGGGCTAAACTACGGCCGGAGACGATGGTTGCCAATACCTCACTTTGCTCCTCCCGGCAAACCCGAGAACTACTATCGACGAAACGATTTTGGTTTGGGTTATGCCACTCCTCCAACAGCTCCTAAAAGATCAGATGACGAAGCAGATCATTGTTCTCATTATTCTGATTTCGGCCTCTGGGACTCAGACTCCAGCATTGGCGACATGCTCAAAGCAACTCTGTCCGTCAATATAGTTTCAGTTGACCAAAATTACAGACGTTGTCCAATCGATCGAGCTTGAACAATGGGCTCAAAAGATGGATACTAGGTGGGAGTTGCGTTTCGAACAACGTGAACCACCCACCGAAGATGAAGTCGTCCAAGTAAATTTAGGAGATGAATCATCTTTTAAACCAATCTTCATCAGCAAAAGTTTATCTGGTGATGAACGACAATCTCTTATAAAATTATAAGAGAATACATCGACATCTTTGCATGGAGCTATGACGACATGCCAGGGCTGGAACCTAAAGTCGTCATACATCGCCTAAATATTTCGTCTAAAGCTAAGCCAGTGAAGAGCAGCAACGACGATTTCGACCAGATGTCATGGAGGCCATCGAGAATGAAGTCAAGAAGCTAATTGCCAGTGGATTCATTCGTAAAAAACAATACCCTGACTGGGTTGCCAACATTATTCAAGTCATGAAAAGGAACTGTAAAGTTTGAGTCTGTATCGATTACCGTGATTTGAACTCTGTATGCCCGAAAGACGAGTTCCCTCTACCGATCACCGACGTAATGATCTACAATACTTGCGGCTTCGAACGAATGTCCTTCATGGATGGGTTCTCAGGCTACAACTAGATCGAGATGTTCCCCGACGATGAGAAGCACACATCTTTTCGAACACCGTTTGGGGTATACTGCTATACGGTGATGCCCTTCAGATTGAAAAATGTAGGGGCGACATACCAGCGAACCATGAACATAATTTTTTGTGATCATTTACGCAAAACAGTTGAGTGCTACGTAGACGATATCGCAGTTAAAAGTCGTCTCAAGGGCAACCACCTCCAAGACTTGGGAATGGTGTTCGAACTAATGCGTGCACTTCAACTCAAGATAAATCCAACCAAGTCTTTTCTGGGAGTCTCTAGCGACAAGTTCCTTGGTTTCGTGTAACGCTCCAGTCCCAAAATACTTAGGACTAGGTACGTATCCATGCCAGCTGCATACATATGAAGCATACCCCAATATATAAAAACCTCGTATGAATACATAAGCAGTAAAATGCAGTAAACCAAGAGTAATCTAATCTCATCCACAAATGAAGAATAAAAGGTATTATAAAATCAACTGTAATAAGTCTTTGTACAATACGTTGGGCGGAGACAAATCTACTACCAACAAGTAAGGAAAAATATACATGAAAACGAAATAATTTGGCGGGAATAACAAAGAAAAATCTAAGACACGTCATCTCCGAATGAATAGAGAAGATCGCGATCTCGACTAAAACACCTGCAATATCACAAAAGCACACACCTGGAGAGATAACCAGGTCCTCAGAGGGACGTAACAGGACACATAATATCATGCCATAAACTGAATAGTAAGAGCTCAATAGAAAATATACATGCGTAAAGTTTCCTAACCATTCTAGGTGGAATAATGCACTTTAGAAGACAACATTCTACGCAGGAGCTTAGGTGTACAGCATAGATGGAGAGAGAGAGTGGCAGAAGGTAGCGCTCATAAGAGACACTATCGGCCATGGGCAGAAAGTAGCGCTCATCCGAGTTACTATCGGCCCCGGGACAGTAAGTAGCGCTCATACGAGACACTATCGGCCCAAATCTATGTGTGTACTGAACATGTAGCCCCTACGCTAATAACTGCCTCCTCCCTTCCTATGATACTATACATGCGTCGTCTCCACGATACTGTTTAATCCTTAATAACTGCCAAGCCTTCTACACAAATCTATTAGCAGTTATATCCTAACGTATGGCCTGTACGCACCGATGTACGGTCGATACGCAAGTTCAAAGCTATATGCGACTCACAACTCACATACAACCTGTGGCACATCGTGACAGTTTATGAGATGCTCTAAACATATGGTAGTCCCTTGACTCTAAGCCAATTGCATAAAATATAATAATTTGCATCTATATATAGTTTTGAAAGAACAACATTTTATTTGCTAAAAATAAGAAAAAGAATGCATGATATTGAGCAAGAAATTTAAACCGTAAAGACAAGGTGTCTTGCCTGAGGTTATGTACAAAAGAGAATAATATAGTAGCTCGAACCGGCAAATAAACAAAGCAAGAAAAGCCAAATCCCGCAGATGACTCTGGATGCTGTAACAAACATCACGAACGAGTTTGAAATAAAAGATATGCCTAGGAAACGCCTGTCCAAAAGTTAAATTCTGGAACAGGGGCAAAATCGTAATTTCGGGTCAAAACGATATCCGCTGTTGGACCCGCTTTGTACCAAAATGCGTGCCAATATCTACGGTCTCTAAAGTCGTCAAACTATATGTCTACAAATTTATTTTGATGAGATAAACCCAACGGTATGTGCAATTTTGGATTACGGTAGGCCGTACACAAAATCGTCCGTTGAGTGGGATTGTAGGCCCACCAAAATGGTGTCCCGATCAACGATCTCGGAATCGGACCAAACTTGGCTCATCGGACCAGAAAAATATTTTGAGTCCAATGGTGCAAGTTTCGTCGTAATTTGATGAGTGTACACGAAGTTGTGACTTAATTTACAAAGGGTCGATACGGGGGTATCTCGACGGATACGTACTGATTTCGTCGTGCACCTGCAACGAAATTGGATTCCGTCAGTTCCCACACGTCAACAACATCCATACGTGCCTTTCGATGCATATAATGCACGACCACATCGCCCAGTTTGTCGGGATGGACGCCGTATCGGGGTGTTTTTCTGCTTTTTGAAAACATAATTTATAATTTTTTCATGAAACTTTAACAACATGTAACATTTTACACACTAGATAAAAAGTGAATCCAGAAGGTGCGTTACAATCTCAGTTATGTTGTTTTTGACTATCTTCTATTAGTTTCTACAAAATCCTATTATACAGAAAGAAAAGTGGCCAACAAGTTGGTGTTTTGAAACAGTTTTTAATATTCCAAAAAGTAGTTTTTCTCCAACTTTGCCTCGATTTTTCGAACAAGTTGGATGGGCACGTCGAAATCCACCAGGGGGATCTAAAAGAGGGTCATGTGGGCTTTCTACACGAATTTACGGATCTAAAAACGTATTTAAATTGGCGAAGAAATTAATTGGAGAAGTCGGGTACCTCGGATTTTAAAACTGTTGTTGTTGTCGTTTCCATTGCCGTTGTTGCGGGGTACTGCTGTGGCTGGGCGTGGAGGTGCTCGCCGGGAAGGGGGTGAGAGGAGGAGAGAGGAGGATGAAGGAATGAGAGAGGAAGAAGGAAGAAGAGATGGGAGAATTGACTAGGGTTTAGTTATATATATGTATGTATATATATAAAAGGTTATGGGTGGGTCGGTCTAAAATAGGTTACTGGAGCTTTTGTGGGAAAAGTAGCCAGCCACATGTAGCTGTTGCTACTTTGTTCATTTGTTGTGGTCAGTTCCCGCATGGTGGGGTCGACCACATATATATACTTCTTTTTTAATCTTTTAACTTCTTTTCTTATCTCTTATATATATATTTTTTTTTCTTATCTCTTATATATATATATATATATATATATATATATATATATATATATATATATATATATTATATATATATATATATATATATATATATATATATATATATATATATATATATATATATATATATATATATATATATATATTCACTTCAAAAATCTTAACAAATTCAAATTAAAACCTTAATCTTATCAAACAATATATATAGTGTATTTAAACATATTTACATATCTCTATATATTTAGTTGGCAAAATCATAATTAACTAAACAAAGTATATATTGAATTAGTTCTCAAAATACATTGATAATAAATTAAAGTAATAAAATAATCAAATGATATATATATATATTTTTTTTTTTTTCAAATGATATATATATATATATATATATATATATATATATATATATATATATATATATATATATATATATAATCAAATGATATATATATATATATATATATATATATATATATATATATATATATATATATATTTTATATATATATATATATATATATATATAAAATAAATAAATAAAAAAAATAAAATATATATATATATATATATATATATATATATATATATAAATATATAAATATATAAATATATATATATATATATATATATATATATATATATTGGTGGAAAATATATATATATATATATATATATATATATATATATATATATATATATATATATTGGTGGACAAATATTATACCTCTTATCCGGTCCAAAAATTGTACGAATATTTTAAAACATTATTTAAATAATAAAATACCAATAATTGCACAACTTATTAAATAATTAGAAATTGTACGTGAAATTCTAAAATAATTTAGGATATATTTCTACGTACATAAAATATGTCTACATGGCCACCTTGGTCCCATCCTATGCCTAAATGGGCTTAAATTTTGTTCGGGTCCAGTTCGGACTAAATTGGACAAACCGGGTCATCTAAAAATCAATATATAAAATAATATTAATTTAAATAATTTAAATAAGTCCATTCACAACTTGGTCTGGTTTTTCTAGTTTGGACATCACCATGGCTAGGCTTCCCCTGGTATGGTTAATATACTAGTCAAGGCACACTGCTACAGCTTTCGTGCTAAAAGTCATAGTCGTCTAGTGCTCCAAAACTCAACAATGGCTAAGGTTATTTTTAATAATTAATAAAAACCGTAAATTGTATAAACTTATTTTTTAAGTCTAATAAAATAATAAAAATAATAAATAAAAAATAAGGGTTTTATATTTCGTCATCACTTCAAAGAGTATACATCTTGACCCGGAGAAAGTGAAGGCTATCCTCGATATGCGTCCTCCAAGAAATCTCAAATAACTACGCAGAATGCAAGGAAGGCTAGCCTGTATCAGACAATTTATTTTGAATCTTTCTGGAAGATGTTAACCGTTCACTCAGCTCATAAAGAAAAACGTATCTTTCGTCTGCACTGAACAATGTCAACGCGCATTCGACGACATCAAGAAGTGTCTCACAAGCCCTACAGTATTAGTAGCTCCAATAATAGGGAAGTCCTTATTACTGTTTGCCATTGATTGTAAAAGTGCAGAACAATTTTATAGGGGGACTGAACTTAGACTCACAATACATACTCGCTCGTACAAAGAAAGCCTAGAAATGAAAATCTAGGTACAACAATCTAAGTACAATTGTTTATTTTTTATTCTGGGGGGTGACGATAGAGGCTCTGGAAAGCGACGGCAGCTCTGCCTTACTCCTTGGACGATCGGACGTAGCCTTGGCTCTGATAAAGAAATGCTCTCAGAATGTGTGGGGAGACTCTTCTGTGCGTGCCTTTTTCTCTTTGTGTATCCAGTCGGGGGTCCTCTCTTCTCTTTTGCAAGGGAACGACACCTTGCTATTTAGAGGAGTGGGGTATGATCATTAGGGTTTACAATGATTGCCCCTTGAAAAGTCAGCAGTTTGGGGATTAATTACCATTTTCCTTGATCCTGTTTTCTTGGCAATTAATCTGGGCCGTTAATCTTGATTACAACAAATATGGACAGTTAATGTTGATTGTGCCAAATTCGTATGGGCAATTAATGTTGATTGCCACGAATCTTCGTAATTTGTTATGACAAGCTCGAATCTCCTGCCACATGTTCAAATCTGCTTGATTGCAATAAATCTGATTTGATGCGGGTAATTATAATGACTGCACTAAATCTGGTTGTTGGGATTTGTTGATAAATCTTGATTGATTTGATGCCACATGTCCAACCATCATTATGCTACGAGCCGTAGGGACGCGGGGAAAACTGATCTTCTGCCATGTTTCCTAACCGCGAGCCACAGGGACAGGGTGTCTTGACAGAGCCGCATGAGGGTGGCTTCTCAAGATTTGAACCACATGAAGGTGGCAGCCGCATAGGTATGGCCTCCGAAATTTGAGCCGTATGAGGGTGGTTTCCAACTGAACCGCATAATACTGGCCACGTGTCAAGGCTGCATGGGCGTGGCCTCTCAACATTTGAGCCGCATGGAGATGGTCCCCATGATCCAAGACGCATGAAAGAAGTGGCCGTATGGGGTGGCTTCTCAGGATTTGAGCCACATGAAGATGGCCCCCATGATCCGAGCCGCATGAGAATAGCAGCCGCTTGGGGGTGGCCTCCACCTGAATCGCATGCGGCTGGCCACGTGTCAAAGCTGTATGGAAGATATTAGGATTTGATGGATCGTGCCAGCTATGAAGATTTTTATTGTTTCCCTAGGAGCACGTCTTTATGTCAGAGTCATCATTGCAGCTTTATGTCAGAGCTGTCAGTTCACTTTTATGTCAAAGCCGCCTTGTTGTGTCGGAGTATTAAATGAGGCCGCTACTTGATGGCCAGCTGTAGAGGTGAATCGTATAGGGCTATGTGACTTTAAATGAGGCCGCTGTATAGAGCCGCATGGAGCTATGGAGATTTCGAAGCCGCATGAAATTCTAAGGCACTTTTGAGCCGCATGGAACTCTAATGAACTTTTGAGCCGCATGGAACTCTAATGAACTTTTGAGCCGCATGGATCTCTAATTAACTTTTGAGCCACATGAAACTCTCCTAGTCTTGAGCCGCATAGGATTTCATGTTTATTTCCATGCTTCTACAGGACTTCCTTCAAAGTTTTCAATTTAAAAAATTTAAATACTTTGAATGAGAAGCATGGCTATGTCCGCATAAGCTCTCCTGGCCGCATCAGATATTCTGGCCGCATGGACTTCCTAGCCGCATGGTCTTCCTGGCCGCATGGACTGCCTGACCGCATGGACTTCCTAGCTGCATGGCCTTCCTGGCCGCATGCTATCTTTTCTGCCACGTAGGCGTCATTAATTTCCCTTGATTCATTTTTTTGATTTAGAGCCGTCTTTTGGGAGAATCCCAAGAGTCGGTTCATTAAATATTTAGATTTTGTACTTTGACGAATCTCCTTTACGAGAGGGGACGAAATCCAGGAGTCGGTTTTGCCTGCAGCATACGACCCGAAGCGTTCATCGGTCCATGTGCCCCCCTTTGTCCTCCTATAAATAAGAGTAATTTGGAGAAAGAAACTCTTTACTCTCTTTTCTGATTTAAGCACTTCTTGCCCTAACTGTCATCCTCTTCTTCTTCTTCTTCTTCTTCTTCTTCGATCATTCGATGGCCCCCAAGACTTCTAAGGCTCGGCGAAGGGTAAGGGAGTGGCTTCGATGTCGACTGCGGCACCTAATGTACATCCTGATGTTCACCCCACTATTGCTGGTAAGGATTTGGGAGGATCGTATGCTTCACAAACCCTAACAAAAATGGCTTTGTTGCATGTTTTATCCACAAGCCTTTAATACGTCCTTCGTCTTCATCGAACTGTTCAAATTGTATGGGCCGCATGTACATCCCATGTCCGAGCCGCATGGGGCATATACCCTATGTCCGAGCCGCATTGAAGTTGTCTAACGGCCGTATAAATACTTCACAAACTGAACCGCATAATGACCTGTCGAACAGAGCTGCATAAGTCTCTCTGAATCAAACCGCATGAAGCCCCCTCAAATAGTGTAATACCAAGTTTTCCTAATGAGGGTAATTTTGAAATTTTGTAATTATAATTATTTAATTATTGATATTTATTTCACATTATGATTTTTGGTGATTTTAATTATTTTTAAACTATTTAAAAACTGGTTTAAGTTATGACTTGTGATTTTGATGTGCTGCTAGTGAAACCTGAGAGACTGCATGACCTAGAGCCTAACCATGTCATTAGGATGACTTAATTATCATTTTTAGCCTAGGAGTATTTTGGTCATTTTGACTTAATTGAATTATTTGATAATTTATTGAATTGGTGAATTTTAGGTTGACTTGACTTGTTGAGACCTAGTGAGCTAGCCTAGAAGCTAACCCTAGCCATGGTGACCCTAGTCTAACTTAGGTTAACCTACATTTAGTCAGTAGAAACTAATTTTAGAATGAGGGGATTTGGTTTAGTGCATTTAAGTCATGGTTTATGATTTCATGAAATGGCTTATGACTTCATGACTTGATTAACCATAACTTAAGCCCATGGGCCAATTTAGGAAACCCTAATCCTAATTTTTACAACTTATGACCAGCCACTAGGGTTCCCCTTTCCTATAAATATTCTCCTCAATGTTCTTGCCTCTTTTATTAAATTTTTACAAGTTTGAAGAAAGAGGTAAGAACCTTCTTCCCCAATCCATAACTTCCTCATTTCAACTCCTTTTTGGCTCAAATCTTTTGCATTGGTTTCTAATTGATCCCTACTTTATGTTCGTGGAGAGAAATCTCAGGTTTAAATCAATTTGGGGATATTGGCTAGCAAGAAGATTTCCCTCTTTTGAAGCTTTTCTTGGGAATTTCACCAATATGTAATGGAACCCTAAACTCTGTAATTTCTAGATCTAATTGCATATTTAGGAAGCCCTAGGTGTCCCCTAGCTGTAGGACTTGGTTTTGTGTCAAGGTGGATTCATTTCATGTCCGTATCGGACACGTATCAGTTGTACTGTTGTGTGTTTGATTAAATGCCACAATGGGTTTAAAATTTGTATTTTTGAAAAGTGTTTAAATAGATTTGTGGTATTATATATACATATTGATTTCGTGGTTGACTGAGCATGAATCAGTGTCCTTGTCGTGTCCAAATCCGTGTTGGACACGCTGCGCACTGGCTCGGTTCAGTTTCCTGCTGATCGGGGTTGACACAGGACACGACACGGCGACTCAGGCCCTAAAAATTGGTGGACACGGAGGCCTAGTGACTGACACGACACCTGTAAAATTTTATATGACCTTGATATGTGTGCACGAAGAAAATATGCCCGTACTATTTTCCCTACTGTTGCACACACGCACAGACACTCGACTGATACGCACTGTTTTCTTGGACACGACACATTGTGGACTCTTTGCAGGCTATGGGATACGTTCCCCTACCCTAGGCGAACCTAGACACATGACCACGAGACACGAGGACACGTGTGCCGTGTCCTAGACCTAAGTGAATACGTGCACGACACTGTTTTACTGTGTTCAGTTCTAATATTTTTTCAGTGTTTAATTTCTGGTTTAAATGGTTTAATTATGTTTCTAATTACTAATTGAGATCCTAAACATGTTTAATAATCCCTGTTAAATTGAAATTTACACATTAGTTGGGTTGTTTGCAATTGATTGGGGAATTCCCTTAATTCCTGATACACATTCCAGTTTTTGCATTTCTGAAAATAAAATCCTATCTAAACTGATATTGTTGATTCAAATGCATGTTAGATTCATACAATGTATTAAATACTGCTATTTAGGATTGGCATGATAGATTAGGTTGTGATCTAGAAATGTAATTTCGAGTGTGGGTTGGGACTGGACTGATACACAGTCCTGGAAACCACATTTCTGAATTTCTTCTTTCTCTAAACTGATTTTCAATGTCAATATTACTATGCTAATTTCTGGATTCAAAAGTGATTCAACCTATTTTTCCTGATTTAAATTACCATGATTAGTTCATGTATATGTGTAGGATTGATGTTAACTAAGGATTTCGGATTAAGGGTTTTGATTCATGATTTAAATGAAAGTTTTCAAATGAGTTTTCAGAGTTTTAAATAATAGGTAACTTGAGATTTTAGATGAATGATTGAATCTGGGTTATAGCTAAACATGTATGTTATTCCTGCTAACACATTGTGTCAGTCCATCCTTTCCCTCATGTTCAAATATCTACATAGGTTTATTCTATAGATTGATGTTCATTCCCATGTGCAATGTTGGACTTTGAAATTTCTGAGATTGAACCCCAATGCAATGCCATATCACACACAGGCCTCACATAACTGTCCTGCATTGATCACCCCTATTAATCTGCTGACCTTCACAGACTGCCATGTTCCTGAGAACCACTGATTACATGGGACTGAGTTTATGGAGATAACTGAAATGGAACACTATTCCTGTCACCGTTACACTGCACATATAGGATTTGTTGGGTTTCAGGTATGATTAGATTGAGATCCGTCTTAAGCATGAGAATACATTGTATACTAATTTGCATATTTATTTCCTTAGATAATTGACCCTTGAACTTGTTTTCTGAGAATTGTTCACACACATCCCCTGTCTCCTATAACCTGAGAACAGTTGACACTGCATTGACACTTCACCATCCTGATGCTTTAACACTATGACACTTTCACTATACACATATTTCACAAATCCTGAACTTCTTCCCCTTCTCAATGATTCTCATTCTTTTCTGAGTTCAGTTATATTTTAAACTGTTTTAGTAATGATTAGCTTCCAAGATTTATCCATACACATGAGTACTTTACTGTCATGTGAGGGTGTGAATATTGGATGGGGTTTTGTGTAAAAAATTGAGTTTTTTCCCCACATAACAAAACCTGAGATTTACCTGTACCAAACCTGAGCTTTATTTCAAATAGATAACCTTCATTGAAGACTGAGTTATACAATTACAAAATCTGGGATTTGGTTTGTTATATGAACTGTCAATTGGTTTTGAACTGATTTCTGAACACCTATATAAACTGCCAAATCTGAGAATATTGACACTCACACAGGACACACACACATGGCTGTTCCTGAGTATGCATTACACTGAAAACTGGGAACAATCTTGTACACTATTTTTTTATATGTATTGCATACAAAAACATGTGAACTGATGACCTATATTACACTGTATCCTGAGATTTAAGGTAATTTTTAAACTGTTTTTCCTAATGTTTATTGCAATGTTAGTTTACCTATATGTGTTTGAGTACTAGTCTCATGGTAGTTTTATATTGGCATGGGGAAATTAGGTTTCAAATTGAATATGGACTGTTAACTGAAATCCTAAAAAACCGGGTATGTGAACACTGTTTTTCCTTAACTGTTAATTGGATTCAATGTTAGCTCATTCACACACACCCTCTATCCTAGGAACCTGTCACATATTTCCTTCCTCATACACATGTCCACACATGCTTCACATATGTACACACATATTCTGATCTCACACACATTTACACATCCCTCTTTTTCACTCACACATATTGAATTCCCTAATGTATATATATATGATGATATGCCTATATACTAATGTATGCCTATAAGCATGTATGTATATATATGTATATAGCTAATGTATATATGTATATAGGTAAATGTGCATGAATAGATACATGAATGAATGTAAGTAAGTATTATGTTAGCCTAAGTTATAATATAGGATTTTGGTATATGGGTTTGTATATTGTAATATTGTACATAGGCCTAGTGTATAGTATTGCTCTATAGGCTAAGTTCTATTGTTAGGCTATATTGGTATAGGTTGGTGTAGACTTATATAGGCCTAGTTGGCTAAGTTTGACTTACAGTTGACCAAAGTCAACATTGACCTAGACAGTTGACCCAGAGTTGACTAGAGTTGGTCTTTGACCTAGATTGGCTTAGAAATCATGCAGTTTGCATAATAGCTTTCAATTCTCTCGTATTTTATATATCATAACATGTACTGCTCTATTTAGGACATTGTGACTCTGGTGCAGGCATCTGATATTACACCACTCTTCTCAGAGTACCATATGAGTACATTCTCTGATAGTTCTCTCATTTACTTGTCAATTACTGTATTTCAGTTCTAGTTAGTTGTATGCGATTCTCTGTTACAACACGTGTAGATATTTCTAGATTCATGTATATGACACACATTTATTTTTTGGCCTCTATTACTGGTATCATCATTTCCGGCTTCTATTACTGGAATCACCTGTTGGAGTCATTTACTGGAATCATTTACTGGTATCATTATATTTTGGCTGGACTCATCTTGAATTATTGTGTCAGAATTCTGGATTCACTTGCTGGGAGGGGAAATACTAGAGTAAGATATGTAGACATACCCCATTATTGGAATCACCCCTACTGGAATCTACTGGAATGATAGCCATCTCTCGCCTGATCAGTGAGAGGTGTGCCGGATTACCCACAGCCGTTTATATGTCGATCTCGATATTTTAAAATACACTGCTAGAGTATTGGCTAGACTCACCCTAGAATCATTGATCACTATAACTGGAATCGCCCCTTGCTGGATTCATCTTCTATGAGATTCATCCTGTACTGGACTTACATTGGAGTTACACTTGTCTACATTGTTGTCTGGACTTTATATCATATTACCCTGGTTCAGCTAGTTCTATTTTTACAGTCTTCATTGCTATGATTCTTCTCTTGTTTAGTATTTACTTTCTTTGCACTTTATCTGTCTTTCTTACCATCACCTGAATATAAACTGCCATTTTCATCAAAATAACTGTCTGTAACTGCTTTATAGTTCTCTGTCATTTACTTGGGTTTTCTAGATGAGATGTGCTCGTTCCTGTCCTGACTGGACCTGTTGAAAATTTTACAGATGATTGCCCTGAGGACACATGCCCTACATTTTACTGAGGAGATGGCTTAGCTACCTATGGCCCCCAACACTCAGGAGTGATCGAGAGTTTAGCTAGTTTGTCTTGTTTTTAGTTTTCCTGTTTAGAACTAGAGTTGTAGATAGAATTTGAGACTTGAGATGTATTTGAGATTGTTTGAGTTTGTTGTTATTTTATTAGTAGTTTGTAGTCTTCAATTTCTTAGTTATATTCGGTGTTATCTTATCGTGCTTAGACTGTGATTGAGTTACACCATATCTTATACTTGTCCTCCGTTCGGAGTTGATCATGATGAGTACATTATATACAACATGAGTTGATGGTTAGTTAGAGACTTAGAACAGCGTTCTACCGCCGACACTGCGGCGTAGGCTGGACGCTGTTACGTACTCGTACCCTCACAGTGGGTGCGGGTCGTGACACATTTTTGGTGGTGGCCCATGCAGGTCGAGAGTCGCATTAGTGCGATATCGTGGTAGTACGGGGACTTAGTTGTACTGCTGCGAGCCTGCGATAGGATTGAGAGATAGGCCTTACCGGAGAGGCACTCAATCACAGTTAGGACTACTTGAGAAGATTTTTGGGATGACCCTTGAGAATCTTATTATAAACTATCTCAAAATTTCATTCTGACCGTATCTGTCTATCTTCCTTGTTCATCGTTGAATTTGATTCTTGGTATTCATTATTGACTTAATTTTCAACCAAGATAACATTATGGGCTAGGTTGCCTCAGTCATGGAATCTAGAGTCTTCTACAGCCATATCTGCTGGTTGGACGATGAGATAGAGTCTGATTTTGGATATATTTCTCGGGTATGGGAATTTAAGGTTTTCGCAGCCAAGCTAGCGGCAATACAAAAATTTTAGATACCATGATTCTAGATGTATGTACATTAGTTGTGGACTCTATGGATTATCGCAGCCATACTTACTGGTGTGACAAGGATTCTGGTGACATGGTTCTGGATAGACGGGTAAGATTATTAGATTGCAGGATAGATACCATATAGATGGTGCCCTAGAGAATTTGAGTAGAATATCCGGGTGGATATTACTTGAGTGTCATAGATTAGATAGAGGGAGCTAGGCCACCTGTAGCGCGGCACCGTGCCCTGCACCAACAGAGGGATACACCCCAGAGGGGCAGGGCTTCTGTGCTGACAGTCGAGTAGACCGACGCTACGGGTGACGGGTTAGCAGGTCTGTCTTCCTGTTCTTCTTTCCATCTTGTTGTGTGATTCCATTAGTACATGCCAGGATATTGCTTGTGATTGCCTAGATAGCGTAGCTATCCTGTTCGAGACCGTGAAATCACGACCAGTAGGATTGTGTTGCTTCGACTTTGATTTGCTGGGGGTTTGACCTAGTGGAGGTGCGATCATCTTAATTTCGAGGACAAAATTTTTCTAAGGTGGGTAGGATTGTAACACCCAGTTTTCCAAATGAGGGTAATTTTGAAATTTGGTAATTATAATTATTTAATTATTGATATTTATTTCACATTATGATTTTTGGTGATTTTAATTATTTTTAAACTATTTAAAAACTGGTTTAAGTCATGACTTGTGATTTTGATGTGCTGCTAGTGAAACTTGAGAGACTGCATGACCTAGAGCCTAACCATGTCATTAGGATGACTTAATTATCGTTTTTAGCCTAGGGATATTTTGGTCATTTTGACTTAATTGAATTATTTGATGATTTATTGAATTGGTGAATTTTAGGTTGACTTGACTTGTTGAGACCTAGTGAGCTAGCCTAGAAGCTAACCCTAGCCATGGTGACCCTAGTCTAACTTAGGTTAACCTACATTTAGTCATTAGAAACTAATTTTAGAATGAGGGGATTCGGTTTAGTGCATTTAAGTCATGGTTTATGATTTTATGAAATGGCTTATGACTTCATGACTTGATTAACCATAACTTAAGCCCATGGGCCAATTTAGGAAACCCTAACCCTAATTTTTACAACTTATGACCAGCCACTAGGGTTCCCCTTTCCTATTAATATTCTCCTCCATGTTCTTGCCTCTTTTATTAAATTTTCACAAGTTTGAAGAAAGAGGTAAGAACCTTCTTCCCCAATCCATAACTTCCTCATTTCAACTCCTTTTTGGCTCAAATATTTTGCGTTGGTTTCTAATTGATCCCTACTTTATGTTCTTGGAGAGAAATCTCAGGTTTAAATCAATTTGGGGATATTGGCTAGCAAGAAGATTTCCCTCTTTTGAAGCTTTTCTTGGGAATTTCACCAATAGGTAATGGAACCCTAAACTCTGTAATTTCTGGATCTAATTGCATATTTAGGAAGCCCTAGGTGTCCCCTAGTTGTAGGACTTGGTTTCGTTTCAAGGTGGATTCATTTCGTGTCCGTATCGGACACGTATCAGTTGTACTGCTGTGTGTTTGATTAAATGCCACAAAGGGTTTAAAATTTGTATTTTTGAAAAGTGTTTAAATAGATTTGTTATATTATATATACATATTGATTTCGTGATTGACTGAGCACGAATCAGTGTCCTTGTCGTGTCCAAATCCGTATTGGACACGCTACGCACTGGCTCGGTTCAGTGCCCTGCTGATCGGGGTTGACACAGGACACGACACGGCGACTCAGGCCCTGAAAATTGGTGGACACGGAGGCCTAGTGACAGACACGACACCTGTAAAATTTCACACGACCTTGATATGTGTGCACGAAAAAAACGTGCCCGCACTATTTTCCCCACTGTTGCACACATGTACAGACACTCGACTGATACGCACTATTTTCTTGGACACGACACATTGTGGACTCGTTGCAGGCTGTGGGACACGTTCCCCTACCCTAGGCGAACCTAGACACGTGGCCACGAGACACGAGGACACGTGTGCCGTGTCCTCGACCTAAGTGAACACGTGCATGACACTGTTTTACTGTGTTCAGTTCTAATATTTTTTTTCCAGTGTTTAATTCCTGGTTTAAATAGTTTAATTATGTTTCTAATTACTAATTGAGATCCTAGACATGTTTAATGATCCCTGTTAAATTGAAATTTACACATTAGTTGGGTTGTTTGCAATTTATTGGGGAATTCCCTTAATTCCTGATACACATTCCAGTTTTTGCATTTCTGAAAACTAAATCCTATCTAAACTGATTTTGTTGATTCAAATGCATGTTAGTTTCATACAATGTATTAAATACTGCTGTTTAGGATTGGCATGATAGATTAGGTTGTGATCTAGAAATAGAATTTCGAGTGTGGGTTGGGACTGGACTGATAAATAGTCCTGGAAACCACATTTCTGAATTTCTTCTTTCTCTAAACTGATTTTCAATGTCAATATTGCTATGCTAATTTCTGGATTCAAAAGTGATTCAACCTATTTTCCCTGATTTAAATTACCATGATTAGTTCATGTATATGTGTAGGATTGATGTTAACTAAGGATTTTAGATTAAGGGTTTTGATTCATGATTTAAATGACAGTTTTCAAATGAGTTTTCAGAGTTTTAAATAATAGGTAACCTGAGATTTTAGATGAATGATTGAATCTGGGTTATAGCTAAACATATATGTTATTCCTGCTAACACATTGTGTCAGTCCATCCTTTCCCTCATGTTCAAATATCTACATAGGTTTCTTCCATGGATTGATGTTCAGTTCCCATGTGCAATGTTGGACTTCAAAATTTCTGAGATTGAACCCCAATGCAATGCCATATCACACACAGGCCTCACATAACTGTCCTGTATTGATCACCCTTATTAATCTGCTGACCTTCACACACTGCCATGTTCCTGAGAACCACTGATTACCTGGGACTGAGTTTATGGAGATAACTGAAATGGAACACCATTCCTGTCACCATTACGCTGCACATATAGGATTAGTTGGGTTTCAGGTATGATTAGATTGAGATCAGTCTTGAGCATGAGGATACATTGTATACTAATTTGCATATTTATTTCCTTAGGTTATTGACCCTTGAACTTGTTTCCTGAGAATTGTTCACACACATCCCCTGCCTCCTATAACCTAAGAACAGTTGACACTGCATTGACACTTCACCATCTTGATACTTTAACACTATGACACTTTCACTATAAACATATTTCATAAATCCTGAACTTCTTCCCTTTCTCAATGATTCTCATTCTTTTCTGAGTTCAGTTATATTTTAAACTGTTTTAGTAATGATTAGCTACCAAGATTTATCCATACACATGAGTACTTTACTGTCATGTGAGGGTGTGAATATTGGATGGGGTTTTGTGTAAAAAACTGAGTTTTTTCCCCACATAACAAAACCTGAGATTTACCTGTACCAAACCTGAGTTTCATTTCAAATAGATAACCTTCATTGAAGATTGAGTTACACAATTGCAAAATCTGGGATTTGGTTTGTTATATGAACTGTCAATTGGTTTTGAACTGATTTCTGAACACCTATATAAACTGCCAAATCCGAGAACATTGACACTCTCACAGGACACACACACATGGCTGTTCCTGAGTATGCATTACACTGAAAACTGGGAACAGTCTTGTATACTATTTTCTTATATGTATTGTATATACAAACATGTGAACTGATGACCTATATTACACTGTATCCTGAGATTTAAGGTAATTTTTAAACTATTTTTCCTAATGATTATTGCAATGTTAATTTACCTATATGTGTTTGAGTACTAGTCTCATGGTAGTTTCATATTAGCATGGGAAAATTGGGTTTCAAATTGAATATGGACTGTTAAATAAAATCCTAAAAAACTGGGTATGTGAACACTGTTTTTCCTTAACTGTTAATTGGATTCAATGTTAGCTCATTCACACACACCCTCTATCCTAGGAACCTGTCACACATTTCCTTCCTCACACACATGTCCACACATGCCTCACATATATACACACATATTCTGATCTCACACACATTCACACATCCCTCTTTTTCACTCACACACATTGAATTCCCTAATGTATATATATATATATATGATGATATGCCTATATACTAATGTATGCCTATAAGCATGTATGTATATATATGTATATAGCTAATGTATATATGTATATAGGTAAATGTGCATGAATAGATACAAGAATGAATGTAAGTAAGTATTATGTTAACCTAAGTTATAAAATAGGATTTTGGTATATGGGTTTGTATATTGTAATATTGTATAGTATTGCTCTATAGGCTAAGTTCTATTGTTAGGCTATATTGGTATAGGTTGGTGTAGACTTATATAGGCCTAGTTGGCTAAGTTTGACTTACAGTTGACCAAAGTCAATATTGACATAGACAGTTGACCCAGAGTTGACTAGAGTTGGACTTTGACCTAGATTGGCTTAGAAATCATGTAGTTTGCATAGTAGCTTTCAATTCTCTTGTATTTTACATATCATAACCTGTACTGCTCTATTTAGGACATTGTGACTCTGGTGCAGGCATCTGATATTACACCACTCTTCTCAGAGTACCAGGCGAGTACATTCTCTGATAGTTCTCTCATTTACTTGTCAATTACTGTATTTCAGTTCTAGTTAGTTGTATGCGATTCTCTGTTACAACACGTATGGATATTTTTGGATTCATGTATACGACACACATTTATTTTCTGGCCTCTATTACTGGTATCATCATTTCCGGCTTCTATTACTGGAATCACCTGCTGGAATCATCTACTGGAATCATTTACTGGAATCATTTACTGGTATCATTATATTTTGGCTGGACTCATCTTGAATCATTATGTCGGAATTCTGGATTCACTTGCTGGGAGGAGAAATACTAGAGTAAGACATGTAGACATACCCCATTGCTGGAATCACCCCTACTGGAATCTACTAGAATGATAGCCATCTCTCGCCTGATCAGTGAGAGGTGTGCCGGATTACCCACAGCCGTTTACATGTCGATCTCGGTATTTTAAAACACACTGCTAGAGTATAGGCTAGACTCACCCTGGAATCATTGGTTACTATAACTGGAATCGTCCCTTGCTGGATTCATTTTGTATGAGATTCATCCTGTACTGGACTTACATTGGAGTTACACTTGTCTACATTGTTGTCTGGACTTTATATCATATTACCCTGGTTCAGCTAGTTCTATTTTTACAGTCTTCATTGCTATGATTCTTCTCTTGTTTAGTATTTAATTTCCTAGCACTTTATCTGTCTTTCTTACCATCACCTGAATATAAACTGCCATTTTCATCAATACAACTGTCTATAACTGCTTTATAGTTCTCTGTCATTTACTTGGGTTTTCTAGATGAGATGTGCTCGTTCATGTCCTGATTGGACCTGTTGAAAATTTTACAGATGATTGCCCTGAGGACACATGTCCTACATTTTATTGAGGAGATGGCTTAGCTACCTATGGCCCCCAACACTCAGGAGTGATCGGAAGTTTAGCTAGTTTGTCTTGTTTTTAGTTTTTCTGTTTAAAACTGGAGTTGTATATAGAATTTGAGACTTGAGATGTATTTGAGATTGTTTGAGTTTGTTGTTATTTTATTAGTAGTTTGTTATCTTCAATTTCTTAGTTATATTCGGTGTTATCTTATCATGCTTAGACTGTGATTGAGTTACACCATATCTTATACTTTTCCTCCGTTCGGAGTTGATCATGATGAGTACATTATATACAGCATGAGTTGATGGTTAGTTAGAGACTTAGAACAGCGTTCTACCGCCGACACTGCGGCGTAGGCTGGACGCTGTTACGTACTCGTACCCTCACAGTGGGTGTGGGTCGTGACAAATAGGGCCGCATAAGCTCGTCTGGACTGGGCCACATAATGCCCTGCTAAGCAGAACCGCATAAACGCATCTGAACTGGAATGCATGAGGCTGTGCTAAACCGAGCCGCATCTTCTGAGTTGGGCCGCATAATGCTCCGCTAAGCAGATCCGCATAAGCTCATGCTAAATAGAGCCGCATAAGCTTACGCTAATTAGTGCTGCATAAGCTCATGTTCAAACAGAGCCGCATAATCTCGTGCTTAAACAGAGCCGCATAAGCTCATGTTCAAACAGAGCCGCATAAGCTCGCGCTTAAACAGAGCCGTATAAGCTCATGTGGACTGGGCCGCATAAACCTAAAAATACTAGGTGGTTTTGTTTAGCCATCTTTAATCTTGTTTCTCTTTATCTTTCTCTAGTGAATTTGCCAGTCACCCCAATGGGAGAGCCTCTGATGGGTCGCGTCCAGTCTGCTATAGGTGTGCGATTCGACCGCTTAGTCCAATATTTGACGAACCAGCTTCCCACAGATGAGCCTTTGGAGAGGCTGAATGCTATCAAGAACCAGCCTTTTTACTTTCTCTGCGCCATGATGAACTCGGGACTATTGGAGGGGAAATACCTGAAGCCGGTGTTCCTCTTTGGGGATACTTTGTCTATAAAGAACCCCCGAGTGCTGGATATATCCGAGAGTTGGGACTTTACTCTCGACGGGGTGGAAATCCATATCCCTCCGATAGAGCGTCATTTTCCTCTGTCATGGTTCAACATGTTACCGCTGGATAGAAAAATGGTGGACTCCTTGACTCCAAGCAGGTCGGGGATGTTTGTGGGAAACATCCATTACAACAGGAATTTGGGGCAGCAAATACGGCAAGGGAACCGGTTAGTTGGTATGTGATGGGACTGGCTCCGGGTACCTTCATAAAAGTATCGGGTCCCAATTTTACGTTCTCTCAAGCTGATACCTTCTTAACCCAGCTTGTTCGGAAGGGTCCTATCCTGTCGGCCGGTTGGCGTTGCTGAACTGGATAAACCCTATCCCCGCGTGGGCCAACTTGACCACGTGGATTCTGCGGAAGTATGAGACTCTTCTGTGTGAGATCGGCCTCTAACACGCCATTCGGGACACCTGTCATGGTCTACCCATAAATAAGACGTTGTTCATGGCTCTCCTGGAGATGTACAACCGGCGGACGGGAACCTTCTTCACACCTGGAAGGGAGCTGAGACTTGCTTTCCATGAGATGTACGTTATTTCCAAGCTACCCTGGGGAGAAGAAGCCTTTGAAGTGTACACTCCTACGAGCGAAGAGCTTGAGGATTTAGATCGGCAGTTCCCGGGCTTTGTTGTCGTATACCGGGAATTGTTATCTCACCACAGTACTTGTCACCAGACGACCATCAAGAAGGATGGTAGCTCGGAAGGGAGCATTCTTCACACCACGTCCTGGGTCTCATACCTTTTCACACTAGACGCCTCAGGCCGGGTCTCTTCCTGAGATCTTCAAACCCAAGAGGTAGTATAAAACCTGGCGTCGACTGAGAGATCGAGGTCCACGGGCGACACATTTGGGAGTCGAACTGATTCCTTCAGTTACTTTTATTATGGTACTCATTAACTGCCAGAGAAGGCACTCTTGGCAGGATTTCTGATGGTGTGGCTACGTAACTGCTTGGTCTCAGGAGGGGCAGGTTCCATTGAGAGGATCAACCGCCACTTTATCCTCTCCGCCGTAAAGCTGGTCTTTGGGGTCAGACTGACCCTTCTTCCGGCCATGGTGTGGAGCATACACCACGACCTTTGTACCTTTTCATCCAAGGTCATCGTCCGTGACACGGCGATGGATTTTGAGCGCATAGAGCTGCCATACCATTATCTGATGGGGTGGCTGTTAATGCACTGTCGGTCTTTGATGAGGCCTGGAGCAGAAGACGGCGTTATGGCCGATGACGCTTTCATTTTCCGATTCCACCATCAGCCCTGGGAGTGCAGCACCATGCTAGCCTGTCGAAGGGCGCTGGCGAGAGTGGATGGATATGACTTTTTTGTGTCTGTTTCTTGTTTTATCGCTGAATAAGTGAGGGCTGTACATGTTGATGGTACCGGCCTTCCTCACCTCTTACCTGAGAAAATGCTCCTTTGGCTGCGTAATATCCGTCCAGCACACCTAGTATATCGTAACCGCAACAACGTCTACCTGGCACCCTACTTGTCCAGCAGGTTCTTCCGCCAGTTCGGGTATAGCCAGCTGTTCTTTGACAGTCCCAGCTCTTGCCTGGGCTTTGAAGGTAGTATCCTGGACGGTATCAGGGCATGGCATTATTATGACACGGTTCATACCCGAACCACTTTTTTGGTTCCTGATGGTGAGGCACCAAGGGAGATTTTGTATATGGCGGCCCTATACCATGTTACGACGAGCAAGCCTTCCGTTAATTTTGATCCGAATACCAGCTTTATTGTGGGTACTGGCTTAGCGGAGAAGACCAAGGGGTCTAAGATGAGGAAGAGGAGGGCGAACACAGTTCCCGTGCCTGACTCGGAGTCCACCAATGCGGACGAAGAGAATGACGAGCGCGATACAGATAACTCTTCCCCTCCTGTGGAAGATGTTGGGGCAGATCAGCCGCCTGTTGTGCCAGATGAGATGGTGGCGGATCAGCCGGCTGTTGCGTCTGATGCGATGGTGGCGGATCAGCCGTCCGTTGCGCCTGGTGAGATGGTGGCGGATCAGTCGACCGTTGCGCTTGGCCCTTCACGTAAGCGAGGCAGGCGTGATTCTATTAGTGGCGTAACCTTCTCCATGAAGCGAGCTGCGGTAAGACGTCACGGACTGCTCATTAAGGAGAGAGGCGAAGGTGATGACGCCGTTTCGGAGTGAATTGAATTGGGACCATCTCCTTCTTTTTATCCCTTTCTTTTCCTGAACTATGACTTAATCATTTTTTCTTCTTTGTAGTCGTCGGAAGAGTCGGACTCTCGGGAACCGGCCGCTGTTTTTGAAGTCAATCCGGTCCTGAATACTTTGATTAGTGACATGAGTGCCGAGATTATTTCTGCCGGGGTCCCCTCGGCGGCGGCTGAGGGATCTCACATTGCTGAGGTCTCGACCCAGGGTGACGGGGGCTCCGCTGAACCTGTCCCCGAGACTGCTGAATTTTAGCAGGGTGACACTGATCCATTCGTATCTCTTTCCGGGGCGGCTGAGGCAAAAGAGCCAGCTGAATTCGGCTTGGAGGTTGCTGGTGAGGGGACTATGGAATCTGTGAGCGAGCCTCAGCCTCCACAACCCTCCCCTGGTAAGATAAGCTAAATTTTGACTAGTGAGGAGGCCCATTTGCTCTATCATCACAACCTTCAGGTTATGCTGATTGATGGTTGCTCTGGACATACAGGTCCTGCCTCTTCACTGCCAATGACGGATATTGTCATGGAAGGCTCTACCAGCGGGGATCTGGTGGGAGGGAGTGTGCCCCCCTTCTCTTCCGACTTATATTGAGGGGACTCCCGCTGGATCGGGTTCGGAAGATCGGACGACGATGCAGCCGGGGCAGGAAGCAATGGTCCATGTATCCTCTTCTGTTCATGTGGCTTCGAGGGTCGACCTCTCCGCCTTGTCGAGTATCCAGGCTCTTCGGGCCGCGGATGTCACGACCCGCACCCGCTTTTCGGACGCGAGCTCGAGAGCAAGCCAGCTACGTATCAAGCGGACTCCAGCCTGACTCGAGTACGTATAAGCTGTCAAGGTCAAGGGTATCATGTCTAATCTAAACTGTATCTCAATCCACAGGAATCATATGAAACAAGAATGAACAATTATGGGTCATGTTCTGCAGCCCATTAGCATATTGTTTGATTAGACTCTAAGAATGATATGCGTCTATAAATAAGCAGAATATATCATGGTACTGAATATAAAGCACGAAAGGATAATAAAGAGATATCACAAGCAAATACCTGTATCAAACATCGTAATCCTCTACCATCCTGCTCTGCTAACTAACTCCATACAGTCGCTAAACCTGAAGAGATCATCAGGTCCTTAGAGGACTAGCAAGATACATAAAACATGCCTATCTAACAGTTTAATCATGTAATAATATAAACAGGATGTAAACAGGTACTAGACATGAGACTAACCTGGGGCTACTGACAGATAGCTATGAACACGGATACGGGATCAAGTATGCATAAATAAACTGCTGGTAGATCAATGGATAACCAACCCTCGCCCGGATTGTGGACTCGCAGGTCAGTTTCATGATAAGTCACCCTCGCCCCGATTGTGGAATCGCAGGTGCAAAGGCAACCCTCGCCCCGTGTGTGGACTCGCAGGTTGTGGAAAAGACAAAGGAATAGCAGTTCACTCACTCATACTTACAGACACGACTCAGTCAAGACACAGGTGAAGATACGGTACAACTCAGTCTTGACACAGGTAAGGACAACTCTAGCATGATCCATGACGTAAACAAGCCTGGTATAACTATACTATCAAGTCGTGAAACACTGATATACAAGCAAGACAATAAACTAGTAAACATGGTATCACATAAATCTATAGCAACTAAGGTAACTTAAGATGACATACTAAGACAGGTGTACTATAAGCATGAAAATAAACTGTAGAGGGAGGCAAGGTATACTTGCCTGGTGGCAGCGCGAAGAACCAACAATGTAACTCCAATCAATAAGTCAGAAAGTCCAAGTCATCACAACTGTCTCCGAAAGCTGAAATAAACGTTACCAACATTCTCAGAATAGTCAAATTAGCTAGGATTGCCTGTCCTTAAGTCCAATTCTGGACACAGGGGCAAAACGGTAATTTTGGGTAAAAATAATGTCCGTCGTTGGACCCGCTTTGCACCGAAAAGCGTACCAGAGTCAACGGTCTCTAAATTCGTCAAATTACACGTCTACGGATTCGGTTTTCCGATACGAACCCAACCGTATGTCCAAAGTTGGATTCCGGTGGGCTGTGCACAAAATCGCCCGTTGAGTGGGACCGTGGGGCTCGTAAAACGACGATTTTATCAACTGTCTCAGAATCGAACCAAACTTGGCATACAGGACCAGAAAAATGATACGGTCCTGATGGCGCAAGTTTTGTCTCGATCTGACAAGTGTGAACAAAGTAATTGAGAAATTTGCAAAGTGCACGATACGGTGAATTTCGACGGATACGCATCAAATTCGTCGCGCACACGCAACCAATTTGAATTCCGTCAAAGCACACACGACCACGAAGCCGTTACACAGCTTTTGATGCCTACTGTGCGTGACCACATCATCCGGATTGACGGGACGAACGTCTTGTGGATCAATTTCTATGTTTTGAAAACAAATTTTTGGGAAACTTTGGAATTCGATTTCTCGACGAGTAGTCGATGAATTCAAATTCCGTAAGAAGGGATTCGAAGCCCTATATGTTGTCTATTAACCTATTCAAACACATTTTTTAAACAATCGCAGGATTTGCGGTTTGTTGCCTTCAAAGATGGGTATCTGGGTTCTAAGTGCTGTCCTGTTTCAGGTTGGTTTTTCGCCGACTTCGCGTCGATTTAACGGACAATATAGGGCGTCTAATTTTGAAGTATTTGAAAGGAAAAGTAGATGTACATGTTGCGAACATACCCAAGCAAGTAGCTTGCGAAACCATCCATTATCCGCGATGATATGTCGATGCGAAGGTAGCCTCCTTGCAGTACTTGCTGCTGTCGTGCTTTGGATCAACGCGCGTGTACCGACGCTGTCGTGGCTGCTCCGGCCAGCCGACGACCGCACGTGGCGGTGCGTCTACACCGAGGGGGTCGCCAGGGGGTGCATGGCGTGGAAGTTAGGGTTTTAGCATTTCAATGTTTAACGCTTCTCCTTGATCCCTCTGTTTGTTCGCGCAGAAATACTTATTGTGTTCCGCTCGGGCCGCTCAAGGGGTCTGGCTCAGCTGGGTTGTTCAGTTGGGTGGCCTAGGATGCACTGTGGGCTAGGTTGCTGCTATGTTGCGGGCCTGGGTTATTCAGCTGTGGGCTGCTGATTTAATCCTTTGCTTTTTTTTTCTGTTATACTCATATATATACATATAAGTATATACAAATATCTATATGTATACATATACATATATATAATTATAATCTCACCCAACAACTAATTAATATCCGTATATACGCGTATATATCTATATACACACATATACATATATGTAATTTATATAAATATACATACGCACATATATATATATATATATATATATATATATATATATATATATATATATATATTTAGAAATTATATATATCTATATATCTAATAATATATATTTTATATATATATAAATATATATATATATATATATATATATATATATATATATATATATATATATATATATATATATATATATATATATATATATATATATATTATATATATATATATATATATATACGCAAAATATATAATATATTAATATATATAATATATATATATATATATATATATATATATATATATATACGCATATTTATATATGCACATATACCAAAAAATTTTATACATATATATATATATATATATATATATATTATATATATATATATATATATAATATCTATATTAAATATATTATATATATATATATATATATTATATACTATATATATATTATTATATATATATATAATATATATATATTTGTATATATATATTTATATATAATATATTATATATATATATATATATATATATTTATATATTATTTATATATATATATATATATATATATATATATATATATAATATAATATATATATATATATATATATATATATATATATCTATAGATATACACACACAGAGATAACCAATAATAGTAAAATAGTATTATTTCTTAATAACCTCATTAATATTGAAATAAAATAATAATAATAATAATAATAAACTATTTATAATGGTCATGTCACAACTTGGCCTGGTTTTCCTAGTTAGGATATCCCTATGGCTAGGTTTTCCCGGGCATGGCTAGTACACTAGTCAAGGCACACTGCTACATCTCCCGTGCCACAAATCCTAGTCGTCTAGTACTTCAAAACTCAACCATGGCTAAAATCATCTACCGTAATATTTAACTAAATAAATATTTATAAAATTCTAAAATCCCCATTTAAATCAAATAAATAAATAAATATTTTTAAAAAAATTGGGAAGGGGAGCTACATATCTACCCACCTTAAACATAATTTCGTCCTCGAAATTCTAATTCGTAATTATTCCTGAAAAATCAAAATCGACTATTACCTTAATCTCCTCAAATTTAATTTCTCCAAAAACATTTTATGGCCTTCTCTAGTCATTTGGTATTTACGAAATCTTGAGGACTTCTACCCACCTTAGGTCACACTACTCCCTTGGAACAAGGGTCACTAAAATCTTATAATCTTCTAACTAGTGACTAATAATTCTACCAAAAATATCTAGGACATATGGTATTTATAATCTCTCATACAACCAACCAATTGTTCAATAATCAAGCAATATTATACTATAACTTAAGAATTTCTGATGAATCCTAGACTGCACGATCATTCGTCACCTCGGAATAGGAAGGGACGAGAGTCAAGGGTACGAAAAACAAGGAAATATAATCAAGAGCAAATTTGGAGTTTTCAAAGATGTAGAGATTTTCTAGAAGAATTTTCAAACCAGTGTGGATTGAGATTTCTAAGGTTTAGTCAAGGTCGCAGGCTCGTACTGGTACAGTTACGTAACCGATACGATATGCTCTGACCTGTATGGGCCACCACAAAAACTTGTCACGACCCGCACCCATTTTTTGGACGCGAGCTCGTGAGTAAGCCAGCTACATATCAAGCGGACTCCAGTCCGACTCGAGTATGTATTAGCTGTCAAGGTCAAAGGTATCATATCTAATCTAAACTGTATCTCAATCCACAGGAATCATATGAAACAAGAATGAACAATTATGGGTCATGGTCTGCAGCCCATTAGCATATTATTCGATTAGATTCTAAGAATGATATGAGTCTATAAATAAGCAGAATATATCATGGTACTGAATATAAAGTACGAAAGGATAATAAAGAGATATCACAAGCAAATACCTGTATCAAACATCGCAATCCACTACCATCCTGCTCTGCTAACTAACTCCATACAGTCGCTAAACCTGAAGAGATCATCAGGTCCTCAGAGGACTAGCAAGATACATAAAATATGCCTATCTAACAGTTTAATCATGTAATAATATAAACAGGGTGTAAACAGGTACTAGACAGGAGACTGACCTGTAGCTACTGACAGATAGCTATGAACACGGATACGGGATCAAGTATGCATAAATGAACTGCTGGTAGATTAATGGATAACCAACCCTCACCCCGATTGTGGACTCGCAGGTCAGTTTCAAGACAAGTCACCCTCGCCCCGATTGTGGACTCGCAGGTGCAAAGGCAACCCTCGCCCCGTGTGTGGACTCGCAGGTTGTGGGAAAGACAAAGGAATAACAGTTCACTCACTCATACTTACAGACACGACTCAGTCAAGACACAGGTGAAGACACGGTACAATTCAGTCATGACACAGGTAAAGACAACTCTAGCATGATCTATGACGTAAACAAGCCTGGTATAACTATACTATCAAGTCGTAAACACTGATATACAAGCAAGACAATAAACTAGTAAACATGGTATCACATAAATCTATAGCAACTAAGGTAACTTAAGATGACATACTAAGACAGGTGTACTATAAGCATAAAAATAAACTGTAGAGGGAGGCAAGGTATACTTGCCTGGTGGCAGCGCGAAGAACCAACAATGTAACTCCAATCAATAAGTCAGAAAGTCCAAGTCATCACAACTGTCTCCGAAAGCTTTAATAAACGTTACCAACATTCTCAAAATAGTCAAATTAGCAAGGATTGCCAGTCCATAAGTCCAATTCTGGACACAGGGGCAAAACGGTAATTTCGGGCAAAAACGATGTCCGTCGTTGGACCCGCTTTGCACCAAAAAACGTGCCAGAGTCAACGGTCTCTAAAGTCATCAAACTACATGTCTACGGATCTGGTTTTTCGATACGAACCCAACCGTATGTCCAAAGTTGGATTCCGGCAGGCTGTGCACAAAATCGCCCGTTGAGTGGGACCGTGGGGCCCACAAATCGACGATTTTATCAACTGTCTCAGAATCGGACCAAACTTGGCATACAGGACCAAAAAAACGATACGGTCCTGATGGCGCATGTTTTGTCTCGATCTGACAAGCATGCACAAAGTAATTAAGAAATTTGCAAAGTACACGATACGGTGAATTTTGACGGATACGCATCAAATTTGTCGCGCACACGCAACCAATTTAAATTCCGTCAAAGCACAGATGACCACGAAGCCGTTACGCAGCTTTCGATGCCTACTGTACGTGACCACGTCACCCGATTTGGCGGGACGCACGTCGTGTGGATCAATTTCTATGTTTTGAAAACAGATTTTTGGGAAACTTTGGGATTCAATTTCTCGGCGAGTAGTCGATGAATTCAAATTCCGTAAAAAGGGATTTGAAGCCCTACATGTTGTCTATTAACCTATTCAAACACATTTTTTAAACAATCGCAGGATTTACGGTTTGTTGCCTTCGAAGATGGGTATCTGGGTTCTTAGTGTTGTCCTGTTTCAGGGTGGTTTTTTCGCCGACTTCGCGTCGATTTAACGGACAATATAGGGTGTCTAATTTCAAAGTATTTTAAAAAAAAGTAGATGTACATGTTGCGGACATACCCAAGCAAGTAGCTTGCGAAACCATCCATTATCCGCTACGATATGTCGATGCGAAGGTAGCCTCCTCGCAGTACTTGCTGCTGTCGTGCTTTGGATCCACGCGCTTGTAACGACGCTGCCGTGGCCGCTCCGGCCGGCCGACGACTGCGCGTGGTGGCTCGCGTACACCGAGGGGGTCGCCAGGGGGTACATGGAATGGAAGTTAGGGTTTTAGCGTTTCAATGTTTAACGCTTCTCCTTGATCCCTCTGTTTGTTCGCGCAGAAATACTTACTGTGTTCCGCTCGGGCCGCTTAAGTGGTCGGGCTCAGCTGGGTTGTTCAGTTTGGTGGCCTAGGATGCACTGCGGGCTGGGTTGCTGTTATGTTACGGGCCTGGGTTATTCAGCTGTGGACTGCTGATTTAATCCTTTGCTTTTCTTTTTTTTCCTGTTATACTCATATATATACACATATAAGTATATACAAATATCTATATGTATACATATACATATATATAATTATAATCTCACCCAACAACTAATTAATATCCGTAAATACGCGTATATATCTATATACAAACATATACATATATGTAATTTATATAAATATACATACGCACATATATATATATATTTAGAAATTATATATATCTATATATCTAATATATATATATATATATTTTTATATATATATATATATATATATATATATATATATAGATATATATATATATATATTATATATATATATAATATATAGATATATATATATATATATATATAATATATTATACGCATATTTATATAGCACATATCAAACAATATTTATTATATAAATATATATTATTATATATATTATATATATATATTATATATATCTATATATATAATATATATATATATATATATAGATATAATCTAAATATATATATATCTAAATATATATATATCTAAATATATATATATATATTATATAATATATATATATTATATATATATATATATATATATATATATATATATATATATATATATATATATTAATATATATCATATATATATATATATATATATATATAATATAAGATATATTTTTTTTTTCTTTTTTTTTTTTTTTTTTATTTATAAATATATATATATATATATATATATATATATATATTATATATAGATATTATATATATATATATATATATATATATATATATATATATTATATATATATATATATATATATATATATATATATATATATATATATATATATATATATATACATAGAGATAACCAATAATAGTAAAATAGTATTATTTCTTAATAACCTCATTAATATTGAAATAATAATAATAATAATAATAACAATAATAATAATAATAAATAAACTATTTATAATGGTCATGTCACAACTTGGCATGATTTTCCTAGTTAGGACATCCCTATGGCTAGGTTTCCCCGGGCATGGCTAGTACACTAGTCAAGGCACACTGCTACATCTCCCGTGCCACAAATCCTAGTCGTCTAGTACTTCAAAACTCAACCATGGCTAAAATTATCTATCGTAATATTTAACTATATAAATATTTATAAAATTCTAAAATCCCCATTTAAATCAAATAAATAAATAAATATTTCAAAAAAAAATTGGGAAGGGGAGCTACAGCGGAGGAGGAGTTAGCTGCTATTCATGCGTCTTTTCACTCGAAATTTGTTTCCCTGGTAGCAGGGGTGGGAAGTTCTGGCGCGTCTCCTTCGACACTGCCAGCTACACTTCCCCTGATGCCATCCTCTACGAAAGTTCTGGATGAGGCATCACAGGATATAGTTGACAGTTTCTACCGCCACTTGAAGAGAGGGGTCGAAGCTGTTGTGGAGCGGGGGACCCCCTTTGCCTTGGCCCGACAATGCGTCCGAGGCCATATTGATATTCTTAGAACCCTTCCTGGTGGGGCAGGGATAGTTGCACTTCTGGAGCCCAAGCTGTTAGAGGATGATTAGCTCGTGGCCCAGTTTCAAGTACTGCGGCAAGCTGATCTGTCTACAAAAATAGATCAGGAGCGGGGCTTCCTTATCACTGTGCTAGAGAAGGTAAGGGTTACACGAGATACGTCCAAGCCGGTTATAATGAAGGACCTTGGCGACTTATCTCTTCAGTATGACCAGCTGAGCTGCAGGAGCGAGGATTGTATGGCTCGGGAAGTGGCCGCCTCTCGCGGAATAGTCGATACAAGGGAGCAGATCCTCGAACTCCAGAGAAAGCTGGCTTTCTTGGAGTCTGAGCTTGAAGCTTCCCGTACGGATAAAGAGCTGATTGATCAGGAGGCCGAAAAGGTCGCCCGAGCTTTTGCTAGCCTGGAGCGTGCTCTGAAGAAGCTCGAGGACGGCTGGCGGGCTCATGCGCACCTAGAAGATGCGGAGCGGCTGACTTAGGAGGCCGAGCGTCAGGCCAAGCATGGGTTTGAGCGGTCGACTGCCTTGCTGAGGGATCGTCTCATAGAATTGTGTATCACCGAGCCATAGTCGGCCTTTTTTTTTCTTCTTTCGTTTTCGTTCTTTTCCTTTCTTGAGAGGGACATGGTCCCCAGAACATATAGTACTTTTGACTTTGAAATTAAAGAGTATGTTTTATTTTACCCTTCATTTGTACTGCTTACTTGCGTTTGTGGCGTTGTGGTATTTGCCCCACTAGGGACTGTTTGTGGACTTGTTACCCTGGGTATACCTTGGTTTTAGGTACGGATAACAAGTTGATGGGGATACTTGGAACAATTCCACAGTAAGGTGGCTATGGACGTTCCTGGTATCTGGAGAAAGAATGCCATGGAGCAGCTGGGCCCCCGGGGCATGATGAGACATGAGGGGCATGTACTAGGAAACTTAGTACAACATTTGTGGTCAACAGAGGACATTTGTAGGCCTATTATCCTTGGCGTACTCCGGTCTTGGGTACGGATAATAAGTCGAGAGAAAAACTAACATACTTACTCAGAGGTAAAGAGGACATGGTAAATATGGGGGTTTCTTCGATGGAGCCTTCCCACTCAGAGGTACGGAGGACATGGCAGGAGTGGGCTTCATGAAGGGTACATAGAATAACTCAGAGGTAATGAGGACGTGGGAGTTCTATGTGAGGAGCGGTTTGTTTTTGATGGAAGGGAAACAACTCAGAGGCAGCATCGACGTGGTTGTTTCGAAGAATTTTTGGATCTGTTACCCTTTTTGTGCACTGACAGTGCGGGTATTGGATCATAAGGAGGGAGCTCTTTTAGGAAGAAAGTTCAGAGGTATAATCATACATGACTTACTACCTAAAAGACGCAATATAGATTCATCTGTAGTGACCAGAGTGTAAGTTCAGCGGTACCTACAGGTACATAACTCTACAATCTGGGAGATTTGGGATCAGAATGTAAGTTCAGTGGTACTAGAGGGTACGTAACTCGTCATTTTGGGAAATTTGGAGTCGAAATATGAGTTCAGCGGTACCAGAGGGTACATAACCCAATAATCTAGGATATTTGGAGTCAGAATGTAGGTTTAGCGGTACCAGAGGGTACATAACTCAACACCCTGGAAGATTTGGAGGATGTCGTTTCAGACGTAATACTTTTTTAGGAACTTGCCGTTGATGGGCAACATGAGCAAGTCTCTATTTTGTTTTGCGAGACGGTAAACTCCATTGGAGAATACAGCATCGATGATGAACGAGCCTTCCCACTTGGCTGGAACTTGCCGGCAGTTTTATGAGTCATAACTATCAGCCTCCGAACTGCCAAAACGAGATGGCCCACTTGGAATGTTCTGATTTTAACCTTCTTGTTGAAGGCTCCGGAGATGCGGGCTTGGTACAGCTCGATTCGTTGTTGAGCTAATAGGCGCTTCTCATCTAGGGCCTCCAACTCTTGCAGTCTGCTATGGTGATTATCATCCGTTGTCAACCGATAGGTAAGGGCGGTACGGAGTGAAGGGATTTGAGTCTCCAGTGGGAGAACTGCCTCACTCCCGTACACCAGAGAGAATAGCGTGTTCCCAATGGTCGTCCGAATTATAGTACGGTACGCCCATAAGCATTCGCCAAGCTTTTCATTCCTGTCGCGCTTGTTTGATGACACGAACTTCTTGAGCAGCTTGATGATTGTTTTGTTGAACGCTTCAGCCAGACTATTAGCCGTCGGGTTGTATGGTGTTGAAGCAATATTCTGGATTCGGTGTTTGTCGTAAAATCGATAGAAGGCGTGGCTTGCGAACTGCGGACCATTATCGTGGATGATCCTTCGGGGTAGTCCAAAGCGATAGATGACGCGATGCTTGAGGAAGTTGATCACGTTTGAAGTCTTGACTTCTGCCAGCAGAATAGCCTCCGCCCATTTAGAGAAGTAATCTGTGATTGCGAATATAAAGCGATGTCCTCGGGACGACGGCAGAGTGATTGGACCAATAATGTCCATTCCCCATACTTCGAATGGCCAGGATGCTACCATCGGATGTAGAAACTCGAATGGCTGGTGAATAAAATCTGCGTGGACTTGACAGGCTTTGCACTTTCTTGCATAGTCTATCACTTCTGCAACCATTGTGGGCCAGTAGTAGCCTATTCGGCGAAGGCGGTCTTGTAGTTTCGGGCCAGGCTGATGGCCCCACAGATGCTATCATGAGCTTCACGCACGGCTTCTTTGGCTTCTGTATTTGACAGACATCGAAGTAGTAATCCATCGTATGATCGCCGATATAGCATTTTCGTCTCTGTATCGTAGAAGAATCTGAGGGAACGTCTTCTGATAGAAGTGGCTTCCTTCGAATTTTCTGGCAGGATGTCATAGACTACGAAGTCAATGAATGGTTGTCTCCAGTCTGGTGCTTCGTCGACTGTCAGCGTGGAGTAACTCTCAACACATTGAACACTATTCCTGGGGTAGACCAACTCACGGCCTATTATGTCAACCAGATGATGAGCATGATTTAGAACTGCTAAGGAAGCGGCTAGGCCTGCTAGGGCGTCGGCTTCAATATTCTGGAGCCTGGGAATGTGTTCTATGAAGAACCCTTTCAAGGATGAGATGATGTCGATCGCTATTTGGTGATAGGGGATCATGTCTTCATGATGCACTTCGTATGAGCCCAGGATCTGGTTAATGATTAGCTGTGAATCGCCGTATGCTTCAAGGTACTCTACCTCCAGCTCTTTTCTAAGTCGGAGGCCAATGACTAAAGTATTGTACTCGACCATATTATTTGAATAGGGCTCCGTGAGGGAATAAGCCCGATTGATCACTAGCCCGGTAGAAGAAATCAGCACCATTCCGACTCTAACAACGATGTTGCCCTTGGGCCCAGTCCTAGAAGCGCCGTCGAAGAACATTCGCCATACAGTATCATGGGAGGCTACATTCGAATTTGTGACCTCATCTGGAATCTCTTCGTCTATTCTGGTTGACTCCGATCCTGGATGAGCTGCTAAAAAGTCTGCCAAAGATTGACCATTAACGGCCTTCTGTGGGACGAAGATCATGTGGTAGGAAGACAATAATATCGCCCAGGTAGCGAGGCGGAAGCTGAGTGCATCTGGCTTGGTCATGAGGACCCTGAGGAGGTTAACTCTTGATACGACATGGATGGTTTGTCCCGTGACGTAGTATCGCATCTTCTGAATGGCGAACACCAGAGCAATGTACTAATTTTCTACGGTAGTATATCGGTGTTCCGGCCCCATCATCATTCGGCTAAGGTAATATATAGCCTGCTCATGGCCTGTATCATTATTTTGCGCTAGTAAAGCACCGAGAGAATGCTTCGTTGCTCGCACAAAGAGCAGGAATGGCTTTCCAACCGGGGCCACCAGGACTGGAGGGTTCGACAGATATTTTTTGATGTTGTCGAAGACGCGCTAGCATTCTTCATCCCATACGAATGAAACACCCTTCTTCATGAGGTGGGTGAATGGTTGACATCATCCGGAGAGGTTAGAGATAAACCTCCTGATGTAGGCCAGCCTCCCTTGAAGGCCTCAGAGTTCACAGAGATTTCTTGGGGGACTCATCTCCATGATTGCCTTCATCTTCTCAGGGTCTATGTGGATACCTTGGGAAGTAAAGATGAAACCCAAGAACTTCCTGCTGGATACGCCTAAAAAGGATTTTGTGGGATTCATCTTCAAATTATGCGCTCGCATCAGGTCGAACACCGTCCTCAGATCATGCAGATGATCTTCTTTCGAGCGGCTCTTGACGGCGATGTCGTCGTCATAGCATTCTACTGTCTTGCACAAGTAGTCTCTAAAGATGATGCTCATAGCTCTTTGATAGGTGGCGCCAGCATTCTTTAAACCAAAAGCCATGACTGTGTAGCAATATATGCCAATTGGTGTTCGGAATGATGTATGATTTTCGTCACCAGGGAACATCTTGATTTGGTTGTATCCTGAGAAACCATCCATGAATGACATACGCTCAAAGCTGCAGGTGTTGTCAAACATGATATCTATGATGGGGAGGGGGAATTCATCCTTAGGACATGCCTCATTCATATTACGAAAGTCGATGCAGATTCGAATCTTTTCATTCTTCTTGAGGACTGGTACTATGTTGGCGACCCAGTCTGGATCTTGTTCCTCACGGATGAAGCCGCTGGCTATTAGTTTGTTGACCTCAGCTTCAATGGCATTCATGATGTCGGGACGGAACCGTCGTTGCTGTTGCTTGACCGGTTTTGCGTCCGAACGGATATTGAGTTTGTTAAGTGAAACTTCGAGATTTAGTCCTGGCATATCTTCGTAACTCCAGGCGAACACGTCAATGTATTCTCTGACGAGTTGCAGTAGCGATTCTCGCTCTTCGTCTGTCAGATTCTTACTGACGAAGATGGGCTTTGGAGAGAACTCATCACTGAGATCAACTTGCACAACCTCATCCTCGGTGGGAGGCTCTTTTTGTTCGAACCGCTTCTTCTATTGCTCATCTAGCTGTTGTGCCCACGGCTCTAACTCAAGAAGTTCAAGAATGTCTTCATCTTCTTCGTAGGCGTCGGCAAGTGCCATATTGACGGATCAGACTTGCCTGAGCATGTCCCTAATGCTGACATCCGAATCGAAAGTGGGTGATCTGGTTGAGTGTGAGTGCCAGTCGCATTCCTCGTCTGAGCTTTCAGGGGTCGTCGCGGGTGTAACATAACCTAGCCCACATTTGGTCTTGTTGTAGTAATCTCGTGGTTTCCCAGCTTGGATAGGCAATTGTAAGCGTAATCGCCGTCCAGTGCCGTAGTTCATGCCTGGCATAGTTTCCACATCATACCCCTGTTTTGCATGAGGTACTTGGATTGGGGACTATACAAATAAAGGGGCAGTCTTCTGGTGTCGGGTTCGAGATCAATTTCTTCTACCCTAAAGGGTTGTCGATCATTCTTCCGGCCGAACATGATTGGATTTCATTTTTTATCTATCTTTATCATGCTCTACCTTAGATGTGATTGAGACTGTATCTGCTATGTCACCCCCATTCGGGGAGTATAAACTGCTTAGCCTTATACTGTTAGATGCATGAGACCTAGGACAGCGTTCTACCGCCGATACTGCGGCGTAGGCTGGGCATTGTTACATTCTCGTGCCCTTACTCTAGGGTGCGGGTCGTGACACGTTTTTAGTGTTGGCCCATGCAGGTCGAGATTCGCATTAGTGCGATTTCGTAGTAGCACAACGACTTAGTTGTACTACTACGAGCCTGCTATAGGATATATAAATTAAGATGTTAGGATGAGAGGATACTCAATCACTGTTAGGATTCCTTGAGAGATTCCTGGAATGACCCTTGAGAATCTCATTTTGAATTCTGATTTAAACTCCTTTTCCTTGTTTTGATTCACCTTTTTCCTTGATTTGAATTTGATTTTGTGGATTCATTGTAGTACTTTGAATCCTGGTATTAGTTGATAATTTTGATAAAATTTTGTAGTTGTTGATTTAATTTTGTATTTAGATTAATATTTTTAAATCTAAGATACTCAATCACACTTAGGATTCTTTGAGAGATTTCTGGGACGACTCCTGAGAAACTCATTTTGAACTTCAATTGGAATTCCTTTTCCTCTTGTTTGGATTCACCCTCAATCCTTGCTATTGAATTTAAGCTTGATAGGTTCCTCTCGTTTGAACCGATGAGAAGGAACATATCTTCATTATTCTTTCTCGCCATTATTCCCTTGCATTTTTATTTACCTCTTATCCTAAACTCTGTCTCATTACATTAATTGTCCATATCTTGTCGTCCCTACCAGATGTACTTCGAAATCCTTGAATCTTCGTATCTTTTGCATGGAGAAGGCTAAGGAAGTGACGTAAATTATGTAGCTCAGAGAAGACGTAACTGGTTATTTTATGATGATCTAAAGGAAATCAAATATGGAGTGTTCCATATGGAAACTTGAGATAGAAATGTGGTAAAGGTCTCGAATAGAATAAAGAGATGTATACTGCCAATCTGGAAACAATTACATTTAGAGAAATTTTGGGGTTATGAGATAGTTTATAGGTGTATTCAAAACTAATGAGGATATCAGAGGTCAACCTAGTTTTGAGAACTTAGAAAATCTTGGTTATTGATTTTGGGGAAAACTTTTACTGTGAGGCTATGTAGAAGGTTAGTAATGGAAAAGAGAAGCTAATTGTGTTTAATAAGGATATTAAACAAAATGTTGCGAGAAAATGATTAGGGATAGAGAGAACACAAAGTTATGGAAGTTTAGAGATTGTTGTGAAATATTTTTAGGAGAATAATATTCAAGGGTGTATGTCGAAGAAAATACGGAAGTTAATTTTATGATGGAAGATAAGTTTTGTAAGGCCTAAAGATTTAAATTAAATAATACGAGGAGAACAATTTGAACAAGTTCAAGGAATTCGTAAACGAGATTTGGAGGTTTTGGGTCAAATTTAAGACAAGGTGAAAGAACTTGGAAATTTAAATAAATGGTTAATGTTGATTCCTAAATATAAGGGCTGTGCTTCAAGAGTGATGTTTGGAAATTGGGAATTGCCTACGGTAGTCATGGTAAGGGTTTAAGTAAAGTTTAAATTTTCATATGAAGACTGGTGAGGTAAAGATATGATTGGCAAGTTATGACCAGATGAACTTAAGAGTATCAAAAGCAGATGACTAACTCGATCTTCATTATTTTTGTGCATTAATTACCACCTCTTGAACTCCCACTTTCTAATTGAGATCCTTGACGTTCCTTATCGTGACTTTGATATTCGGAATGTAATACTAGCTGTTACCCTACAACAAATCTTATATGAAAGACCTAGACGAGCTCACCTTCGTGTAGGTATATCATGCCCCACTAAAACCCGTCTTTTTGTACTCTATTTTCTTGATATGATTTTCTGGTCAACTGGCTAAACTATAACCTCTACCATTATACTAAATTTCTTTTTATTTCAATTAGAAATCCATCCTTGACTCAATTCTTTCGACCCGACATGTGATGATGTTCTATTTGTTTCCTTAGAGTCTTAACCTTGTACCTTATCTCATTACTTGACCCGTTGGTTAAGAAACTTGGACTATGTAATTCCTTTCATCATTACCACCCTTATATCTTGTGCTGCTAAATTAGCCTTAGTTTGCAAGCTTATCTATTTTCGAGCTTGGTCATGTCATATTTTATTGGGTGGCCACCCACTAACATATTGTCTAATCAGAACCGGTACATGATGGTCTGATCAACCTATTGCACTTTGGTTCGCTTTTTCATGTATCAATCTACGAGAATGGAGACATAGTTAAACTTGACCCCAGAGTCTCATTCGCGATAGCCTTGACAATTCTCCTTGAAATCTTTTCATCGCCTATGAAACTCATATTCGTACTCAGTCGAATTAAATTTAATCATGACCTGAACCTCCATCATTGGATGCTCGTGCTCATACTTTGATTTCATTGATTTTCCTTCTTACCCAAATCTCGTTTTATTTCGAAATTAATCAACTTAGATCGTGTCAAGACAAAATCTATTTGTGATTTGTTGTGCCTAAATTTTCAATTTTTGTCATTTTATGGAATAGTAACCTTTTAATAATTTTTTAGTTGCTTGTTAATGACCAATTTTTATATAGGATGGTAGACAGCCCTACAACCTTGATGATTGTTGTTCCCTTACCTTCCCAATTAGGACACCCTAGATTATTTGTGTGTTAATACCATAGTACTGTTTTGACCTAGAATGATTAGTGTACCCAGGTGAGACTTCCAACTGCTACGGTATGCCCTGGCCTTGTATACTATTCCTTCAAATTGCATGATTTAGATAAAAAAAATTTAGACCTTGATTGTTGGGAAATAGGGACGTCACTCCATTAGTATCAGTTGTTGATATATATAGGTTAGTCCTTGATGTGGGAATGTGTGTCTATAAAACTGTAGCTCATGAGATTTATGAGAGATTATAGTGTCAGCCTTGATAGGATGTACTAGTCTTTTGGTGAGTATAAATGTGTTATGAGAGATAGGGGCCTATATGTCTTAGTAATGCATCGTTCCTATGGTAATAGAATGTATTAATAGATGGTTAATAGCAAGATAATAGTTGAGCATACCTATAGCCTATGATCAGTTCCTTTTCATCCTTAGTTAAGACCACTTTAAAATAGGTCCAGTCCCTTGGATATAGGTTCCAGTCCATATTTTATTAAAGTTCTATTACCGCCGTACAGCAGAGCAGTGTTGGAGGTATTCCTAGATTGATACTATTTAGATGTCCATTTATTATTCTAGTATTAGGAAGTGTTACCTTAGATATTGGGTAGGTTAGGGGCTCTAGGAGGAGTACTATCGATCTTAAATTTCGAGGACAAAATTTTTCTAAGGTGGGTAGAGTTGTAGCACCCAGTTTTCCAAATGAGGGTAATTTTGAAATTTCGTGTTTATAATTATTTTAATAATGATATTTAATTCATGATATGATTTTTGGTGATTTTAAATCATTTTAAAATTATTTAAATCAATGACTTGTAGTTTTGACGTTTTGCTAGTGAAACCCTAGAGACTGTTTGACCTAGAGCCTAACCATGTGATTATGATATTTTAATGTCATTTATGGCCTAAAAATATTTTGCATTTGACCTCTTTGAATTATTTTGATATTATTTTATTATTTATAATATTGTTTTGGGATTATTTGAGTCGGGTTCGAATTTCATCTCAATCCGACTTGTAATGGGGACCCGGGGTAACTTAGACTCTAGTTGGACCCATGCATTAGTTAGCCATAGCCCACATTTTAATTAGTCATGTTAGAAAGATTAGTCATAATCCTAATTATTAGGTTAACCATTTAGAGTTTTTATTTTGACCCTTTTACCCCCAAACCCTAACCAAAATTGTTTTAAACACTTGTAACTAAGGGAGGGGCAAACTTGTAATATTCAATGAGGGGGATAACCATTGTGGCCGGCCCTAATAGGACTCCCATCTCATTTCCTTTGTTTGAGAAGTCTTCTTCCCCAAGTGCTCTCAAGCTCTCCCAAGGAAGAAGCCTTTCTCCTTGGATTTTCTCTCCTTTAGGTAATATTTCCTTCTCTTTTATTTCTCCATTTTGCATTTAGGAAAGTTTTAACCATAGGAATGACCCCCATTATTGTGTCCCTATTTTGTGTCCTCTTGTATCCATTATGTGTCCTTTAGGGATTTCTATTGTATTATTGTTGTGTCTTGTGTTCATGGGGAAAACCCCCAAACTTGGACACACATTATATTTAAAATATTGATTAAATGAATTAATTCATATTAAATCTCATATTTGAATATGTAGAAATGTGTTCTTGAGTACTTTACATTTCATTCATGTATCTCTTATAGATGTGTTCATGTTACATATATAGATTTGCGTATGTATGTATGTATATATATATATATATATATATATATATATATATATTGTAATGAGAGTGTATCTATATTTATATATGTAATAAATGGTTCATGATGATTATATAATCAAGTTTGTGAGTGTAGTTCCTCATATTATTATTGTCATTATTGTTGTGGATAATTAGGATATATATTGCGTATTCTTTTGGCTCAAACTATCTAAATCCGTCATGATTTTTATCCACGTTTTTAATTTCAGCCCTAACTTAGAAATGTCATAACTTCTAGCTCATAGCTCGGTTTAATCTCCCATTTTTTTAAAAGAAGTGTATTGAAGTTAGCTTTCCAAAACCATGTATTAATAGGCATAATTCTTTCTGTAACTTTCTGGAGAATTATTTGAGTATCAGCTGTACGAAAGACAAACGCGTTCTCGGTGTTTTTGCGATTTCGGGAGTTTTCGGAAACGAAAATGCGATCCGTTTGAAGTTTCGGAAAGCTAACACATAGATCTATAACATACTTTAATCCTAGATTTTAATTCATGCTGAAATGGTACAGTATTGATTATTAGTAGGAGTTACTATTCGGCATATATATTTTGTGCACCCTTGTGTGTAATATAATGTTCTATTTGATTTTAACCCATGTTAATGTATATACATTATGTAATTAAATAGAGAATGCAAGCATGATTAAATGGTTAAATAAATAATGTATGAGGTGTAAGTATCCTATCTAGTGTAAGCATGTATAAGTATGGCTTGTAATGAATATGTAGGTTCCATAGTATGTAATGTATGCAATATACAAGTTAATGAGATGTAATGTTCCATGTTAACACAAATCCTATATTACCTCATATACCCCCTTACACTATGTTGACACTATCACACTTGACACTTTGTTCACTTACACTTTGACACTCTTTGATATGTATACACTATGTATGCCCATTTAACCCTCACTTGCCCCTTTGCCATGTTCACATACACACACATAGCCTCTTAAATAAGTATTTATGAATATAGTTAACTTAGCTATGTATGTATATTATATATGTTAGCATATTGTGTTGTAATATATAAGTTTATAAAATCATTTGAAATGCCATGATTATAGACCTAATGTTGAATACCAATATATGTATGGGTATATATGTGTAGACATATATAGCTTAAAGTAATAGATTACCTAGTGTACATCCAATGTGAATTCTTGCCTATTTTAGTATTGAATAATTGCATGCTATATAGAGTTGGATGTATGTTGGCTTGTATAGCCTTGTATTGATGTGTGCTTGCTAGGATAGTCTTGGTTAGGCCTAGTAAGACTTGCTGGGTTAGGACATGACCTAGTTTGACCTAGTTTGACTAGTGCAGTTGACCAGAGTTGACTTTGGCCTAGTTTGACCTAGATTCATGTAGAATACATTGTAGTGCTTTATATTACCCTTCTGGACATGTTCTGACTTGTGCTGTTCTAATTAGGAGCCAGACACCTCTCCTCGGACAGTATTTTTATCTTGGACATTCAGATATCAGGCGAGTACATTCTCTGATCATTTCATATCCTACTTAGAATTATTTCCTGCATTAAATTACTTTACTTGTACTGTCACGTTGGTCACACGGATTGGTACTATATGGATCCCTTCTTGAGATGTTATCCTTAGGGAGCATCGGGTACTCTATGTTCTGTGCGTTTCACTTACATGTCGTATTACTATGCTTCGTTGGTTCTTCGATCACTTGTGACATATACTCTTATGATCACAGAATCTTCCTGGAATCCTTATCCCATTTATGGGTCTACTATGTATCACCCTTCGGGGGCTTACCACCCTTCGGGGGCTTACCACCCTTCGGGGGCTTATCACCCTTCGGGGGCTGTTACATAGTATCATAACATGACCTGGTTGGATCCTTGTGTATTGATTGGGGGTACGGAGGAGTAAAAATGGACATGTAAATAATACACCAGTAGTGTCGCATCAGAATCATTCCATAGTGTAGCATCAGAATCATCCCAGGCCATTTACATGTCTATATTGTACTCTGAATCACTAGCCACTGTTAGTCTCTATTTATAGTAGATATTTCTATTACAACTCTCTCTCTGTTTACATACTGCACTTCTTTCAGTACCTGTATCTTACTTTACTGCATGATTATATTTTCTAACCTGCTATGATCTGTTGAGATGTACTGTACTCGCTCCCGTCCTGACTGGACCTATTGATAAATTTTATAGACAGCTTGGAGGTTGCCTGCTAGCCTAGAGAAGACACTTTAGAGGTTGTTTAGATAGTTATTTTCCATCGTCTGGAGTTGTATTTACTTTGTGGATTACTGTATTTGAGTTTTGATATGTATTTCTGGATTTTTGTATCATAGACACTTAGTCTTCTATCTCCTGTATCTCTTTTGGATTTCATGTTTTATCTATCTTTATCATGCTCTACCTTAGATGTGATTGAGACTGTATCTGCTATGTCACCCCCATTCGGAGAGTATAAACTGCTTAGCCTTATACTATTAGATGCATAAGACCTAGGACAGCGTTCTACCGCCGACACTGCGGCGTAGGCTGGACGTTATTACGTTCTCGTGCCCTTACTCTAGGGTGCGGGTCGTGACAAAGGTGGATTGTCAAAGGTTCTTCCAATCCAATTGCCGCCTCAGTTTGAGCTTGAGTATCCCCTTCGGCAAGGAGCTTTTTCGACTTCTCATACAAGCATGAATCTGAGTAGTAGGATTCGGCCCCTTTCAAGGGATCGATGTCGACAAATTCTGTCCTCACGAAGCCGTGCTTGTCGACGTACTTGAAGCACTGGTGTAGTGTAGAAGGCACGATCATGTAATCGTGTATCCAAGGATGCCCCAGGAGAATATTGTAGGAAGTGTCCGCATCTAGGACATAAAAGGTCACTTCTGACTGAAGGTCGCCGATTTGGCACTTCAAGCGAATCTTCTTGATCGAATAGCTTCTGCCTGAATTCAAACCGCTGATGGCGGTGCTTGTCGGTGTTAGGCGATGCATTGGGATGCAGAGATGGTGTAGTAAGCTCTTCGGGATGATGCTTATGGAAGAACCGGGATCAATATGCATCTGATCCACCTTGATATCGCCAATGTACCCAGTATAATACAGAGGGCGATCGTACAGGTTGGTCTTGATAAGCATATCCTGCGGAGTGAAGACAATATTGGGCATTGCACCGGTGCAAGCACTGTCCTGGAGATCTGTAGGCGAGCTTTCCCCAGTGAGATTGGACTGAGCCAGATATGCATCGGCATTCTGGAGTGCCTCGCTCAGTGCGATGCAAACATCTTTGGAGAGTCTCAGGAGCTCGTATAGCGATAATTTGGCCGGTGTGTTAGCTAATTGTGCCAAGATGTCGAAGTTGTAGGGCCTAGGCTTGTCAAAGCGAGTCTTCTTCGGCCTAGGCTTGTCGGTCGTCGAAGGCTGCGAAGGTCCTGGAGCATCAGCAGCTGTTGGCTGATAATCTTCAGCCGAGTTACCCGGTAGAGGTTTGGTTTATGCACCAGAGCGAGTAACAACAGCAATAGCTTCTTTGACCTCTGCCGAGATTGTGCGACATAATTTAACTTTTCCACTCTTCTTCGTACTGGTGGAGGAAGGTGCGAACTGAATCACTTCAGGTACCAGGTCCGGATGGACCCACATGATCTCCCCCCAGGATATGGTAAGGGGCACTAGACCAGCAGCCTGGTCTCAGGAAGGTGAAAGATTAGCGACCTTCATCTTTGTTCTAGGGACAGGTACTACTCCATCTTAAGTCTTTGTCGGAGGGAAGCTGCCGAATTGTATTGACACCATGTTGGCTGCTACAGTCACCTCTTCAAAAACAATGGCCAGGGCCTTAGAATCAATGAAATGCTGGATGTATCGCTTCAGTTGGTAGCAGTCTTGTGTAGCATGGTAGACATAGCGATGGTAGTGAAGAACAGTTTGGCAACTCTAGAGGGGGGGTGAATAGAGTTTATATAGAAAAATAGCCAATTAAAAATAACTCTTTTACCAACAATAAATAATCAGAGTAAAGTGCGGAAAATAAATGAAGAGCAGAAGAGCATACGCAAACACAGCAATTTTAACCTGGTTTCCCTCGTGGAGGACTAGTCCAGGCCTGAGAATTCTAGCTCAGGATTAAATCCACTATTTGTGAAATAGTAGCTTACAACCCGTGCCTTTACTTCAGAAGAGCACGTCAACTTCTTACAGTGAATCGCAGTGGCGATTGCTTGGAATTGTCCAAGCGATTTCTTCACTCTTGCACAAGAATCCTAACTGAGAGATGCTGAGCACTCGAGACTTAGGAGGCTTGTGGCTAGTAGATGGGAAGGGTATGGCTTATAGAGCTTGTAGGAGAGAAGAGAAGAGAAGATTGAGTGATTCAAAATGAGAGAATTCATGCCCTATTTATACTGATTTTTGAGGCAGTATTCGGCCAAAATTCGGGTAGGAGAATTCAAAAATTTGGCCGTTGGACAGCTAGCAACCAGCTAACCCTAAAATTAGGGTTCCTGATTTCTAGGGGACAGAGTTCGGCCCGAACTCTGTGTGGAGGCAGAGTTCGGCCCGAACTCTGTCTCCAGAGCACAGAGTGATTCTAAGTGGGACTTGTGGGCAATTTTGTTTTGGTGGAGCTTGGGATTTTGGGTAGGCTTGTAGACCAAGTTCCAAGAGCTCAGCATAACTCAGAGTACATACTTCTAGACTCAATGAAATGTAAAAGTACAGACTCAAAAATATACTGAGAGTCGGAAACTGAGCTGTCGTTTGTCCCGAACTGAAAGCAGACGTCGTGTGTCGTATTGAATTTATACAGATATTATTTAGTCAATGTAGTCAATATTTGGTTGACTGTGACTTTGTGTCAACAATCTCCCCCATATTGATAATTGACAAAATAATATATGTATATTTCAATATTCATACCTTGACACAGTTGATTACAATATAGCTCCCCCATAACTGATGCAGAGCTAGAATCGGATAGCTCCCCCGTAATCAGTGAACGGTTCCGAGCTAGAAGTAGTAGCTCTCCCCCGTAAACAGTGCATATACCCTGTAACCTGATAGATAACATATTCCCAGAACGAGCACAGATATACACAGATGAATGCATAGAACCTGCATAGAACCTGTAATAGTTTTCCAAAACAAGCCAGCACAAAAATATATATATGTTTCTCCTCCTTTTGGCAGTTAGCAATATAAATAAGCAATGAATAGTAATGCAACCACACCAAGAGAAAAAAATAGTATAATACTAGACAAGAGAGTGCATTGGCATAAAAGAAACTACGAGAAATAGCATAAAATGATATCCACCAACCAGAATGTCAAACACATCATCAGGGTTCTAGGATAAAAATCCAGTACATAAATCCATAACTAAATAACTAAAAACATAAAGCAACTAAGACCATCAGCAGTGGCAGCAGCATAACAAGCCAGTCTCCATCACGGAGCACCAGAAGGTCCTGGAACATCTGAAGGACCAGGGAAAGGGCCAACAAAAAGGTCCTGGAACATCTGAAGATCCACAAAAGTATCATCTGGATCCATATACTGCATGACCCACGGATCGTCTAGACGATGACCCGAGCGATGTGGATCCCGCTCAATAGGCACATGCAAATCAGGATGACGAGCAAGCGAATACCGTATATCATGCAGAGAGTTCCCAAGGGCACTAATCTGCAGAGTGGTACGGTAATCCTGCTGCGTCCAGCGATCATCCTCAATAGCAAAACGATCGCGAAGCATAGTCTGAAGCGAATCCAGGTTGGCAGGAGGTGCAGTCTGACCGAGCGGAGGGGCGTCAGGCTCCTCATCAGCAGACAACTCAGTAGTAGCAACAGGCTGAAGGCGTCGTACCTTAGATAGAAAGGTAGGTGCCGGCAGGAACGGACAAGCATCAAGTGGTATACGAAAAGCACGAAAGATCATAGGAAGATACAGAGGATAAACCAAAGCTCGTGGTTTCCTCCTACAGCGAATCATCCAGTCCATCATAGTACGTGGAAGATTGAAATGAATTCCAAAGTGAAGATGATAAAGAGCAGAAATGTCAAGATAAGTGATTTCATCAGGGGAACCGATCTTGGGTAGAATGGTATTAGAGATGATCCAATGAAGATCAGAAAAATATGGGTTGAGATATTTCGTCATGAGCTTTCGAGGACGTGTGTATGGAGTGCACAAATCGTCCTTGAAGCTTTCAAGTGAAAGTCCGTTTGGAAAACGGAACGAGCGAGCATCAACAAGCCTTTCCCAAGAACTTGGCTCAAGAAGATCAAGATATTCGGCTAGTTCAAAGTCATCAAACGAGATATTGATACCAGCAACTCGTGAATAAATACGAAGGTCATCAAAGGTTAAGTTGCAGTAGAACATTTGAACGGCATGACGATAAATAGCAGAAGATGTAGTGACTAGTTCATCAATATAGAGGTCATGAAATAGTAGATAATGGAGAGGAGACACCTTTTTCTTGATTTGAGAAGCAATGAGGCACTCTAGATCAAAAACTAGGGTTAGGGTTTCAAGGAAAGAGTGTGTATAGGTGAGAAAAGGTGGTAATAGTGAAGGAGAGAGAAAGAATCCCGACATAAAGTAGGGTTTTGTCTTTGGTCGGGTGAAATATTGACCATTGGATTAGAATAGATCCAACGGCAGAGCCAGATCCCGACCCTGGAACCAAGGGACCGAACTCGGCCCGAACTCGGATAGGAGCAGAGTTCGGCCCGAGTTCTGGATCATTGGTCCAGAATAGAACAAAGGCTAAAATGAAAACAAAAGTTGAAGAATAACAAGAAATGATAACAAAGATTTAAGAGTTAAACAAAAGAAAGTTGAGGACACCAAAGAGAATAGAATAGATAGAGAAGGAGAGGTACACAGAAAACAGAATGAACTTTTTAGAAAATATCAATTAGGCAATATTAAATCGAAACGAGCCATATAATAAATAAAGATATATATTGTGGTTCAATAGTCCAAATTTGCCATGGGTTAGCTGCAGGGGCCGGATCCCAGCTAGCGGTAGTCCTGAGGACTAGTGTACCGTGTCGCTTAGGCTTTTACGCCTTGTTGTCAGAAGGACCCTTTCGGCTTGTACCCATACCAAATTCTTCGTAAAAGAATCACAATATACTCGATATTTACGCAGGTGAGTTTCAATTTATGACTGCTTCATCTAAGATTCCAAGTTCACGACAAAGAAAATTGAAACGCTCTTCGGATAGTGGCTTAGTAAAGAAATCTGCCAGCTGATGATCAGTGTCAATAAATTCTAAGTTAATCGTGCCATTTTGCTGATGATCACGCAAAAAGTGGTGTCTGATCTCAATGTGTTTAGTGCGTGAGTGGCATACAGGGTTCTTAGTCAAATTGATGGCACTAGTATTGTCACAGAATATAGGAATATGCATGAAAGATAACTTATAGTCTTCCAGGGTTTGCTTCATCCACAGAATTTGTGCACAACAACGCCCAGCTGCTATGTATTCAGCTTCTGTTGTGGATAGTGCAACAGAGTTCTGTTTCTTGCTAAACCAGGAGACTAAAGCTTTTCCTAATAAATGACACGTGCCGCTCGTACTTTTACGGTCGACCTTGCATCCAGCGAAGTCAGCATCAGAGTAACCAATAAGATCAAATGATGTTGACTTGGGATACCATAGGCCTACTGTAACCGTACCCTTAAGGTATCTAAAGATACGCTTAACTGCGGTCATGTGTGATTCCTTAGGATTAGCTTGATATCTAGCACATAGGCAAACACTGAACATGATATCGGGATGACTAGCAGTTAAATAAAGTAAGCTGCCTATCATACCTCGATACTTACGTTGATCAACAGGTTTGCCGCTCTCATCTGGTTCGAGTTTGGTTGAAGTGGCCATTGGCGTGCTGATTGGTTTGATGTTGTCAAGATCGAACTTTTTCAGCATGTCCTTGGTGTACTTTGATTGGCAGATGAAAGTTCCATTAGCCAGTTGTTTTACTTGCAGACCAAGAAAGTAGTTGAGCTCTCCCATCATGCTCATCTCAAATTCCGTCTGCATATACTTGGCAAATTCTTGACAAAGAGTTTCATCAGTAGACCCAAAAATAATATCATCAACATAAATCTGAATTAATAGAATGGTGTCTTTGAAAGATTTGATAAATAGTGTAGTGTCAATTTTCCCTTTAGAAAAACCTTTCTCAAGCAAGAAGCTGCTTAGCCTTTCATACCAAGCTCTGGGGGCTTGTTTAAGGCCATAAAGCGCTTTCTTTAGCTTGAACACGTGGTCGGGAAATTTGTGATTTTCAAAGCCAGGGGGTTGTTTGACATAAACTTCCTCCTTAATAAAGCCATTCAAGAAAGCACTTTTAACATCCATTTGAAATAATTTAAAGTTCTGATGATTGGCAAAAGCACAAAGCATCCGAATGGATTCTAGTCTAGCAACAGGAGCATATGTCTCATCGTAGTCGATACCTTCCTCTTGGTTGTATCCTTGAGCTACTAGACGAGCTTTGTTACGTGTGACTGAACCATCTTCACTTACTTTGTTTCTAAACACCCATTTGGTACCAATTATTGAGTGGTTAGCCGGTTTAGGAACTAGTTCCCATACTTGGCTTCTCTCAAATTGGTTGAGTTCTTCTTGCATAGCAGAGATCCAAAATTCATCAGTAAAAGCTTCAGAAATGTTTTTAGGCTCTACTTGTGAAATGAAGGCAGTGCTAGCAACAGAGTCTCTTAATGATGATCTAGTAGTAACTCCACGTGAAACTTCACCTATGACTAAATTTTCTGGATGAGAAGGTTTGAAAGAGAATTTCTTAGGCAAACCCTCCAGAGAATTAGTTTCGGTTGAAGTATTCATTGGAGTAGAAGTTGATGGCTCAATGTCATCATTAAGAGTATTTGCTGTACTGTTGTCTTCATCAAAAGTCACATTTGTTGACTCTTCCACAATAAGTAAGCGTTTATTGAAAACTCTATATCCCTTACTCTTGGCGGCATAACCAAGAAAGATACCATCGTCAGCTTTGGCATCAAATTTGCCTAAGTTGTCTTTGGTGTTAAGGATAAAACATCTGCAGCCAAAAACTCTAAAATAAGAAACATTTGGGGTTCTCCCAAACCAAAGCTCATAGGGTGTTTTCTTCGAAATGGGACGAATAAGCACCCTATTCAAAATGTGGCATGCTGTACTTACAGCCTCTGCCCGAAAATATTTCGGAAGAGAAAATTTATTCAACATGACTCTAGCCATATCGCCAAGAGTCCTATTCTTCCGCTCCATAACACCATTTTGTTGAGGAGTTCTAGGACAAGAAAATTCATGATCAAAACCATTTGCATTACAAAAACTTTCAAAATCTGAATTTACGAATTTGCCTCCATGATCACTTCGGATTCGAGTAATCATGTAGCCTTTTTCGTTTTGAACTTTATTTACAAAAACTTTGAAAACAGAGATAGCGTCGCTCTTATTAGCGAGAAAGAAAACCCAAGTAAATCTCAAAAAATCATCAACAATAACAAAAGCATAAAGTTTGCCACCAAGGCTAGCTATTCTACTAGGACCAAATAAATCCATATGAAGTAATTGCAAGGGTCTAGTAGTACTTACAGAGTTGATGGAATGAAATGAGGATTTAGTTGCCTTGTTTAGTTCACATTCGGCACATACCGTGACCTTTTTGAATGTGATGTCAGGCAATCCTCTCACTAGCTTCTTGGTAGTAAGCCTGGATATAGCATCCATGTTGGCATGACCGAGACGCTGGTGCCAAAGTAGTCGTTCGTCTTTGTGGGCATATAAACATCTACCTGCATGGTTAGTATTTATAGAGAGATAGAAAATATAGATATTGTCCTCTCTTTTCCCTTCAAAAGCAATGTCTCCTGTTGACCTATCATAGATATAGCAACAGTTTTGTCCAAAGTTAATATCATATCCATGATCAGCAAGATGGCTAATGCTGAGCAGGTTATGTTTTAACTCGGTCACTAGGCAGACATCCTTTATAACAGGAGAAGGAGGATGACCAATGATACCGTTACCTATTATGTGCCCTTTGAGATTGTTACCGAAGGATACGTATCCTTCTCTTTTCATCGATAGTGATGCAAAAAGATTTGCGTCTCCCGTCATATGTCGCGAGCATCCACTATCGAGAAACCACTTACTCTCAGTTGAGGAGGGAAGGTCCGCCTACATCAAGAGTAGATGTGACCTTTGGTACCCATTTTCTTGAGGGTCCTGAAAAGTTAGTTTTTGGAAACCAAGCATATATTTTCTTGTCTACCAATCTTCTAACTCTACACTGTGGTGAGATGTGTCCATGTATTCCACAGTAAGTACAGATAGCATTTTTATTTATACTGGGAGCATGAGAATGATATCTATAAGCAACAGGATGAGGATGATATGGAGAGTTAGCATGGTAATGAGGACTATGCATAGAGTGAGTGGCATGATGATGATGTCTGTGTGGCATATCATGATGATATTGACTGTGAGGAGTGGCATGCTGAGATTGTCTATATGGCATAGTGTGATGCTGTGGCATGATATGATGATTTTGCTTATGTGGCATAACATGATGATTTTGTCTACGTGGCATGGCATGTTGATGTGGTATGGTATGATGACTTTGTCTATGTGTAGAGTGATATTGGTTGTGTCTTTGTGCAGTATAATGAGTATGAGGAATATTCTTACGTGCACGTGGTTTGTGAAAGTTTGTGTATATAAATGCATGGTTATGTGCTGCATGAGAATGACGTGGTTGACTAGTATGAGTGGTGTTGTGCCCATGTGATTGGGTTTGAGGTTGAACAACCTGTTTACCCAATTTGGTTTCTAATCTTTTAGACATAGCTTGCAGTTCATCAATCTTGATATTTAAGCCATAAATCTTAGTCATGGAAATCTTGTGTCTACTCTTTTCTTCAGCAAGCAACGTGTTGAGAGTAGTGATTTCTTGAGTTTGTTGCTCAATGCGTGCTTCAGCATCATGTAAGCTTAATTTAAGCTTGGATACTTCATCAGTGTCATTTGTGGGTGATGTGTTTCTAACATTATCAAGAAGTAAAGAAATTCTTTGTATCTCATCTTCTAGACTTTTGATTTTGTCCTTGGCATGCTTGTATTTACCGATAACCTTTTTGTGATCATCAAGTAAATCGGTGAAAGCATCGCCAAGTTCATCAAAAGAGAAGTCATCTAAAGTTTCGTTTGATACCTTGGTGGAATTTGCCATGAGGCACACATTTGCTTTGTCTTGAGGAGAGTTCTTTTCTTCCTCGGAGTCACTTGCTTCGCTTTCATGCCAAATGCTTGTGTTGGCATACCTTTTTGATGAGTTCTTCTTGTAGGGCTTTTCATACCGGTTGCTTTTCTTTAAGAGCGGACAGTCTCTTCTGACGTGTCCAGTCTTTTTGCAACCATAGCAGGTTGGCTCTTCTTCATCGTCTTCTTGTGGTTCCTTCTTTCTTTGATTGAAGCGAAGGAATTTCTTGAAGTTGCGAACCATGAGAGCTTGGTCTTCATCATCAGAATTATCTTCTTCGGTCTCATCATGATTAGCTCTTCGTTGATGAGCTTTAAGTGCGATCTCCCCGGTCTTCGGAGCAGGCTCTTCGAAGTCCTTGAGGTCAAGCTCGTGAGTCATAAGCTTACCCATCAAGGTCTCCATTGACATTGTTGTGAGATCGTTTCCTTCTATGATGGCTGTCACCTTAGGATTCCAAATCTTTGGTAGCCCTCTGAGCAGCTTACGAATCTTCTCGTGGTTTGAGTACTGCTTTCCAAACGAAGATAGAGGATTGATGATGTCGAGGAATCTTGTGATCATTTGAGTGATCGTCTCACTTGGCTTCATCTTGAAAGCTTCGTATTCTTGAGTGAGACGGCTTATTTTAGATTCCTTGACCTGTGTGGTTCCTTCATGCGTCACTTCTAGAAGTCTCCATACTTCATGAGCAGTGGTGCATGTAGAGACCCTGTTGAACTCATTCCTGTCTATAGCACAGAATAAAGCATTAATAGCCCTAGCATCTAGACTTGCCTGTTTCTTCTCCTCGACAGAATATTTGTCGTGTGGTTTCTCAATGAGGTCACCATCGACAACTATTCTGGCGGGCTTTTTGTAACCGTCAGTGACGACAGTCCACAGGTCAAAGTCTAGAGACTTAAGATAGAAGCTCATCCTTGTTTTCCAATATGTGTAGTTAGTCCTATCAAATAGGGGAGGCCTATGAGTGGACTGACCTTCACCATGATTAGAAATCAAGGGTTGTGTGGTTGCCATGGATCAGCTCTTAGGATGTTAGTCCTTTTAAAGAGAACAAAGCTCTGATACCAATTGAAGAACAGTTTGGCAACTCTAGAGGGGGGGGTGAATAGAGTTTATATAGAAAAATAGCCAATTAAAAATAACTCTTTCACCAACAATAAATAATCAGAGTAAAGTGCGGAAAATAAATGAAGAGCAGAAGAGCATACGCAAACACAGCAATTTTAACCTGGTTTCCCTCGTGGAGGACTAGTCCAGGCCTGAGAACTCTAGCTCAGGATTAAATCCACTATTTGTGAAATAGTAGCTTACAACCCGTACCTTTACTTCAGAAGAGCACGTCAACTTCTTACATAGAATCGCAGTGGCGATTGCTTGGAATTGTCCAAGCGATTTCTTCACTCTTGCACAAGAATCCTAACTGAGAGATGCTGAGCACTCGAGACTTAGGAGGCTTGTGGCTAGTAGATGGGAAGGGTATGGCTTATAGAGCTTGTAGGAGAGAAGAGAAGAGAAGATTGAGTGATTCAAAATGAGAGAATTCATGCCCTATTTATACTGATTTTAGAGGCAGAATTCGGCCAGAATTCGGGTAGGAGAATTCAAAAATTTGGCCGTTGGACAGCTAGCAACCAGCTAACCCTAAAATTAGGGTTCCTGATTTCTAGGGGACAGAGTTCGGCCCGAACTCTGTGTGGAGGCAGAGTTCGGCCCGAACTCTGTCTCCAGAGCACAGAGTGATTCTAAGTGGGACTTGTGGGCAATTTTGTTTTGGTGGAGCTTGGGATTTTGGGTAGGCTTGTAGACCAAGTTCCAAGAGCTCAGCATAACTCAGAGTACATACTTCTAGACTCAACGAAATGTAAAAGTACAGACTCGAAAATATACTGAGAGTCGGAAACTGAGCTGTCGTTTGTCCCGAACTGAAAGCAGACGTCGTGTGTCGTATTGAATTTATACAGATATTATTTAGTCAATGTAGTCAATATTTGGTTGACTGTGACTTTGTGTCAACAGGTAGTGGCAATATTTGGGGCTCTCCATTTCCGCAGGACGAGGTTCACGCCTTGGAGAAGGGAGCTGAATTCGACCTTCTTGTATGAGCATGTCCAAGATGGGCTTGACAAGACCGTCCTCGAAGGAATAGGTCATCTGAAGCCACTGCTTCTCTGCCGGCATCGGTTAAAGCTTCGAGGCTGTGTCGGCCACCATATCTTGTTTGCCCTTGTTGTCTCGATTGTTGGAGGGGTTACCACCATTATTGTTGTTGGCGTTAGGGCGTTTGCCCTTGTCCTCTCCTTCCGATACGTGCAATCCCAGTTGGCGAGCTTTCTTCAACTTGTCTTCTACGCTAATGGTGCTGATAATGAAAGTCATCCAATCCTTAAACTGACTTTCGCCCATCCAGAGGCTGATTGTGGGAAGCATCCTCTTTTGGCAAATTTCAATTAAGGAGGAATCCGGGTTACCGGAAGGAAACTTCATTGCGGTTTGGCGAAACCTCTCGATATAGTTCCTTGTCAGCTCCTTTTCTCCCTGAACAACGTCCATGAGGGTGGACATTGTCACATCTTGTCCTACTTCGTAGAACCTCTACAAAAATATACGTTTGAAGCCAGCGAAGAAATGGATGCAATTTTCTGACAAGTTGCGGTACCAGTCGAAGGCGACCCCTTCCAACGCTCTAATGAACAACCGCGTAAGGATGGCGTCGTCATGAGGTAGATGGTCGGTTGTGACTTTGAAGTAGGTGATGTACCTGCTTGAAAATGTCTTTCCATCATATGGATTGATGTTGAATGGTTTATATCTTGGTGGGAAGGGCACATCTCTCCATGCAGCATGATATGGTTGTCGTATCCTCAGGTCATGGCAGTTTTCTCGGGCGTGGAACATGGCCCGGAGCTCATGGACCTCTCTTTTTGCATTCCTAGACTCGTCTGCAGCGGTGGAAGCCGATATTTTAGGAGAATTATCACTCGAGTTTGGTGCAGCTGAGTTCGAGTCCACATTGACCGTGGGACCCAAGATTGTTTGGATAGACATCCTTCCTTACAGAGTTGGAAGGGCCGCTTTGATCTCGTCCACGGACTTGACCAAGGCATGAAGTTTAAGTGGTGGCCCATGCAGGTCTTGTCAATCAAGAAATGTGAGGGTTTACCGGATAGATGTCTCAATCTGTACTCGCCTTTGATCTCTACTCGTATTTTCTTATCTCCTTGGATCCCTGACTTGATAACATACTTGCATTATTGTTCTATCCTGGTCCTTCCTTAATATTCCTGACGTCATTGCTTCAGTGGCATCATTCCTGTTGATCAGCCAGAAGAAGTTCGACCGGCAGACCAGCAACAACAAGAAGATCAAGATCAGTCCTCCGCAGCCGCCCCCCAAGCTATGCCTTCTGGAGAACCAATGCCCCCAGTCCAGCCAGTTCAGCCAGCAGGGTCAGAGGATGGGGTCTTGATAGGGCTCATCCGTGAGTTGCTTGCATCTCAGGACCGTCGAGGTGATGCCTTGCAGCAAGCAGTACAAGATGCTATGAGCGGAATTGGTCTTCAAAGGAACAGTGCGGTCAACAATTTTAAGCGCCTGAACCCTCCCTTCTTTGATGGCAGCAAGGATGCTATTGCTGCAGATGCCTGGCTACAGGACATTGAAGTTATCTTAGAGGCAGCCAGGATTCCTGAAGCAGAGAAGGTGGCAGTGGTGCGCCTGCAGTTACTAGACCTAGCCCGCAGCTGGTGGGCTATGCAAGCAGCGAGTTTAGGTACGCCTGTCATGTGGGCGGTATTCAGTGATATGTTTCAGACCAAGTACTTTAACGCAGTGGCTAGATATGACCTACAGACCAGGTTTAGTAATCTCAGGCAGATGAACAGGACGGTCGACGGATATGCGGTCGAGTTTTCAAGGTTGAGTCGGTTTGCTCCCACCTTGGTGGCAACCGAGCTAGACAGAGCACAACGATTTCAGCAGGGGCTCCACTTGGAGATCATATTGGCAGTAGAGCAGTTCGAGCACAGAACTTTTGATGCCGTCTTGCGAGCAGCGAGGAGGCATGAGTACACTTCCCGAAGGATAGCGGACCGGACCGAAGATCGAAAACGGTCTCACGACCAGATGAACCAATCCTCAGCACCGGCCCCGGCAGCTAGGGCCCTAACCATTGGAGCTACGAGGACAGATTCGGTTACCTCCTTACAGCATTCTGCCCCGACCTATTCCCAGCAGCAGAAGCAGAAGCGGTCTTTCACAACGGGTTATTCTCATTGCGGGAAGCCGGGGCATGTTGTTACTGAGTACCGCAGAGCACAGGGATTGTGCTTGGTTTGTGGTTCGTCGGACCATATGATGGGATCTTGTCCATTCAGAAACAGATCATCGTCGACAGTAACTAGTCCCTCAGTTATGGGACCAGTACCAGCACCAGAATCAGCTCCAGTTCACCAACCACAGCAGCTCCCGTTCTCGGGTCCATTGCCGTCTCAGGCCCAGGCCTTCCAGCAACAGAGGCCACAATAGTTCGCCTGGCCCAGGCCCAGATCCAAAATCGGCAGAGAGGTATCTGTGTCCTGTTGTCTTGTTTTCCACCGTCGTTATGCGGAACACATGTCATGTTTCATGTATCCTAATTACAACGGTATATCCCGGCCCGAGCCATGTCCTAGATCATTCGAAAACGGTTATTGGTACCAACCTTTTCGTATGAGGAGAGGCCCGTGTCTCTGTTTGACCAAAGAGAGAGATCTTAAGCGCAAGACTATCAGTTTAGTTCGTGTTGCTTGAGTTCATCGCTCCTTGGAAGAGTCAAACGTGGGAGTGTGAGGATGATATCCGATCACGTTATCCCAATCGGTTTGGCTCGTGAGGTGTAATATCTTTCTTATGCCTTGCACTTCGATTCTTTGTTTACATGTATGATTATATGATTGATTGGTAGCATAGATTGCTTGCGATAGTATAGCTGTCCCGACATCTCTAGCCTCTTGATTAAATTCCGAGGACAGAATTCTTTTAAGGTGGGTAGAGTTGTCACCCTCATTTCCCGTATTTCGTATTTATACTCGTATCTGGATTTTGACATGTATTTTTATTTTTCTCAACTTGTGGAATTTTGGTATTTCTCGTATTTTGGGCTTTGTCATGGCTCGATTTTAATTGGTTTGGGTTGGTTTGGTTCGGTTTAATGTGTATTGGAACACCTTAGCCTATACTCCACCCTCAACATACCACATCCCACCCTCTTTAAAACTCCACCAACTTTTTCTCTCTCCTCATAAACCTCCATTAATTTCTTCTTCTCCTTCCTCTACACAACACTCTTCTCCTTCCTCTACACAACACCAACCCATAGGCAAGTGCACCTTGCCACCACATAAGAACCTCATTTTATTTTGTCCATTTGCTAGTTTAGGACATGGTGATCAACATTAGAACTTGGCATTTTGTGATTTGGAGTCTCCATTGTTCTAGATCTAAGTTTTCCCTATTTTCGATTTTACATGGTTTTGATCTATTTAAGTTGGATTTTTATGGGTTTTGATGTTTCCATATGGAAGAGAGTTCAATTTCACCCTGGTTGGAACTTTAGAAATCTGGATTTGGAGTTCGGATGGCCAAGTTGTGATGTTTGAAGTTTTGGGAGCCATTGAAGCTTCTTCTCAGCCATGGAGAAGAAGACCCTTTCCTTGCGTGCGTGCCCTTGCGCGTACGCAGCTCCCTTGCGTGCGTGCTTTTGCGCGTACGCAGCTCCCTTGCGTGCGTGCTTTTGTGCGTACGCAGCTCCCTTACTTGCGTGCTTTTGTGCGTACGCAGCTCCCTTGCGTGCGTGCTTTTGTGCATACGCAGCTCCCTTGCGTGCGTGCCTTGTGCGTATGCAGCTCCCTTGCGTGCGTGCCTTTATGCGTATGCAGCTCCCCTACGTGCGTGTTCTTGTGCGTACGCTGCTCCCCTGCGTACGTGCTTTTGCGCGTACGCGGCCCCCTGCGAGCGCGCTCTTGCGCGTACGCTTCCCCCTGCGCGCGCGCACTTGCACGTACGCTACGTGACCCATGCACCCTGACCCCCTTGCTTAACCTATTAGCTCTTGGAGTATTGGTTTTATTTCTCGACTTGGTTTCTCTTTTGTGGATTGGGTTTTCCTGAGATCTGTTCAACACAGCACGACTATCTTGACTCGACACGGCCTAACACGGTTTTCAAGTAATTATTTATGACTAGTACGGTTCTCGGGATTTTCTGGTATTCTCTGATCTCCTTGCTAGTGACCCAGTGGGGTGCACACCTAACTTGTAACTTGTAATTAATCCTTGTGACTTGATAACTTGATAGTGGCCCGTGGCGGCGCACTCCTGACTTGTAGCATGACTTGATAACTTAACGCTGTTGCGACGGCTAACTTGACATGCTAAGTGAATTCTTGACACCGTGGGTGATTGTATTGAATGTGCTTGTGTAAGCAACCAGTCTTGTCTCGCATCATGTCTAGGACATGAATCCCTGGTTTCCCACGGTCAGGGATTCATAATGAATCTGGCTAGGTTAATGACTAGATGGATCAAATAGTTCATGGAAAAATCCCCAGTTACCTGTTGCCCCTTTGGTCCCGGTCTTATATATATATACATGGGATTTGTTGCTATCCGTCGAGATGAGCGCACTTCCAGCCTGCCGTCGAGTGTGGTACCTTAGGACACATGTATCTTACTACAGTGTGTCTGCTATATCCTGCTATCTTTTCCTTTTCTTGCTGGGATCACTCAGGTAGTAACAAACAGGTAACCGGACTTGGAATAATCTCATTGCATCTTGTTAGTAATTAGGCCTGTGATAACCCTAGTTAGTTAAAGTAGTAAGCCGTAGTATTTGCTTGGCCGTGATTGATTGAATGAGGTATAACCAGTCTAGCCATGTCTTGATCCAGTACAAGATTGCTTCCTGTCTTGATTTCTTACATTATTATCTTGCCGATAAATGGTGGGAAACCAAGTTCTGTTCAGACGAAGGGTTACAACCCCGGTCCTTGTTTGGTTTACGGGTTGTAACCTGGTTATCAGAATAGTTCCATGGTTATTTCGTCGTATATCATCCTGACATATTTTTCGTAAATTCTAGTTTTAATATTAGATTTTGTGTTGATTGCTGGCTTTTGTTCTTATTTCGTGGCCCCCTTGTGGCACTTGCTCTTTCTGGGGTTGACCCAGCTGGTTTTGTGTGGCCAGATTTCGGAGCAGCTTCCGAGGATCTACCTGCTTTCCAGCCAGATGGTGACCACTAGAGGGAATCCTGGCAACGAGTGGGTTTCTTTTGTTCTTCCACTGTAATTGTACACTACTCTTTTGAGACGTTTAGCCGACGAGCACCTGTTAGCTCGATGCACTTTACTTTCTGTCTGCCTACGGGCTGTAAACATGATTGGCAACTCGAGGTTGATCATGTATGACTTAACTCTTGCTAGTCCTTACATTTTGTACGACTAGCTTCATGATCATCTGGATATGTAATATTTGGGACGCCTTACAATTGTATATTTGGTGATCTGATATCTTGTTACTATCATTACTTGTTGAGATTGGGACATTAGACTTGTTATTGACCCTAAGAGACTGATGGCTTGTAGATAAACCCTCATATTTCTAGACAGCTGTGACCGTATAGTGAGATGGATTCTATTTTATTATACGTAGCTGGCTATGTCCGCCCCCGCTCTCCAGTATTCTGGTTCTGGGGCGTGACAAGTATGGCCTCCAGGGTATCGATGCATTGGCGATCACTGGGACCATCTTGGTTGTTGTCCATCATGAACACCATCCTTACATGAGGAGAGATGGAAGGAACGGTGGAGGACGCGCCCTCTGAGTCATACCCCTGTATAGAGAAGTCGTTAGGGTATGTGGGAATGTTCTCCTCTGGTTCGGACGCAGAAAGAGTGGTACCCCCAGCTTCAGAGCTTGCCTCGTCTTGAGAGTTGTGGACGTCCTCAGGGACATCGGGATCTGCTACATCTGTTGGGTGAACCGTTTCCCCTTGATTATCTTCTTGGAATATCGGATTGTCGTGGATGTTTGGAGGAGTGCTACCTCCGGCTCCAGCGCCTCCCAGAGATGTGGACAACGAATTTCCAAGTGTGGCCGATTTCGTCTTTGAGCGAGTACCCTGGAAAACTCCTCCCATAACAGTCGTGGACAACTGCTTAGAAGAGAGTTTCTTAGTTGAGATTTTTGGGCTAGAGACGTTTATTTTCTTCCCTCTTCCGCTGCCAGGGATCTTGTGAGCAGAATTGCAGGAGGCGACGAGAAGCGCCTCGACTTCTGAGCTTGGGTGTTTCAGCCGTTGGAAGACGGATCGTCGGTCTTCTTGAACTGCCGCTTTGTTGCAGCAGCAGTTGACAATGATTTGAGTGCATTGATGTCCCTAACAGGACTTTCTGCACACCGAGTCTTCGTTTCTTTCCTTGTGTTTATGAAGAATTACGTTGCGTAAGTCACTCATTTTGTGGGCCCGGAAGTCCTGAGCACATGAGTGTGTTGGCATCCTGCCTGCTCCCTGATGTGGGGGTAGTACGAGTACTTGCCCCGGATCATTATTGGGAGATTCTTGTTTACTATCCCGTTCGTTGGCCGCCGGGGGATGGACACGGATAGTTTTATACAAATTTCTATCAGGGGCCCGCGTAATAGTCAGCGGGACGCCCTGATAGTCAGAAGTTGGGACAGCTGTCTGCGCTCGGCGAGCTCGCGCTGCCCGAGACTTCTTCCTTCTAACACCTGAAAGTGCATAGTAGGAAGAGTCCATAGAGATTGGCACATGAGAGCATATGGGGTCAGGATCGTCTGAGAGGTAGGCGGTCGAAGACTGACCATGAGCCGCACGTAGCAGATGTTATGCGGCTGGGTTTGGTGGCCGTACAGGCTGTCTGCATGCGGCTGGCTTATGTGGCCGCATGACCCTTCTGTATGCGGCTAGGAACGGCGGCTGTATAAGCAGTCTGTATGCGGCTGGCAGTCGTGGGCGGATGAGCCTCCTTCATGCGGCTGGAAGTTCTGGCCGCATGAGCCTCCTGCATGCGGCTGGCTTCTGTGGCCGCATCAGTTTTCATGTGGCTAGCGCCCTTATGCGACTTCTTCTTGGACCACACAGAGTTCCTCTTTGTCCCTACAAGTCCAGCATCATAGTGTTTTCCTCTGCCGGACTTGGGAACAGCAGAGTCCTCTATGGCCTGAAGTGGGGCTGCATGAGAGTTTTCTCTGCCGTCTTGAGCAACAGAGAGTACTTCTTCAAGAGTTTGGGGAGGAGCGAATGATTTGGGCCTCCACTCCCTGAGGGCCTTCTTTGTGCGGGCTCGCCGCTGGACCGGGCCAGCGCTCCCGTCGGAGAGAATTTCTTCAAACGCCTGCTGGTCGAACCGGGCGACCAGCAATTGTTGAGTGGAGCCAAGTTTAGCTGCGTTCGATTGCGTCACCAACTCCTTAGCCATGGACAAGTTAGTCCCCAGCAGAGTCGCCATCATATTTGTCATTGATTGTAAAAGTGCAGAACAATTTTATAGGGGGACTGAACTTAGACTCACAATACAAACTCGCTCGTACAAAGAAAGCCTAGGAATGAAAACCTAGGTACAACAATCTAAGTACGATTGTTTATTTTTGATTCTGGGGGGTGACGATAGAGGCTCGGGAAAGCGACGGCAGCTCTGCCTTACTCCTTGGACGATCGGACGTAGCCTTGGCTCTGATGAAGAAATACTCTCGGAATGTGTGGGGAGACTCTTTTGTGCGTGCCTTTTTCTCTCTGTGTATCCAGCCGGGGGTCCTCTATCCTCTTTTGCAAGGGAATGACACCTTGCTATTTATAGGAGTGGGGTATGATCATTAGGGTTTGCAATGATTGCCCTTTGAAAAGTCGTCGGTTTGGGGATTAATTACCATTTTCCTTGATCCTGATTTGTTGGCAATTAATCTGGGCCGTTAATCTTGATTGCAACAAATCTGGACAGTTAATGTTGATTGCGCCAAATTCGTATGGGCAATTAATGTTGATTGCCACGAATCTTCGTGATTTGTTATAACAAGCTCGGATCTCCTGCCACGTGTTCAATCTGCTTGATTGTAATAAATCTGATTTGATGCGAGTAATTATGATGACTGTACTAAATCTGGTTGTTGGAATTTGTTGATAAATCCCGATTAATTTGATGCCACGTGTCCAACCATCATTATGCTGCGAGCCGTAGGGACGCGGGAGAAACTGATCTTCTGCCATGTGTCCTAACCGCGAGCCACAGGGACATGGTGTCATGACAGAGCCGCATGAGGGTGGCTTCTCAGGATTTTAACCGCATGAAGGTGGCAGCCGCATAGGTATGGCCTCCGAAATCTGAGCCGCATGAGAGTAGTGGCCGCATGGGGTGGCTTCTCAGGATTTGAGTCGCATGAAGATGGCCCCCATGATCCGAGCTGCCTGAGAGTAGCAGCCGCATGGGGGTGGCCTCCACCTGAACCGCATGTGGCTGGCCACATGTCAAAGCTGTATGGAAGACTTTGGGATTTGATGGATCGTGCCAGCTATGAAGATTTTCTTTGTTTCCCTAGGAGCACGTCTTTATGTCAGAGTCATCATTGCAGCTTTATGTCAGAGCTGTCAGTTCACTTTTATGTCAGAGCCGCCTTGTTGCATCGGAGCATTAAATGAGGCCGCTGCATAGAGCCGCATGGAGCTATGGGGATTTCGAAGCCGCATGAAACTCTAATGCACTTTTGAGCCGCATGGAACTCTAATGAACTTTTGAGCTGCATGAAACTCTCCTATTCTTGAGCCGCATAGGATTTCCTGTTTATTTCTATGCTTCTACAATTATTGCATGTCCGTGCTACGGACCATTCCCTCGACGCACTATTAGCTCAGAAGAATGAAGGCGGCCATGAACAGGCAATCTACTACCTCAGGTGCAAAATGGTGGGTGCCGAGCACAGATACACACATGTAGAAAAGTAATTCCTTGTACTGGTATTTGCTATCCAGAAGATGCGCCACTATGTGTCTGGGCAGACTATCCACATCATATCTAAAGTCAATCCTCTCAGAATACTAATGACTAAACCGAGTTCTCTCAATTCCCATTTAGCTACATGGGTAATGCTGTTGACTCCATATGATATGTTGTTCGTCCCTCAGAATGCAGTAAAAGGCCAAGCAGTAGCTGAATTCCTAGCAGCTCATCCGGTGCCAGAATCTTCCAAACTCTACGGACAAAATCCCCGATGAAGTAGTGGAGTCTAATATCACAACTGAATAAATCCCCATTTGGCGAATGTTCTTTGACGATATATCCAGAACAGGACCTAAAAGAAATATTATGGCCGGAGTAGGTGTCGTGCTCGTGTCACCCGACCATCTGGTTATACATCATGCATATTCTCTCGTGGAACCCTGCACCAACAACGTGGCCGAATATAATGCCTTATTGATCGGTCTGCAACTGGCAAAACAACTTGGAGTTGACTATCTAGAAGCTTATGGTGATTCCAAGCTTATAGTTAGCCAGGTCCGAGGGGACTATGAAGTTCATTATGAAGATCTCATCCCCTATCACAAAGCGACAATCGAGTTGGCGTCTACTTTCGCTGGATTCTTCATCGTTCACATGCCTCGACTACAGAATATAGAATATGATGCTCTAGCCGGTCTCGCTGCTTCCTTGACCATCCCTACCAATACTCAGCAGTCGATCAGTGTCTGGTCAAGAACTATTCTGTATGAAAGATGACTTGCATATTCATCACAGTCATACGACGGAAACAGATGTCGATGTTAAAGATTGGAGATTTTCTTTTATAGACAACGACGTTTATGAAATCCTTCCCGAGGACCCCAAAGAAGCAGTGTCTATCCAAAGGTGATCCCTCATATTTTACTATGACACATCTACCAAGATGATGTACTGATGTTCTTACGATGGGATACTGTTACGATGTTTATCAGACGCAGAAGCCAAACATGCCCTCTGGGAGGCTCACGATGGAGTTTGTGGTGCACATCAACCAGGCCCCAAACTACAAGATCGTCTCAGACAAATGGGTTATTATTGGTCCACAATGATAGCAGATGTTGTTGAATATGCAAAGAAGTATAAGGCTTGTCAGTTCCACGCTGATTTTATTCATCAACCTTCGAAGTTTCTACACCCGACGACAGCATCTTGGCCTTCTGAAGCCTAGGGCATGGACGTCATAGGCCCAATCAGCCAGCCATCTTCCAGAGGACATCGGTTCATCCTAGCCATAACCGATTACTTCTCCAAATGGGCAGAAGCTGTACCGTTCACCGAAGTGAAGGCGTCAAATGTGATCAGTTTCATCAAACATCACGTCATCTACCGCTTCGGCCTCCCTCGCAGGATCATCCATGATAATGGTCCACAATTCACAAGCCATGCATTCTATCGATTCTGCGATAGGAATCGAATCCAGAATGTAGCCTCTACTGCCTACAATCCAGCAGCTAACGGGCTAGCAGAAGCCTTCAATAAAACCATCATTAAACTTCTCAAAAAATTTGTGTCTTCAAACAAGCGCGATTGGAATGAGAAACTTGGCAAATATCTATGGGCCTATCGTACAACGGTCTGGACTCCAACAGGCGGTACGCCATTCTCTCTGGTTTATGAGAGCGAAGCAGTTCTTCCCCTAGAAATCTAGATTCTTCTCTTCGATTTGCCTTAGCCATTGAGTTAACTATCGAAGAAAGCTACCGTCTGCGTCTACAGGAGCTCGAAATGGTAGACAAAAAATGCTTGTTAGCTCAGCAGCGTATTGAGCTATACCAAGCATGCCTTTCCAGAGCCTTCAATAAAAAGGTGAAGGAAAGAATCTTCCAAGTCGGTGATCAAATCTTAGCAATGAGAAGACCAATGGTAATGACGCACAAAATAAAAGGAAATTTTCAGCCTAAATCGGAATTTCCTTTCATTATAAAATCTGTGTATTCTAACGGTGCGTATCGACTAACCAAGCCTGATGGCGAGTTGCTCATGATGCCTATCAACGGCAAGTTCACGAAGAAATACTATATGTAACCTTCTGTAAATAGTGTTCACATATGTCCAGTCATGTAAATGTACAGTGCGATGTTTATGTGATTCGGAGAAAAAAATTTCTAACTATTATCCTTATTTCAAGAGTCATGAATACGCCTTGGATAATAGGTCCTCTAAAATATTTTTCCTAGCGAAATCATTCCCGTTTTTGACTCTGTCCAATCTCGGTTTGACAAAAACAAGTCACGTCCCTATTACCTCTGAATTATTTTTCGATAATTATTTCTCCAGTGAAATGATTAATAAATGTTTTGCCATGTCCATATAACCTCTGAGCAAAGCATTCATCAAGGATAATCACGTCCATATTACCTCTGAATTATCCACTCCCACCTAATGTTATATATCTTTCCATGTCCATATCACCTCTGGTCAGATATAGAACATCTTCTGCTATTGCGTCCATATTACCTCTATTAGCAGCTTTGTTCAACCTATTATCTATATTAAAAAAAACTTGAATATAAAATAGATAATAGGTCCACATCAAATTCTTCAGCGGAATACCCACCAGAAATATCCTTACTACGTCCACATTACCTCTAGTTCCAATATTTCACAAAACCATATTCATTTTGAAAAGATTCTTTATTCTTTACTTGAACGCCTATCAAGAGACGGGAAAAAAGGGTACAATAGCCTTGGCGGCTGAAAAAAATAGTTACAAACAAAAAATCTAAGGGATACATAGTCGATTGATATTGTCCCCTAGAGCCGCGATTTCGGCTTCAGACTTTGCGGTATCTCGACGACGCACCTCTTCTTGACGAACGACTTCATCCTTAAAAGAAATTAGACTCAGATGCTCTCCCTCCAACTTCGCTAGCTGTTCTTCTAAATGGGCAGAAGTGGTGACGGTCATGGCAGCCTAAGCCAAATAATCCTCCTGCTCAGATGTTGTCGTCCTCAAGTCGACTTCCAGTTGAGCAATCTCGCTCTTGATCTGTGCGATGTGATTATATCTCTCAGTAATCTGAACAGCCAATTTATTTTTTAAGGCAGCACGTGCCTCACTTGCAGCTTTGAACTGACCATACTGATCAGCCAACTCGCTGATTTCTTGAACGAGGGCGCCCTTCCTCGCCTGGAAAGTAACCTTCTCCTCCACGAGAGCCATGATTAAAGCCTCGTCTTCTGTGCGGAACTGCGATGTCGGGCTCCGCTGTTTGGTATCCCGGAACCTGGCCACCTGACCCTCCAGGTCATTCAGAACTTTCCTCAGAGTATTAGTCCGTTCTTCATAACCGGCAATGCTCTCGAGGGCCGCCACTTAGAATTCGGCAACAACTTTCACAATGCCAAAGGCAATATTCTGATTCGGGACTCCAGGAAACTTTACTTTTAGTACAGAGTAGAAAGCTTTGACGACTTCCTGGGCCATCTCGTCGTCTTTAGTGGAGGTCGTCGAGGAGGAGGCTTAGAGAGTTTTTTCCGCTCCAGGAAGGGATACCTGACAAGAAGCCGAACCTGACAAGAAAAAATATATAAACATCAGTAACCAAAAAAGGGGAAGATGCGAAAGAGTTATAATTTCGTACATTCGGCTTGCTCAACTCCAGCCTAGGCTACGCCATCAGTCTTGGCTTCAGGGAAACTAAGAGCAGGCCTAGACTGCTGAAGAAGAACAATATCAAGGTCCCGAGCAGCATCAGGCCTGATATCTTCCAGAATCCCAGTCGGAACGGGAGTAGATTCAGCAACAGCCCCCTCAGCAGGTTGTTCAACCTTACCTTCTATAGCCGGTACCGGCTTACTAACAGCTTCCTCCGTACTAGAAATTTGGAGGAGCTGGGAACAACTTCTGTCCCTTCACCAATGCCTGGGACTATCTTCGCGAGGGGTTCCTTTCCCTTGTCTACAAGGGAACATACAGTCGTGGTCAGCCTCATGGGGAGCACGCAAAATCGAAGTCAAAAAATCCCATCCAAAGAGAGGTGCAAAGATAACTTACCCTTAACAAAATCCCGTAGACCCCGTCCAGAGGCACAGACCATCGCGGGAAGCAATGCAAGACGGTATCCAAACGCCAGCTTCACGGCCGAAAGTATCATACCCCGGCTTATTCTCTCAATGGACCCTGAACCTCCAGGGACTATGCAGTCACGAAGCCAGATCATTAAGAAAGCTGACAGCACAGCTTTCTCCGACAAAGGATATTCGGCTTGACGGAAGTAGTGGCCAATCGGGGACTCAGGATCATCGTTGTCCTCAATATCCGTCGTATCATAATCCGTCATCCGGACTTCTATATCAGACTTGGTCATAGGTTTTTGTCACGCCCCAGAACCAGAATACTGGAGAGCGGGGGACAGACACAGCCAACTACGTATATTGAAGTGAATCCCACCTCGCAATACGGTTACGGCTGTCTAGATGCATGAGGGTTTACTACAAGCCATTAGTCTCTTAGGGTCAAGAACAAGCCTAGTGTCTCAATCTCAAGCAAGCAACTAAATGTAACAAGATGGTAGATTATCATACGTACAAAGTAAGACATCCCAAACATTACATATTCAGATGATCATGAAGCTAGTCATACAAAATACGAATACTAGCAAGAGTTTAAGTCATACATGATCAACCCAAGGATTTGTCAATCATGTTACAGCCCTTAGGCAGATAGGAATATAAATTCAACACGAGCTAACACTTGCTCGGCGGCTAAATGCCTCAAAATAATAATTTGTAATAGAGTGGGAGAGCAAAATAAAATCTACTCGTTGCCAGGGTTGCGCCTAGTGTTCACTATCTGGCTAGAAGGTTAGAAGATCCTCGGGTGCTACTCCAAAATCTGGCCATACAAAACCTACTAGGTCAGACCCAGAAAGAGTAAGTACCACAAAGGAGGCTTCACTTAAGAACTAAAACCAGCATATTAGCACATGAGACATAAAGGATAATAAAAGACATGAGTTAGAGAAAACAAGGTGATAAACGATAAGACAACTAAGGGACTATTCTGGTAGCCAAGTTACAACCCGTAAACCAAACAAGGATCGGGGTTGTAACCCTTCACCTGAATAGAGCTTATTCTCCAACCAATTATCGACAAGAGTAAAGCATAACATTAATGTGCTGAAATAACCATGTACTGATCTTGCCTAAACAAGACTAGACGGGACTCCATCCATCAATCACGGCCAAGCAATGAGTACGACTTGATACTTTAACTAACTAGAGTTATCGCAAGCTTAGTTACTAACAAGATGCATCGAGATGTTTCAACAGCCACGAGCCCTGCAGTCTTAATCCAGGTTATCCGGTCACAAATTGAGATAGTTTGATTAGGTGATTTGGGGGGTGCAACACATGACAGTGTACTGAAAATGTGCCCTACTCAACGGCAGGCTACAAGTCCAATTAAAGAGACCAGATAACGGGACTGCCTGTAGCTGGAAAATCTCTTCATGAACTACTTGATCAATCTAGTCATTATTTTAGTCAGATTCAGTATGAATCCTTGACCGTAGAAATCAGGAATTCATATTCTAAAATGATGCAAGATGAGACATGTAGATTATACAAGCACAAATACCCACGGTGTCAAGACTAGAGTTACTTAGCAAGTCAAGATAGCCGTCACAATAGCATATCAAGATTATCATGTTCGGTTTACTTATCAAGAGTGCGCCATGATGGGCCACTATCATGTATTATCATGCCAAGGTTGCTTGTCAAGAGTGCGCCACGACGGCTACTATCACGTCATCTTACTTGTTGCTTGTTAAGAGTGTGTATTAACATGCCACTATCGTATTCTATCCTTACATTATCATGAATGAGAAAAACTTGCATAAAATAACTAGTAAGATATTTTTGAAGCCGAAAAAAAGATCTACAACTTTCATGTTGGGAGTTGGAAGAAATTCTGGCCATAATTCCGCCAAATAGGACATAAAACAGCCAAAAACAGCCAAAATAGGCACTATGCGACATTTTGCGGCACTATGCAGCCTTCTGCAGCACTATACAACCTCTTGCAGTACTATACGGCCTTCTGTGGCACTATGCAGCCTCCTGCGGTACTATGCGTCCTTCTGCGGCACTATACGGCCTTCTACGGCACTTTACAGCAATCTGCGGCACTATGCGGCAGGCTGTACTATGCGACAGGCTGTATCACCATGCAGTACTATGCGACAGTCTGTACTATGCAGCAGGCTGCACTATGTGGTGCTATGTAGCACTATTCATCGTCCCTGCCAGATTCAGGACAGACGAACTAAGAAATATCCAAATCTTATTTTGGCCATAACTTCCTCAAAACAAGTCAAAATCTAACTTTTTAAAGGTCCATTTTGGGTAAAATCGAATTCTCTACAACATAGAACAATCAAAAATTGAGAATAATGAATTTTGGTATATCAAAACCCAAGAAAACTGAAAAGACTACAAACTTAGATCTACAAAAATCTATCCATCAAACCCAAAAATTTCAAGTTCTAAAGAGGCTTAAAATCAAGTAAGAAAGAGAATGGAACAATAAAACTTGAGATCCATCATGAAAAAAGTTGTACTTTTCTAGGACTTGGTAGATGAGAGGAGTAAATAAAGAAGATGAAGAAGTAAATGAAGAAGTGAATGAGGAGAGAGAGAGAGAGAGAGAGAGAGAAGGAGTTGTGTTATCTATCAACCCTCTTCATCTCAAGCCAAACCCAATCAAGTCAAATTGAACGAAACCAATCAAATAAACCAAGTCAAGATTAAACCAAGACTAGGCTAAGCAAAACAAGTCTAAATACGGTCCACCTGATAAATGCCATAAATCTCGTATACGCATAAGAAAATACGTATAACGGAAAACGGGAGTGACAGTTTTAAAATAAAAAAGGAGGCCGGATCCTCCCCTTCTCCTTGAACGAAGACGTAGCCCATCCAAGCTCTCGTGTGGGAATTGGTCCCCTTGGTCCTTTCTTTCTTATTAATCCTATGACAGATAAGGAGGTGGCAGAGTAACTCCTTGTATACTTCAACCTTCTCGGAGTTTTCATTCTCCAGATCTCAGAGCTCTTCGTTACAAGGCACGTACTCTTCATACGGCTCCATATCCGACGGAAGCTTTGACACTTCCTGCATCTCGTGGAGAGCCAATCCCATTTCCCCACCCGGAGTAAAGAAGGTACAGGTGTGAAGGTTATACAACTCCTCCAAATAGATAAACATTGGCTAGTTAACCCTTACACCATATTGAGTGGCCCTAATAGCATAATAAAGGTCAGCAGTCTTCAGGGTGGCTTCATACGCGAAAAGCACCAAGCTAGTAAGGTTGCTCCAGAATGAAGATGGATACCTCTAGCCTTCCATCCGCATCTTTCCTGCGGGATACGACACGTCCCCTGTCGTCATTAAATTACAAAGCGTGTCAGCGGCATAAGGATGGAGGTTAGTCGAAATGTCGTTCATTACGGCACCAGGTTGCAGTCCCCTCGTAGAGTAAGATGTAGAGCCCCGGACACACTTGAAAGTGTCTTTATTCCGATCGCCTGAGTCGAACTGTATTCTTTCGGAGATGACCCCAGGGAGCTCAAGAGTTAGCTCCCACTTCATCTGTCACAGCACGGCTAAGACAGTAAAAGCAGATAAAGGATACTGACGCTCCATCGACGATAGCCATATCCTCTGATTGTTCGGACGGATCACCATTGGGTTTCTCAAGCGTATGGTCTCGTCATCTTTAAACTCCACACTGTCACCGAACATGAAGTACGGCTTCTTGAAATGACGTGCCCCGCCAAGCAAGAACTTCTCATCGTTAATCATTTGCCTCAAGAAGGTCTTATCCGGTTCAAGTATGGCGAGTGTCCGTTCTGTAGGATAGTTTTGACTGATCGTGGCTTGAACCTTGCTGATCATATTTGTTATAAGACTAGTACCGAGGACGTGATAAGCAGAACCGAAGAGGATTCCCTTAAGCTCCGGGACAAACATGTTTACTGCAAGGACAGAAGAGAAAGTCAGACTCAGAATCTGCAGGAAAAACTATGTCTTGAAGGAATCTTATGCACCCAAAGGGCAATGCGCCCAAAAGGCTATGCACCCAAAGGGCTATGCGCCCAAAGGAACATGCGCCCAAAATAAACATGTCGGCGTATAAGGTACAGCAGTGTGTGGGTGCATAATATGCAACAGCATGTAGGTGCATAACATGGCAACATGTGGGCGTATAGCACACCACAGTATTGGCGCATACTTTTGTGGGCGCATAAGAATGTTCACAGAAGCATGTTGCCTTAGGCGCATGCGCCCAGGCAGAAAAAAAGTCTAAACGTCACAAATTAACGGTCGAGACTTTGTTTTTTGAGGCATGGCCTCACCCAGAATCGGGTCCTGTCTGGTGAGGATGCTGCCGCAGGAGGAGAGCCACTCGGTGCAGCCCCCTTGCCCTTCGCAGATCTCTTGGCGACCTTTGGAGACATGGTTCGTAAAGAAAGAAGATGAAGAGTCTTTTTAAAAGTTCTAAGAGAAATGAGAATAATGAACTTTCTCTCTCTTTCAAAGCCTATTTATAGGCATAGGCCACTTCCTATGCGTCCACTATTCCTATGCACCTATGCGCCCATTGCGCTCTATGCTCCCACCATAGCTTATGCACCCACGTGAAGACCCAACCTCTTGTACACTATTCGACTGCCTTTGCTGATGTAGACAAACGTATGAAGGATGGACCTATTCAAATTCTACTCCGATGAATATGTCAGTTCAGATTTTCGAGGAAGATCTCAACAGCCATCTCTCTGACAAGCTGGCCAAACTCTATGCGCCCAAAGGGAGAGACGTGCTATGCGTCTACTGCATTATGAGAAGACGGTCCATGCTTCTTTCAAAGTATTTCGAACTTGTTTAAGTATCAAAAACTTTGAAGGGGGTCTTGTAGAAGCATAAAAATTTCAACAGAACTGGATATATGTGCCCAAGTCACCAAAGAGCCTTATGCGCCCAAGTCACCAATGAGCTTTATGCGCCCAAAGCTTCCAGCAAGGTCCTATGCACCCAAGCTCCAGTGAGGTCATATGCCCATGCGCCCAAGACAATATCCTCCAGAAGGGGGGCGCATAGCCCTGTTTCAGGCTATGCGCCCAAGCCAGAACAGTCCCTGACTCGGTCAAAGCCATGATCAAAACGTGCACCGAAGCATACGGCCACGTCATTCTCCATGAGCAGTCGTGTACCGAAGCATGTAGCCACATCAACACCACGACCAACCCACGATCTCGCAGCCTGCATGCGCCTACACCCTATGCACCCAAGGCAGGACTATGCGCCCACATAAAAACTAGTGTATTTTCTCATGTGGGCGTATAACATCATTCCAGCTCAAGAACGACTATAAAAAAGGGTCTCATCCTTCTTCAAAACACATAACGGAGAGCATTTTCGAGCCAAATTGCTGCACTTCTTGCCAGTAAGTCGAGAGTTAGCAATTTTCTTAGATTTTTTCCCACTTTTGTAATCGAAGTGTCAAATGGAGTAAAGGAGTAACTGCTGCTCGATCTCTATCGTCCCATTCCCTAGAATTCTTTTTTGTACTCGGGGATCCTCAGCGCAGGATCTCTCAGGCGTACTCGATTTGTGGTGCCTTGCGCCAATAAAGAAAAGACAGTATTTTTTCTTCTTTTTGTGTGTGTCCACACAAATATTATAAATATTTCCTAAAATAGTATATGTATCTTTCACTTAAACTCTCTTCGATTATCGTCACCTATCATAACAAAATCGTGCTTTCTAGTTCCTCACAAATTTGGACCCCTTCACATCGACCATGGCTATCGGACAAAATAGGACATGTCAGAACATCACACAACACCAAGCATCATACTAGGCAAGATACCTTTCCATATTTACTATTTATATTTGGTCTACATTTTTATTTTTAGATATTACATATTTACTGCCTGTTTATTTCCAGTTGTGCCTTTGACTGTTGTTCGTGATTTACCTACTTGCTTCCCATATACTCAATACAAGTGCTAGTCTTATTTTTTTTTTGTCTTTAGTTTATGCATACGAACCTAGAGTTAAGGGACTACCATTTGTTAGTGTACTTCATAAACTTTGTTACGATTGTGCCACGAAATATGTGTGAGATATGAGTAGCATGTAGAGGTACTTGCGTATTGGTTGATCACCCGTTCGCATGCATTAGGTCTAACTGCTAATAGAGACATGTTAGGAGACTTAGCAGTTAGTAGGGACACATGGTCGTGGATATGACTTAATAGGTACATAGGGTGGGGAGAGCAGTTCCTTGACATATAGGCCACCTTTGCACTTCCCTTATTAGGCCGGTGAGCTCTGTCGGAGACGCATGATATTGATGTCCTCTAACGTTCGTGGAATGTTATGGACGAACCCATTATACTGATGCTCTCTGACGTTCACAGAAGCATTATGGATGTAGGCACCTGATTCCCAAAGTTAAGGGACGATGCCAATCTCATATAAGCCTGAGTGCCCATGCGTCGAAGGTTCGTCCTTAACTGCATGATCATCGTAGAATGGTTAGGTGACCCTAGTTATGTCATGTCATACTTCGTTCTAACCGTAGCATGGGGTAGTGTCGCATCACGAAATAGTAGGCTAACCCTTATTCTTGTTTGGTTGTAGGGAAAGTTCATTATTTCAATGATGTGATATTGGGCCATGTTATGGTTAGAATATTTTACTTTTTTCTATGACTTATGACATTTTATATTCAATTTATATGGCATGTTGTTTCTTGTATCTTGTTACGTCCCTCTGAGGACATGGTGAATTCTCCAAAAGGATTTTTGTGACTTTTCGCAGGTGTTCTAGCCAAGGCCGTGATCTTCGCTATTCCTTCGAATATGATTGCTCTTGGGTCGTCTTGCTTTTTTTACACTTCCTTCCTTTGTATATTTTTCTCTCATTTAAATTAGTTGGTAGTGGATTTGTCTCCGTCCAACATTTTGTACACAATGACAAATTCAAAGTTGTTTTATCATATATTTATTCTCTTAAATGTGGATGAGATTAGTTTTCATGGTTACTGTACTTTACAGCATACGTATATTTATTATACGGCTGGCATGTCTACGTACCTAGTCCTACATATTTTGGGATTGGAGTGTTACACCGATACTGAATATTAGGGTTCAGTCCTTCCTATACTCTTGTTCAGTCCCTATGTCATCATATAATTCAGTCATGATGAAAACTTGGTGTATCGGTCATTACTTTCAAGTGTCATTCTATTTCCTATTTGTTCAGTCCATATTAACATGGTGCAGCCCTCTTTATGTATCAGCAAGATGGATGTAATACTCAGTCTTGTGAATCTAATGTGCAGTCCATGTCTCTATTAGTTTTAGTTTATAGTAGTTCTGTCCTATTTTATTATGTGTTCAGTCATCTCATTTACTTGTATGAACCATAGACCATAATGTTTTAGTCCCATCCATTATTTCACTTTATTTAGTATCAGCCAATGGATAGGGGTGATGGCACAAGATGCCTATTCATGTTTTAGTCCTTGCTTATGATGTTTCAATATCACAGATAAGTGGAAGAGGCTCGGGTTTGATTGTAAATTAATGTTCAGTCCATGTAGATGGTAGGGGGATAAAGGCTTCAGTAAGTAGACTCATTTGATATTAGCCTTTACCTTGGAGGTTCAGTCCCATGTCATTGTACCAGTCCTACTTTACATCACAATAGCCATTTAAGTACTGTCCTAATCCAATTACTGACCAAATCCTTGGTGCAGTCCACAGTTACATTTCAATATCGTGTTGTTTTCATATCGTGTAGATGGTAGGGGATAAAGGCTTTTTTTTACTTTGATATTATCTATTTCCAAATTGTGTTGTTTTCCTCCTTAGCTATTTTGTGATTGAGTTGTATCTTTCTAAGATTGTCCTCCGAATGGAGAGTTATTATCAACAGATACATTATATTATGTTTAGTTGTTGCTGAGACATAGGACAGTATTCTACCATCGAGACTACAGCGTAGGCTGCACGTACCCACGATCTTGTACCCTTTCACTGGGTGTGGATTGTGAGACATCGATTCATCCTAGCTATAACTGATTACTTCTCAAAATAGGCAGAAGCTATTCCCTTCGTTGAAGTCAAGACAAGCAATGTCATTAGCTTCATCAAGCATCACGTGATTTATCGATACGGCGTTCCTCGAAGAATCATTCACGACAAAAGACCTCAATTCATAAGTCAAGCATTTTCTTGATTCTGTAATGACATTCGAATCAACAATATTGCTTCTACAGCTTATAATCCCACAGCCAACAGTTTAGCAGAAGCATTTAATAAGACAATTATCAAGCTTCTCAAGAAGTTCGTTGCTGCTAATAAACATAATTGGAGTGAAAAGCTTGGAGAATGCCTATGGGCGTACCACACTATTGTACGTATATTCCAACTGGTTGTACACCCTTATCTCTAGTGTACGGGTGCGAAGCTGTTTTACCATTGGAGATTCAAATTCTATCCCAAAGAACAGCTATCACCAACGAACTAATAGTAGAAAATAATGATCGCCTTTAACTTCAAGAGCTTGAAGCCCTTAATGAGAAGTTGTTGTTAGCTCAACAGCACATTGAACTATATCAAGCCCGTATCTCAAAAGCCTTTAACCGCAAAGTCAAAGTATTGGTCTTTCAAAAGGGTGAACTTCCTTACGGTCAGACGTCCTTATGAGTATGACGCACATGAGCAAAGACAAGTTCAAGCCAAACTGGAAAAGTCCTTACGTTGTAAGTAAAGTTTTCTCTAACGGAGCTTATCAGTTGACCGGGATGGATGGTTGACTAGCTATGATGCCTATCAACGGCAAATTTCTAAAGGAATACCATGTTTGAACACATGTATTGTATTTTCGAACAAAATATTGTACATAAATAATCTTTGAATTATTATCTTTTATTCATTTCGTGAATAAATCCATAGATAATAAGTCCTCAAAAAAATCCCCCAGTAGAGACTAACTCAAATCTTATTGTACATTCCTAAAAGATTAACCCATAACATTCATCGCAATATCATCTTTTGAAACCTAGTTGTTTTAAAAGGTATCTTATTCTTGACCCCCAGTTCGATTAAGAATAATCAATAGATATAAAAATTCGCGTCCATATTATCTCTGAATTCTATTGTCTGTATCAATGACTTGTGACGTCAACATTACCTCTGATAACGTTGTCCCAAGAATAACATCACATCAAGTGATATTCTGTTACGTCCACATTACCTCTAGCAGATATAATAAGTGATGCTATTCTCAAGAAATATGTCACATCCAGTACCTCTGGATGTGTTTCTATACTTCTATCTATTGCTTGTGTCTCAAACAGATACATAATAAGTAATAGAGTCACAAAACCAATAGTTTTCATTTTATTTTGAATCTTATGAACACGAAATGTTACATTTCTCAAAAAGTGATAAAGAGCATTCAAAAAGATTATTACATTCATTTTGCCTCTTAAAAGATTCATTATTGAGGCAGAGTACTGAGGTCAAAAATTATCTTCTTTAAAGCTTCAGCGCATTCCACTCTGGTAGCAAAACCTCTTTCTCTGGCAAGGTTTCTTCTGAATTCTGGTGTCAATGGCTGGATTGACAAGTTATGATGCTCCATCTCTACATTTCAGGCTCGAATAAGATCGTCTCTTTGTTTATTCAATTCATCCAGATGGCTCGATGCAAATTGACGCAGTTCTACAACTTCCTCCTGTCATGACCCGCACCCGCTTTTCGGATGCGAGCTCGTGAGCAAGCCAGCTACGTATCGAGCGGACTCCAGCCCGACTCGAGTACGTATAAGCTGTCAAGGTCAGGGCATCATGGCTAATCTAAACTATATGTCAATCCACAGGAATCATATGAAACAAGAATGAACAATTATGGGTCAAGGTCTGCAGCCCATTAGCATATTGTTCTATTTGACTCCATGAATGATATGAGTCGATAAATAAGCAGAGTATATCATGGTACTGAATATAAAGCATGAAAGGATAATAAAGGAATATCACAAGCAAATACCTGTACCGTAGATCGTAATCCTCCACCATCCTGCTCTACTAACTAACTCCATGCAATCGCTAAACTTGAAGAGATCATCAGGTCCTCAGAGGACTAGCAAGATACATAAAACATGCCTATCTAACAGTTTAATCATGTAATAATATAACCAGGGTATAAACAGGAACTAGACAGGAAACTGACATGTGGCTACTGACAGGTAAGTATGAACACGGACACGGAATTAAGTATGCATAAATGAACTGCTGGTAGATTAATGGATACCAACCCTCGCCCTGAATGTGGACTCGTAGGTCAGTTTTAAGATAAGTCACCCTCGTCCCGTATGTGGACTCACAGGTGCAAAGGATAACCCTCGCCCCGTGTGTGGACTCGCAGGTTGTGGAAAAGACAAAAGAATAGCTGTTCACTCGCACATACTTGCAGACACGACTCAATCAAGACACAGGTGAAGACACGACACGACCCAATCACGATACACGAGAGAACCAATCCAATAGGAACTACAAGGCTAACCATATACAAGGACTATATCTATACTAGCATACACAATATACAAATCACATGTAAATAACCAACTAGTAAAACTATATAATAATAGAAATATGCATGTAAATAAACTGTAGAGGGAGGCAAGGTATACTTGCCTGGTGGTTGCACGCAGATCCAACAAATATATAGTCGACTTGTAAGCCATACAGTCTAAGTCATCACAACTGTCTCCGAAAGCTGAAACAAATATTACCAACGTTCTCAGAATAGTCAAATTAGCTAGGATTGCCTGTTCTTAAGTCCAATTCTGGACACAGGGGCAAAACGATAATTTCGGACAAAAATAATGTCCGTCGTTGGACCCGATTTGCACCGAAAAGTGTGCCAGAGTCAATGGTCTCTAAATTCGTCAAACAATATGTCTACGGATTCGTTTTGATGATACGAACCCAACGGTATGTCCAATTTTGGATTCCGAGGGGTCGAGCACAAAATTGCCCGTTGAATCGGACCGTGGGGCCCGCGAAACGGCGTTCCGATTCGACTGTCTCAGAATTGGACCAAACTTAGTATACAGGACCAGAAAAATGATACGGTCCTGTTGACGCAAGTTTCGTCTCGATCTGACGAACGTGTACGAAGTAATTGGGAAATTTGCACAAAGGTCGATACGGTGAATTTCGACGGATACGGATCAAATTCGTCGCGCACACGCGACCAATTTGAATTCCGTCAAAGCCCACACGACGACGAAGCCGATACGCTGCTTTCGATGCTTTCGATTCGTGACCACGTCGCCCGGATTGGCGGGACGTACGTCGTATCGGGACAAATTCTAGTTTTTAAAATAGATTTTTGGGAAACTTTGGGATTCAATTTCTCGACACGTAGTCGATGATTTCCAAATCCACAAAAAGGATATGAAGCCCGATATGTTGTCTAAAAGTGTCTTCAATTAGTTTTCTAAAATTCCTAATGGGTTGACCGGAATCGTTCTCTAAAGAGGGCTACTTGGAACTGTTGAAAACTGTTGTATGAACAATTTTCTCGTCGACTTTACGTCGATTTCTCCTGGACCTTTATTACGATCTATACTAATCTAGTTTTTAGGATGTAAAGTTGGTTGGGTTAGAAGCATACCCGAACAAATGGCTCGGCGAATGATCGACTGTGCGCAGAGATTTCTCGCGACGAAGTTAGGCCTTCGTTGCTAGTGCTGCTGTTCCGTCCCCGCACGTGCACGGCCTGGCCGGCCGCCGGCGGTGCACCGGCGGTGCTGACGCACACGCGCACTGAGGGGTCGCCAGGGGGTGCGCAGGGTGGCGGCATTTAGGGTTCGCTCGATTCCTTCTCTCTTTCACGTTCGATCTATCTCTGTGTTCGCTCGGGTTACATATATTATTATATACTATATATGTAAATATGGGTTATGCTGTGGGGGCTCAAGCTGGATGGGCCCGGGCTGGAGTAGGCTGGCCTGCGGGCTGGGCTGGGATTCCTAGGGGTTGGGCCCAGGATTATGAGCCTCTGCCGAGTTCATCTAATAAGAATAATAATAATAATAATAATAATAATAATAATAATAATAATAATAATAATAATAATAATAATAATAACACTCTTATTTCTTATGTAAATTAAGTCCCTATATAACAAAGTAAATGTACACATATATATTTATACACACTGTAGATAAATACTAGAAATATTTATATAAATAATCTAAAGCTTAAACCATGTTTATACCATAATTCTTTTTCTACGTAAATACATTCTATGATACATAAATGAATTAATAATTAAATAACAATTAAATAAAACAATAAATAGATGGATAAAATGAAATAAAGTACTAAGGGTTTGGAAGATAATATTATATACTATTAGTCATCCTTATATTTAACTTATAGATCCATTTAATAACAATAATATTATATTATACTTATAACAACTACATATAAAATAAGTATTACTCCATTTAAATAAATTATAAAATATGTGCATATACATATCACATGCCAACCCGGACATCTTGGCACACATAATACCTATACATGGGCTTGGGCTCGGTTCGGGTCGAGCCCGGTCTACATTGGTACAACCCGGTCTCCTAAAAGTTAAATACCCTAATAATAATTAATTATAATTTATTTATACAAATCAAGCCATAACTTGGCCTGGTTTCCTAGTTAGGACACCCTTATGGCTGGGTCTTCTTGGGCATGGATAGCACACTAGTCAAGGCACGCCACTGCACTACCCGTGCCATATTTTCTAGTCTTTTGGTACCCCAAAACTCAACCATGGCTAAAATCACCTACCGTAATAATTAAGTAAATAATCATTTATAAAATCCTAAAATTCTCATTTAAATCAGATAAATAATTGAAAAGAAAAAGTATAATTCAAAATTTCCGGGAAGGGATGCTAAACCTCCTGATGTTTTCTAGCCACTATGACTGATACACAGACTCAAGCCAATTCAGCTTCCAGTTCTTGGACAAGAGCTTGACCTTCAGGTACTTCTTTCTCCTTATCTACTTCTTCAACTTTATAAACTTTAATAGAAGAGATGGCCTCAGCTATAACAGACTCTATTTCTCCAGACTGTAGATCAACTACTGCCATAGTGTTGTCAAGCACGGCTCGTCATTCTTCATGCTTTGGAGCTATGACTTCACTTTCAGCATGCACTTGTCTGTTCATATTCTCCATGATTAGATCTTGGAAAGACTGGATAGGCTTCCTTAGTTCCGACAGGATCTGCTCTAAGGCATTGTCCTCTTTATGTCGCCAAAATTACGTATGGAGTCTATTGGATAAAGAGAAGGTCTCCTTACAAAATCATAAGAATAGTTCTTTTTTATGGCCAATTGACCAAGGATCGCAAAGAACTGAAGAAGGTATCCATATAAGTATGGATAATGCTGCCCATCACCACTAGCACGCCAGGCATCGCTGCTGCATCCGAAACATCTCCTTCTACAGAGGAGAAAACTGGCAACCGGGGTAGCATCAGCATTCAGAGATTTCAGTATAAGCGCTCCTGGTGAACTCCCCTCCATGGTATGTAGTGTAAGATTTTCAACATCCGAGGGAGCCAGAGCCAAACTAATGATGAATACAGAAGAAGCTAGTAGGACTTCAGCGAATGTCCCTACATGTCTTTTTGTAATTTAAATCAAAATCATTATATCACATATCATTAGATAAAAAAGTAAATAAAATCAAAAATTTACCTGCGCCTATTAGAATATAAGGGGTGTTGACAGGCTGAGTATCTCTTTCCAAGTAAAACATTTCCATTATAGAAGCAGATACTGGAGTACTCCCTGCCTCCGAACCTCCAGACATAAAATGGCTGCTCCCAACTTCTGAACCAGTATGGTGATAGAACTGGGGATTCCCAGGACCCTTCCTTTGGTGTGCGTATTGATCGATAGAAAGTTAAACAGATCTAATACGTGTTCTAACCCTTCATAGGCGGAAACTAGGGTTCACGAATTATACCTGCGGCGGAAAGGAAACAAGTAATTCCTGGCAATCTCGAGCGGACGACCCCAAGATCTTCTGCACGTATTCCTTCCTCGAGTTGGTCGTCGTGTAGGCGACGATCTCCCAACCTTTTCTTCTCCTTGGCAGCACTTTCTTTCTCTCCTTACGTGAATCACGAATTTAGAGAAAATTTTAGATTTCTGATCTATATTCTGGCGGCCAGAGAATAGAGGACATATATAGGCTACGGCAGGGACCATGAGGAGAAATTAGGGTTAGGCCTCCTAACGGATCTGGATATCCCGTGTTCAGCCCGAACACACAATCCAGGCCCATTAACAATAGCTCGGTCCACTAATGAGCTATTGTTGCACTACCTCCCTAATCCCAAATTATGTGTGTGGGCTCCTTTTATTATATGCTCGTTTGGCTTCCCATGTTAAAATATCGTATGTCCGTCGATCAAATTAAGTTACTGACAACTATATTGATTCGACATCTTTTATCCTTAAGTAGTACCGCTCAACTTTATTTGTCATGTCGGATATAATCCACCTGCAGGGTTTACATGACAATCCTTATGAGCTCCTTAAGAGGACATCATCAACCCAATGTATCGGGACATGGATTTCATTTATAATCAACAGCCCATCATACAAACAATATTATTACCCAATTTATAGAGGTTGTTGATCCATAATGAATCTCACTCTTTTATGAGTCAAAGTAATACGCACTGCATATACATGTCCGTTATTATATCCGGATTAAGAGTACAAGCATCCATAATAACAGAGGTGTTTGTTCTCTTATGTAGTCAGTACAAAGAGAACAACCTCAAGTGGTCCTGTTCAATACACACAAAGTGTACTAGTGTAAACCTATAGTCAAGATAGACTAATACCAGATTACACTACAACCTTTCCAATAGATTGTCCAAGTCCATCTAGGTTGTGAACTATTTATATACTCCATAAGAAACTGATAATATGATCTTCTGTGTGACACCACACACCATATTATCTACAATATAGAATATCAGACATTTGCATTAACACTTGCAATAAATACAATATGCAAACATTTGCCCATATGATTCTCATTCAAAATTTAAGGAAATAAGGTTACTACAAAAGTGATGCTTTTAGTATATAACCCTAACAATCTCCCACTTATACTCAAAGCATTACTTTTCAGTATACTATTACAAATCTCCCACTTATACTTAAAGCCATGCTGCTACACATCTGACTCCTATTCCCTCAACGTGACTGTCAAAAGCCTTAGCTGGTAAGCTCTTTGTAAAGGGATCAGCTAGGTTGTCGGCTGATGCTATCTTGATCACAGCAACTTTTTCTTTCTTTACGAAATCTCGTATCAGGTGGTACTTGCGCTCAATGTGTTTGCCTGTCTTATGGGCTCGTGGTTCCTTCGAGTTTGCAACTGTACCACTATTATCATAATAAAGTGTAATAGACTTAGGCAAACTAGGTACCACATCCAAGTCCAACAGAAAGTTTCTGAGCCAAACCGCTTCTTTGGCTGCCTCAGAGGCTGCCACATACTCGGCTTCCATGGTGGAATCAGCAATACATTTTTGCTTGATACTCCTCCACACAATGGCTCCACCTCCCAAAGTAAACACATAACCTGAGGTAGATTTCCTGGAATCCCTATCTGACTAAAAATCTGAGTCTGTATACCCCAAGGGAACTAAACTATCTGCCTGGTAAACTAGCATATACTCTTTAGTCCTTTTCAGGTACTTCAAAATATGCTTTACGGCAGTCCAGTGCTCTTGTCCTGGGTTAGACTGATATCTGCTGACCATGCCTACGGCAAAGCAGATGTCTGGTCTCGTACATAGCATTGCATACATTAAGCTTCCTACTGCTGAAGCATAAGGAACTACCTTCATGTTCTCTATCTCTTTAGGTGTCCTCGGACACTGCTCCTTTGATAGAGCAATTCCATGTCTAAAATATAAGAAACCTTTCTTAGAATTTTGCATACTAAAACGAGTTAGTACAGTATCGATATAGGAAGCTTGGGATAAGCCCAACATCCTTTTCTTGTGATCTCGTAGAACTTTGATCCCAAGGATGTGACCTACTTCTCCCAAGTCCTTCATATCAAACTGTTTGGATAACCATACCCTTATATCAGATAATACCTTTACATTGTTTCCAATGAGCGAGATGTCATCCACATAAAGTACTAGGAACACCACCACGTTTCCGTCACACTTTCTGTATACACATGATTCATCCTGACATTGATCAAATCCATAGAATTTTATCACCTGATCAAAACATATGTTCCAAGATCTGGAAGCTTGCTTAAGTCCATAAATGGACTTTTTGAGCTTACATACAAGATGCTCCTGGCCCTTTTCAATGAACCCGTCTGTTGCTTCATATAGATATTTTCTTTAAGACTTCCATTAAGGAAAGCTGTCTTGACATCCATTTGCCAAATCTCATAATCGAGATGAGCTGCAATAGATAAAAGAATCCGAATAGACTTAAGCATAGCTACAGGAGAAAAGGTTTCCTCATAATCGATACCCTCTCTTTGAGTAAAACCTTTTGCTACAAGCCGAGCTTTAAAGGTTTCAACCTTACCGTCTGATCCTCTTTTTCTCTTATAGACCCACTTGCATCCAATGGCTTTTACACCAACGGGTGGTTCTACAAGCTCCCAGACCTGATTAGAATCCATAGATTCTATTTCAGATATCATTGCTTTTTGCCAAGACTCTGCATCTTTATCTTGGAGTGCTTCATTGTAGGTACAGGGATCATAATCTTGTTCCTTAGGGACGAAGTCTGACGACTCTCCCAAGAACATATATCTATCAGGTTGTATCACATCCCTCCCACTACGACGAGGCACTATCGGTTGTGGTGTAACATTTGTGACACGTTGTGCAGTTATTTGTGGTTCATCCTCTTGTACTGTTGGTACTGAAGTACTTGGTGTCTCACGTCTCAGTTCTTCTAGAACAACTCTACTTGTGGGTTTATGGTTCATCACATAGTCTTCCTCTAAGAATCGGGCATTGGTGCTAACAATGACCTTCTGATCCTTAGGACTATAAAATAAACCTCCTTTCGTTCCTCTTAGATAGCCCACAAACAAGCGTACTTCTGTACGAGATTCCAACTTATCTGTTTTCCCATTCAGCACATGTGCTGGACTACCCCAAATACGAACCTGTTTCAGACTAGGCTTACACCCAAGCCACAGCTCTGTGGGAGTAAGAGGTACTAACTTAGAAGGAACCAAGTTCAAAATATAAGCTGCAGTCTCTAAGGCATATCCCCAAAACGAATCTGACAAATCCGAATAACTCATCATTGATCTAACCATCTCCATAAGAGTTCTATTCCTTCTTTCGGCTACACCATTCTGTTGGGGCGTTCCAGGTGCAGTCAATTGGGATGCAATCCCAGCCTCTGATAAATAATCCCTAAACTCTCCAAAAAGGTACTCGCCACCACGATCTGATCGTAATGACTTGATACATTTTCCATGACGTTTCTCCGTTTCAGCCTTGTACTCTTTGAATTTCTCAAAGCACTCAGACTTACGGCGTATCCAATAAATGTATCCATACCTTAAATAATCGTCAATAAATGTAACAAAATATTCAAAGCCACCTCTAGCTTGGATAGTCATGGGTCCACACAAATCAGAATGAACCAATTCCAACACATCTTTGGCCCTATACCCCTTTGCCGTAAAAGGCCTTTTGGTCATTTTACCTTCCAAGCAGGATTCACAGACTGGTAGTGCCTCCACTTCCAATGAACTCAAAGGTCCATCTTCAACCAGTCTTTGAATCCTTCTTAGGTTAATATGCCCCAATCGTAAGTGCCAAAGATATGTTTGGTTCATACAAGAAGGTTCTTTTCTCTTATTTAAGTTAGATAACATATTATTCATTTCCATAAGTTGCATTGTGGGCGAAATAGGATTAATGACATACAAATTATCAACCAATGCACCAGAACAGATAAAATGTTTATTCTTTCTAATAACAATATTGTCATTAAAATAAACTGAATATCCATCCTTAACTAACATAGAAACAGAAACTAAATTCCTTCTAAGTGAAGGTGCATAAAGACAATCTCTCAATGTCAAAGACTTATTTCTACCAAAAGATAAAGTAATATCTCCTAATGCAACGACCGATACTTTTGTAGCATCACCCATAAACAAGTATATCTCTCCATCACTGAGCCATCTGGTTTTCTGGAACCCCTGTAATGTATTGCAGACATGATTAGTGGCTCCTGTATCTACACACCAGGTGCCGGTAGATAACATCGCTAAACATGTTTCAACTACTAGTAAATGAGATATACCTTCTTTGTTCCCTTGTTTGAGAAGTGGATAATCAGTCTTCCAATGTCCTGACCCTTTGCACTTGAAATATTTGCCTTTCGGCTTTTTCACCGCGCCTTGAGGTCCCATGCCCTTCTTTGCTGATTTTGCCTATTTCTGAATGTTATTCTTCTTCTTACCGCCTTTTGGCTTAGAAGTATAAGCTTTTTCAGAAACAAAAACATGACCACTCTGCCTAAAGAGAGATTCAGCATCCTGTAGCTCTTTTGTAAGTTCTGCCAAACTATACAACCTTTTGTTCATGTTGTAATTAAGGCAAAAATTGTCAAAACTTTTAGGCAGAGTCCCGAGAATGATATCGACCTGGGTTTCACCATCAATTTCAGCTCCAAGGATCTCCATCTCATTCAAATGACCCATCATCTTGAGAACATGATCCCTTACTGGTGTACCCTCAGCCATTTTTGTATTCATCAAACATTTCATAGCAAACTGCCTAGCTGCTCTACTCTGATGTCCGAAGAGTTCCTTGAGGTTGTACATCATGTCATAAGTTGTGGCCATGGCCTGATGCTGATGTTATAGTACATTTGACATAGATGCCAGAATGTAACACCGCGCCATCTCATCTGCCTTTTTCCACTTCTTATAAGCCTCTTTGACCTCTTCATCAGAGTTAGCATCAGGCATAGGTGGGCATTTCTCAACAAGTACATATTTGTACTCCTCAGCAGTCAGAACAATATCCAAATTACGTTTCCAGTCAATATAATTAGGTCCAGTAAGTTTATTTTCTTTAAGAATCACCATAAGTGGACTGAAAGAACCCATTTTTGAAATCCTGAGAATCACATAAATAAAATTATGTAGGGCAAAAAAAACTTTTTGAATTAACTAAATATTGGTTCCCTCAAAACAATAATAAGAAATTCACCAACACCTTGAACACCATGAATTTAGCATGCCACGATAGTGTGGACGTATACAAATTCAACTTTGTTCAAGTAGATTTTTCTTATTAATTTTACTATCATGTCAATATAACTTTATGACAAATAAAATTAATATGCTGGTCTTGCTCTAGTCATACAAATAATAGCAGTGACTCCGATAGGGAGGATACCATTATTTGTATCTAAGTGTATACCATTACTTAATACTAAGTCCATTACCTTGTAATGAGTTTCTTCAGATGGAGAAGTGAACAAATACTAGGTAACTTTCTACAATTATCCCTAAGGAAGTTTGTACTGGTGATCCATAATTATACTCATCCGATATGGAGGAAAGCACTAAAGCCAACACGCAAGTATAATTACGTCACCTACAAACCAGTAATGGAGACCATAGGATTTACACTAAATAAAAATCCTCTCCGACTTATTTATTTAACAATGAGAGTTTTTCTACTAGTTGATATTATGTCCATGTTGTCCATTATTAATGTAGGTTTGGTTTTTCAAAAAAAAAACAACCACACAATAATAAACATGCATAATCAGAACAAGCAAAATAACAAAAATAAAAGAAAATATCCTACTATTATGGTCATCTTTGCTGCTCCGTCCTCAACTATCCGAATCCAAAATCTGGCGCTGCGCACATCTATACGGGGTTCGACCTGCCCGGTCAGGTCGCGGGGTTCGGGGCAGCGCCCCGTTTTTTTTTAAGATTTTGGCTGTCGATTCCTTCATCGAAAATCATCTGTCTGCCTCTGGATTGCTTAAAATCAGCATCTCATCCAGCATCAGAAACAGCCACCACCGCCATCACGATTGATCAAAAATAATTAAAATTACATCAATCCTATGCCTCCCGAAGGAGTTCACACATAATCTTGATTGAAAAAATAAATTAATAAGCACGATCAACCCTCGTGATTTTAATTACATCCACAGCAACAACAACATCCACGACATGTCCGTGGTTTAAACAACACAATCAAAAAACATGCATTGGACCATAATAGTTGGATCTAAGATGCCTGCAAAATCGAGTTAGAACAGATCTACATCTACCGACTATTACATAGCGCAAGTTTTATTGGACAACATGGACGTATCAATCAATACGTAGATCCAAAGTAGCTTTGATACCAATTGATGGAACTGGGGATTCTCAGGACCCTTCCTTTGGTGTGCGTATTGATCGATAGAAAGTTAAACAGATCTAATACGTGTTCTAACCCTTCATAGGCGGAAACTAGGGTTCACGAATTATACCTGCGGCGGAAAGGAAACAAGTAATTCCTGGCAATCTCGAGCGGACGACCCCAAGATCTTCTGCACGTATTCCTTCCTCGAGTTGGACGTCGTGTGGGCGACGATCTCCCAACCTTTTCTTCTCCTTGACAGCACTTTCTTTCTCTCCTTACGTGAATCACGAATTTATAAAAAAATTTAGATTTCTGATCTATATTCTGGCGGCCAGAGAATAGAGGATATATATATATAGGCTACGGCAGGGACCATGAGGAGAAATTAGGGTTAGGCCTCCTAACGGATCTGGATATCCCGTGTTCAGCCCGAACACACAATCCAGGCCCATTAACAATAGCTCGGTCCACTAATAAGCTATTGTTGCACTACCTCCCTAATCCCAAATTATGTTTGTGGGCTCCTTTTATTATATGCTCGTTTGGCTTCCCATGTTAAGATATCGTATGTCCGTCGATCAAATTAAGTTACTGACAACTATATTGATTCGACATCTTTTATCCGTAAGTAGTACCGCTCAACTTTATTTGTCATGTCAGATATAATCTACCTGCAGGGTTTACATGACAATCCTTATGAGCTCCTTAAGAGGACATCATCAACCCGATGTATCGGGACATAGATTCTATTTATAATTAACAGCCCATCATACAAACAATATTATTACCCAATTCATAGAGGTTGTTGATCCATAATGAATCTCACTCTTTTATGAGTCAAAGTAGTACGCACTGCATATACATGTCCGTTATTATATCCGGATTAAGAGTACAAGCATCTATAATAACAGAGGTGTTTGTTCTCTTATGTAGTTAGTACAAAGAGAACAACCTCAAGTGGTCCTGTTCAATACACACAAAGTGTACTATTGTAAACCTATAGTCAAGATAGACTAATACCAGATTACACTACAACCTTTCCAATAGATTGTCCAAGTCCATCTAGGTTGTGAACTATTTATATACTCCATAAGAAACTGATAATATGATCTTTTGTGTGACACCACACACCATATTATCTATAATATAGAATATCAGACATTTGCATTAACACTTGCAACAAATACAATATGTAAACATTTGCCCATATGATTCTCATTCAAAATTTAAGGAAATAAGGTTACTACAAAAGTGATGCTTTTAGTATATAACCCTAACATATGGCTGCCCCTAGCTCCCAATTCAGCCTGACCGCTTCTGGTCCCCGACAGAGCGAGGATCTTTCCAACCTCAAATACGAGTTGTTCTTCTTGGGCTTCTAATTCTGCCTAATTCTCTTCGAAATATGTTCAATGGGGTTTCGAGTCCCCCCAAAATCAATGCCAGGGTTTTCATCACCCTTGGGACCTTTGAGACTTTTGTCATCTTTAATACTTTCAGCAAGGCTCTCGTCGCCCTCATCTTTACTAGATGTACTTCTATTGCCCTCAATGTTGACATCAGAATTCTTATCACCAATGGGTTCGTCGAGACTCTGGCTGCCTCCATCTCGACCAAGACTCTGGTCTCCCTTATCTCCAACAGGGTGCTCATCACCCTCAGTTATAATTTGGCCTTTGGCCACCAAATCTTGAACCTCCCGTGTTACTAACTGGTCACGGCCCGATTCAGCCTTCTCAAGATCTTGGACGGTGTCAGCAATGTCCTCATAAATCTGCTCATCTTCATAGTCAGAGTCCTATAGTGTCACTATAATGTCTTTATATTTAGAAGGCAGCTCGCTCGAAAAAATGGCTACAGGAGTTTGGGTAATAGAAAGAGACGGAACCTCCGAAGCAACCTCCTTTCTATCTTGACTCCAAACTCTTCCAAACGAAACTGACACTTCCTCAGGAACAGTAGCTCTCAAAGCGTCGTCAGAAGCCAACGGAGACATCAAACCTAGTGAAATGAGTGTTGTAAGTGCCTTAGCAGAAAGAGGGATATCGGTCTCAGCAGTCATTGGCTTTGATACAGTAACTGTAGGGACGTCAATAGAAGCAGCTGAAGCCGATGCACTATCCCGTAAAAGTTCTGGAGATAAAGAAAGTTCAATACAAATGGCCAAAGGGTTAACGTATAATAACTCTTGTTGGACTAAGAAATTAAGGGTATCACCTTTCGGAGAGGGTACACCTCTAGGTGACGGTAGATATATTTCTCGTAATGGCAGCAATGGCTCTTGAAGATCAAGGAGACTGCCCTGGCGAGAATAGAATAGGAGAAATTGCGGCTTTCTCCTTCACAACTGTAAATACTACTAATTTCCTCCTTATTGTACGCTTGAGCAGTGGTTGCGGTGATACTCCAGCTGACCTAACATAGTCAGAAAGTTGATCTTGTGATTCTTTAGGAGCAATTTTCTCTCCGTTCGTTTCTTCATTAACTTTCCTGCTCTCCCTCTGGATAGGAGATGGGGTCGTTCCCCTGAAAGATGATATTTTTCCAAGGGAAAGCACAACTTCCATAGACATACTTTTGAGTTGTCCTAACTGAGCCTTTGTCCTTGTAGGAGCGTAAAAAGTACTTCATAGACCAAGTCAAAGAAGTTGAGAACTTTACGCAATTTAAACTAAGTCAGACTCAGACTTTACACGGAGATCAAACAGAGTACAACTCTACGCGAGTAACTTTACTCAAGAGCTATTCACTGAGCTTTTATGCGAAGGACAGGCTATCAAATCATGCATTTAATACGCGTGATACTGTTTCTGACATAATAATTTTCTGACAGCGGACAGCACAGAAGCCGAGAAGATTTGATTTACACTAAAACCAACACATGTCGTTTAGTGTGTAGACAGGCAATTTTACGCTCAAAAGATCGCTTCTTTTACGCACGAAAGCTATTTGAGCTTTTACGCTCAAGGCTGCTGTGTGCGTAAAGTTTATTTGGGCTAACATTACGCTCAAGGCTACTTTTCAGCCACTTTACGCGGGAAGTCTATTTTGAGCTATTTTTTTGCCCAGTCTGCTACTTTACGCAGGAAGTCTCTTTTGGGTCATTTTTACGCCCGATCTTTTCTGGCTACAGGAGAACGTGGTCTGCTTACATGGCTTTCATGCCTCACTTATGGAGGAACGTGTGTACGTGCTCTCCTTATTTTGTTGAAGTAGTGGGACACGTGTCACCGTGCGTAGAGGTCAAAACTCTACGTGGGACACGGGTCATCACGCGTAAAGATTGATTGGGTGACAGTTACCAAACTTTGTTGCTTTTTACGCACAGAAGATCTAGTCTATAAATAGACTTATTTTTAAACATCAAGATCATAGAGAATAGAAGATACAGGAGAGAAGATTCTGAGAAAACTCATACTTTCAGAGTGATATTCCCAGAAGCATTTCTTCAACTTTTTCTCAAGAATAGGGTGAAGCAAAGCAGGAAAGCATTCGACTGTGCCATCAGTGCCGTTGCTCGATACCTTTCTGGTGACTTAGTTCTTCCGATTGTTCATCTTCTTCAAGAAGTTTTCTTCATCATCATCGTATGGTCCAAGGAACAAAGTGATCGCTCTCAGATCAGGCTTTCCTAGCAATACTTCCCAGAATAATTTGTACTTTTGTACTTTTTCTCATTTTCTTTCAAAAGCTAATTTTTAGGCATTTTGTTAAGTAAAACAAAATGGAGACTCTGCTGGGGATGACCTTCTCCTCTGACGAGAAGGCAATTGCTCAATTGGATCGACAAAGAAGACTCTGGTTGTTCACCTCGACCAGACTGCCTATGAAGAAATGCTTCGAACTGGGGGTAGTACTCGCTACTTCAGTGTTCAAAAATTATGAAGGCGCAAAAAGTTTAGATTTCCAAGTCCAAACCATCTCCTATTCCTGCTATCTCTGAAGGCAAAGGAATCCTTCCCACTCCTGTTGTGGAGACTCCCATCGTTGATGAGGCAGTCTCCACTTCAGCGATACACCCCGGGTGTAAGAATCAGTCTCCCGTCGTTGATGTGGTAGACTCTCAAGTTTTACGCTCTGTGCGTAAAACTTAAAATTTACGCTCTGTGCGTAAAAACCAGTCTCCCGTCTGTGATGTGGTAGACACCCAAGCTTTACACTCTACGCGTAAAGGAAAATCTCTCATCTGTGACGTGGCAGATACTCATATTTTATGCTCTACGCATAAAGGTAAATCTCCTGTCGGTGACAGAGTAGATAAAATTCACAATGATGTCTTTGCATCTAAAGTGAATTTGCCTTCACGCATACAGTGTAAAAACATGAAATCTATTGTTGGTCAAACTTCGGTTTTCCACCAACAGGCTTCTTATACTGCTTTACGCAAGGTACAAAACCTTCAAATTACGCATAATACTGATGGAGTTCTTTGTGTCCAAAAATCTCAAGATTTATGCACGTAACTCCAGGCGCGTAAAAATGCCCAGGTTGGTTCTGCTAATGCAGCCAGTAATCTTCTTTATACACAAGGGACTAAACGATTCTTTGTCCCAAATAAAATAAAGAAGACTACTTCTTCTACTCCTTCTGATTTATGCGAGTTGCATGTACAAAAGCGTAAAGATAGAAAATCTCCTATGACACTCTCCAAAGAAAATCATCATTGTGAGTGTCATCAGATTGTAATCAAATATTGCTGTTCAACTTCTAAATGGTCAGTATTTTACTGGTTAGGCTACAATGTGCCTCAGCAACAAGTGGATAATTAAGAGCATGAGTTGTCATATGCGTCAGTCAACATGGCATCTCATACCAACAAAGGACGACGTCCATGACGTAACTCGTCTCAAACTCCTGGTCAACAACAGTTCAACCGACTTCTTGATTCCTTTGAAGGGGTATATCAGAATACTCGATCAAGAAGTCAATGACAGTTACAATCTTCAGATTCAGAAGCTGGAGGTACCTAGTCTTGGGAGTCCGAAACTGATAGTGTTGATTCATATCTCTACACTAATCCCCCTGTATGATCAAGGGAGGTTGAATCCAATGATATCGAAGATGAACCGGAGACGTCAACTGCTAATACAGAACAACATCCCTCTGCTGTTGAACAGTCGCTGAAGGACATGCTTGCTATGATGCAAAGTATGCATCAAATAATAATAACTTAGTAAACTGTGCAGCTGACAGTAACTCCGGTGCAGGTAGCAGCACAAACTCAAGATAGTCAAGGAGTTGATATACCCCTGAATAATCTTAGTCGGGAGCCTGCTGTCAATCAAAATTCTGCATCACCAGATCCTATCATTCCAAAAGATGTACCACCTCCGGTGGGGGTTACGGTACATCCAGCAACTATTCAATCGAATTTGCTTCCTCAAACCAGTGAAGCTATTCAAGCAGTGCGTGAGCTAAAAGCACAGTTCGAAGTTCTGAAGCACAATGATCAGCTCCAGAGGTTGGGGATTAAGCAACCTTATCCTTCTTATTGGAATGATGTGTCTTTTTCTCCAAAATTCAAGCCACAGTCTATGGTGTTATTTGATGGAAAGGCTTCTCCCAGACAATATATCAATTATTTTGATATTATGACTGTGCACTTGCAGAAGAATGATGCTCTTCTTACCCGAGTTTTGTAATACCCCAGAACCAGAATACTGTAGAGCGGGGGCATACATAGTCAGCTACATATAATAAAATGGATTCTACTTTACTATATGGTCACGGCTGTCTGGATATATGAGGGTTTAACTACAATCCATCAGTCTCCTATGGTCAATAACAAGCCTAATTATCTCAATCTCAAGCAAGCAAGTAAAGTTACAAGATGTAAGATCGCCAAATATACAGTAGTAAGGCATCCCAAATATTACATATCCAACTGATCATGAAGCTAGTCCTTACAAAATGTGAGGACTAGTAAGAGTTTAGTCATACAAGATCAACCCTAGGATCTGTCAATCATGTTACAGCCCGTAGACAGACAGTATTAAGGTATACAATACGAGCTAACAGGTGCTCGCCGGCTAAACGCCTCAAAATAAGAATTTTACAATAGAGTGGGAGAGCCAAAAATAAACCCACTCGTTGCCCTGGTTATGTCTGGTGGTCACCATCGGACTGGAAGGTCGGTAGATCCTCTGAAGCTGCTCCGAAATTTGGCAACACAAAACCAGCTGGATTAGATCCCAGAAAGAGCAAGTGCCACAAAGGAGGCTTCACTTAAGAACTAAAACCAGTACATCAGAATTAAATATTAATGGTAGTTACAAAAGAGCCTGTTAATAAAAGAGTAACAACAGTCATATAGAGTACGAGGGAACCATTCAAGTAGCCGGGTCGTAATCCTTAAACCAAACAAGAACCAGGGTTGTAACCTTTCACCTAAATAAAACTCCGTCTCCAATTCCTGTTGGTAAGGTAAAACATAACAAGCATGACGTGAGGCGCAATAAGACAATAAATGAATAGAGGACTCAGAACTGCTCCGGGAGCGAGGTTACAACCCTTAAACCAAACATGGACCGGGGTTGTAACCCTTCGCCTGAACAAAACTTAGCCCCTGATCTTTATTGTTAAAAGTGACAATCATGCGATCAAGCTTGCAATAATCGAGCACTGAAACTACACCATACAATCGCTTCCAGCCAATCAGTGACTACGACTTTCTACATTAGTTAACTAGGGTTATCACAAACATGCAGTGAGATGGTCCTCCAGCCACAAGCCTTGTAGCTAATCCAGGTTATCCAAGCGACTTGGGTTCATAAGCAGTGCCTCGCTCTTTACAATATATCAGTGATTCTAGACTTGCGCCCTACTCGTCAGCAGGCTGCAAGTCTACAATGGTGGCCGGGATAACGGGATCGCCTGTAACTGGGAAAATCTCTCATGACTACTGAATTATTATAGTTATTAGCCATAGTTATTTTACGGTAGGTACCCCTGACCGTAGAACTCAGGGATCCCTGTCCTAGACATGATACAACCATTACCGGTTCAATTGTACAAACACAATCATCCACGGTGTCCAGGCCATCCAATCTTGTCATGACATGCTAGCCGTCGCAACAACCTTCAAAATATATATATCATGCCATGTTCACTGTCAAAAGTGTGCCACGTCGGGCCACTATCATATCATGTCAAAAGTGCGCCACAACGGGTCACCATCGTGTCAGGGAATAGTTAATTTGGCACAAGCACACATTTAGTAATTAAATATTAGAAGGGACAAGAGCTGTGGGGGTCTCATGCGGCTCGGGAAAATTTTCATGCGGCCAGCAGTCACTTGGCCATATGCGGCTGAGCAAAACATATAAGCATGTATGCTTGCATGCAAGTACATTTAATACATTAATATAATGCATTAATATAATGCATTAAATAATGCATTAGTACATTAAATACATAATATTAATATATATTATATTAATATATTAATATATATTAAATGTATGCTAGGATGCATTAGTATAATGCATGCGGCTGGTTTGTTCACATGTTCCCATATGCGGCTCACTATTGGCATTTACATACAAGCAATACCACAAAGCATGCATTAATATGCATGCAAGCAAAGCGAAGTAAGCATGCAACAAAGCATGCATTAATATGCATGCAGGCAAGGACTTGCATATGTATGCAAATGGATTAGCTAAATGCAAGCATGCATGCGGATTACAATGTATGCAGCCAATGGATTATAATGTATACGGCCAGCATTAGCTAAATGGCCATGCGGCATGCTGCTGTTACTATAAGCATTTAAATGCTTAAATGCCATATGCGGCTCACTATTACTAATGCATGCAGTGAGAAAGGCTATTAATGCATGCGGTTCATTATTGGCATTTAGCCTATGCGGCTAGCTATTGTACTTGTGTATACAAGCAAAGCTTGCTAACCTACGCATTAAATAATGCATTTAAAGAACACCTGCATGCATTAATAACCAAGCATTAAAAGGACATGCATGCATTAATAACTAAGCATTAATAACTAAACATTAAAAAAAGACACTTGCCAGCACATGCATTTAAACAATGCATTAAAGAATGCATCCATTAACAATTGCCAGCACATGCATTTAAATAATGCATTAAAGAATGCATGCATACATAAACAATGCATTTAAACTCATGTACGCATGCACATGCATTTAAACTCATTAAGCATATGCGGCTATATGCTGCTATATGCGGCTAATGCCACTATATGCGGCTAATAATAAATATAATGCATTAAAGAATGCATGCTTTAAACTCATTAAGTATATGCGGGTGACTAACAAATGCATTATTTAATGCATTAAGTATATACGGCTGATGCTAAATATACAAACATGCATGCTTGCATGCATGCGGCTGACTTGGGTATTGCTCCTTATGCGGCTCACTTTGTTATTGCATGCGGCCAAGTGCTTTACGTATGCATGCAAGCTGATGCTTGCTAATGTATTAAAATATGCATGCTTGCTAATGTATTTAAATTATACAAAGGCCATGTGGCTCAGAGCGCAATCAATGGCTCCCACAAAGAACATGTCCATGAAAAATAACATGGCCTCCATGCTCCTCCAATCCACAATAGAAATCCAAATCCAGACTCCCGTAGGTCAAATTTGGGTAAAATAGAATTCTCTACAACATGGAACCATAAACTAGCAAAAATATGCAAGTTTGATAGATCAAAACTCCTGGAAACCTAAAATACCACATAGCTAGATTTACAAGAATTTAACCATGGAAATAAAAAATGCTAAGTACTAAAGTGGGTTAGAAACACATGAGGAAGACAATGGAATATTAAAAATGGACTTCCTCCATGAAGCACTTGCCTAAACCTTCCACTCTCAGGTTGGTGGAGAATTAATGGTAGGGAAGAAGAAGAGTTAATGAGGAGAGAGAAATGTTTGGTGGGATATTTAATGAAGAGGGTAGTGGTAGGTGGGAGTGGTTTGGTTCACATAAAATCAAGCAAAACCGAACCAAACCAAGCCGAACCAAGTCAAGTCGGGCCGAACCAAACAAGAAGACAAGCAATACGGGTCTAAATACGAATACATATACCAAAATATGAAATTCGAACAACGGTCATTACAACTCTACCCACCTTAAAAGAATTCCGTCCTCAGAATTTAATCAAGAGGCTAGAGATGCAAGGACAAGCTATACTACTCACAGGCAAGCTGCACTAGTCAAGCAATCAAGCAATTATTCATGCAAGCAAGGAATCGAAGACATGAGGCATAAGAAAGATATTATACCTCACGAGTCAAACCGGTCGGGATATCGCGGTCGGATATCATCGTCACGCTCCCACGTTGACTCTCCTAAAGAGTGATGACCCCAAGCAACATGGACTAACTTGATAGTCTTGTTCTTGAGTATCTTCTCTCTTTGGTCCAATATGGATACGGGCCTCTCCTCATACGAAAGGTTAGTACCAACAACCAGTTCCAAATGATCTAGAATATGACTCGGGTCTGGGATATACCGTCGTAGTTGGGATACATGGAACACGTTATGCACCTCACTCAGAGACGGCGGAAGAGCGAGACGATAGGACACATCTCCTACTAGCTCCAGAATATCGAACAGCCCTATATACCTAAGACTAAGCTTTCTCCGTATGCCAAAACGAATGATGCCATGGTTAGGCGAGATCCTTAGGAATACATGGTCGCCGACAGAAAATTCAAGGGGACGCCGATGAGAATCGGCCCAATGGCGCTGACGATCTTGTGCAACACGAAGATGATCTCTGACTCTCCTGACCACCTCAACTGTCTGAGTGATCATCTCGGGACCAAGCATCTGCCTTTCTCCAACATCGTTCCATGCTAGTGGGGATCTGTACTTCCTTCCATACAGTGCTTCGAACGGTGCCATCTGGATACTAGCTTGAAAACTGTTATTATACGAGAACTCCACCAGGCGCAGATGATCTTCCCACGAACCACCGAAGTCGAGTGTACAAGATCTCAACATATCTTTGAGATTCTGGATCGTGCATTCCAACTGACCATCTGTTTGTGGATGATAAGCTGAGCTGAACTGGAGCTGAGTTCCCAAACTCTCTTGCAAGCTACGCCAAAAGTGCAACATAAATCTTAAATCTCTGTCCGATGTGATACTAACTGGTACTCCATGAAGACTGACTATCTGCCGGAGATACATCTCTGCTAGCTCAGCTGTCGACTAACCAACTCTGAATAGGAGAAAGTGAGCCACCTTCGTGAGCCTGTCAACTATAACCCAAATAGAATCTCTACCAGCTGGGGATCTAGGTAATCCAGTCACGAAATCCATGGTTATATGCTCCCACTGCCATTCTGGAATTGGCAAGGGCTGAAGAAGTCCAGCTGGCCTCTGATGTTCAGCCTTGACTTGTTGGCAAACCAAACACCGAGAGACAAACAGAGCTATCTCCCTCTTCATGCCATTCCACCAAAAGTGCTGACGGATATCACGGTACATCTTCGTGCCACCAGGATGAATCGAATACTGAGAACTGTAAGCTTTCGCCATGACCTTCTGTCTGATATCTCTACTGGGTACACAAAGACACTTACCATGTCAAAGTGTACCATCCTCATGAATGCATAATTCTGGTCGGCATCCTGCTTCATATTCTGCTCTAAGCCGCTGAAGCTTAAAATCGGAGGACAGAGCTATTGATCCTATCAACTATACTGGACTGAACTTGCATGCTTCAATGCCACATTGGTAGGAAGGACAACTTCTATTCCCATCTTCTGAAGATCTGCTAACAACTTGGGTTGTGCTGTCAGAAAATAAACTCTGGCTCTCCTGCTCAATGCATCTACAACAACATTGGCCTTCCCAGGATGATACTGCAGGTTGATATCATAATCCACAAGCAGCTCTAGCCATCTTCTCTGACGCATGTTAAGATCCTTCTGAGTGAACACATACTTCAGGCTCTTGTTGTCGATAAAAATCTCCACCCTATCTCCATACAAGTAGTGTCTTCAAAGCTTAAGTACAAACACTACCGCTGCCAGTTCCATGTCGTGGGTCAAATAATTCCCCTCATGATCACGAAATTGTCGTGACGCATAAGCTATTACCTTTCCATGATGCATCAAAACACATCCTAATCCTCTGCCTGAAGCATTACAGTATACTGAAAATCCTCCGGTCCCATCTGGAAGTGTGAGAATGGGTGCAGTCATCAAACCTCGCTTCAGCTTCTCAAAAGATTCCTGACATTTTGCTATCCAAGCGAACTGCACATCCTTGCGAGCCAACTGTGTCAATGGCGCTGATATCCGAGCAAAGTCCGAAACAAATCTCCGGTAATAGCCGGCTAATCCAAGAAAACTGTAAACTTCTGCAACTGTGCTGGACACTGGCCAGGTTTCTATGGCCATAATTTTCTGGGGATCCACTTCTACTCCCCTTCTGGTGATGATATAACCCAAGTATGAAATACGATCGATCCAGAACTCGCATTTACTGAACTTGGCATACAACTGGTGCTCTCGTAGAATCTGGAGGACAACTCTGAGATGTTGCTCATGCTCCGCTTCACTCTTGCTGTAGACCAGGATATCGTTTATGAACACGATCACGAACTGATCTAAATAAGGCATGAAGATACGATTCAAGAGGTCCATGAATACAGCCGGCGCATTGGTTGCTCCAAAGGGCATAACAAGGAACTCCTAATGCCCATATCTAGATCTGAAAGCTGTCTTCGGGATGTTCTGCTCTCTGACTCTGATCTGGTGGTATCCTGATCGTAAATTAATCTTCGAGAATACTACCGCTCCTCTGAGTTGATCAAACAAGTCATCTATCCTGGGGAGAGGATATCTGTTTTGATTGTTATTGAGTTCAAGGTATGATAGTCAACACATAATCTGGACGTACCATCCTTCTTCTTCACAAGAAGCATCGGGGCTCCCCAAGGCGATCCACTAGCACGAATGAATCCTTTGGTCCTGAGTTTTTCAATCATCTTGTACAATACCTCCAATTCTGACGGCGCCATCATGTAGACTCTCTCTGACACTGGTGCTGTCCCGGGAATCAAGTCGATAGTAAACTTGATCTCTCGCTCTGGCGACATTCCTAGAAGTTCTTTCAGGAAAATATCTGGAAATTTCTCGACTATCCGGTGTAACTGCAATGCTGCTACGGCCATCCGCAATAATGGAGGAGAAGGTTCAACTTCGCCTCGAGAAAAGAAAAACTCCGGCTGGAATACTAAAAATAACTCTGCCAATATGACAGTCTATCCTAGCATACTGGTCCCTCAACCAATCCATCCCTAAGACCATATCATAATCGGCCATCGGGAATTCTATCAGCCTAGCGGGAAACTTTCTACCGCTAACCACGATCCGACATGAGGAAAACACTCTATCTACTCCCACAAGACCGTTTTCAGTAAGTATATTGAGCCTTACTGATAATGACTCGGGCTCCATTCCTATCTGTGTCATAAATTGTGCAGACATAAATGAATGCGATGCACCAAAGTCAAATAACACTGAAGCCAAAAAAGTGTTGACGAAAATAGTACCTGCCACTACCTCACCTGGTGCCACTCCTTCTTCTCCCATGGTTAAGGCTAACACTTGACTATGCCCTCTCGGTGCCGGCCCTCTCTGCTGGAATCCTCTCTGTCTATTCTGGCCTTGCACCTGGGCATACTACTAAGGCCTTTGCTGATGAAAAGCTGCGTCGACAACGGCCTCAGAGATGGAAACTGCTGCTGGACTGGTACTGGGTATCGTCCTCTAACTGAATAACTGGTCCTGGCTGGTGATGAGTCAGTCCTGAACGTGCAGGACCCTACTTTGTGGTCCGGCGCTCCACAAAGCAAACACAATCCTCGAGCCTTGCTATATTCTGAAATAATATGTCCAGGCTTCCCACAATAAGTGCAGCCCATGGGGGAAGACTGCTTCTGCTTCTGCTGTTGAGGATACGTCGGGGTTGAATGCTGAGCTGACATAGCTGAAGCTGTCCTTCTCGGAGCTCTAATGGTCAAAGCCCTAGCTGCCGGGACTGGGGCTGACGACTGATTCATCTGATCGTAAGATCACTTTCGACCTCCGGTCTGGTCCACAATCCTCTGGGAGGTATACTCGTGCCTCCTAGCTACCCTCAATACCGCATCAAAAGTCTGATGCTTAAACTGCTCCACCGCCAGCAAAATCTCTAGGTGGAGTCCCTGTTGAAACTGCTGGGCTCTATCAAACTCGGTCGCCACCAAGGTGGGAGCAAACTGACTAAGCCTGGAAAACTCGGCCGCATACCCATCGACCATCCTGTCCATCTGCTTCAAATTGGTGAACTTGGTCTGTAGATCGTACCGAGCCACCGCATCGAAGTACTTAGTCCGAAATCTCTCACGAAATACTGTCCAAGCAATAGGTGCCACCAATCCAACGGCATGTGCCGCCCACCAGCTGTGGGCTAGATCCAATAACTGCAGGCGCACTACGGCCACCTTCTCATTTTCTGGGGTTTTCGCTGCTTCTAATATCACCTCTGTGTCCTGAATCCACGCATCAGCAACGATAGCATCTTCGCTGCCATCGAAGAATGGAGGGTTCAGGCGCTTAAAAATGTTCGCTGCACTGTTCCCATGATGTCCACCTCTACCCAGAGCATCTGCCACTGCCTGATGCAAGGCATCTCCTCGACGATCCTGCGATGCAAGCAACTCCCGGATAAGTACCACCAAGGCTCCATCATCCTGTCCTGCGGGCTGGGCTGGCTACACCGGGGGTTCTGGATCTCCGGGAGGCATGACCTGGAAGGCTGCTCCTAAGTGCTGGACCTGATCTTCTTGTTGCTGCTGGTCCACGGGAGGTGCTTTGCCTTGCTGATCGGCAGACCTGGGAACAATGTCACTGAAGAAGACGACATAGGAAACAATAAGGAAGGACCAAGACAGACCAACGATACAAGCATGTGATTAGGCCGAGAATCTCAAGGATGAGAAGATACAGGCAGAGATCAAAGGCGAGAGCTGATTGAGACATCTATTCGATAAACCCTCACATATCTTGATTTACAAGACCTGCGTGGGCAACCACTTAAACCATGTAACGCCCCAGAAACAGAATACTAGAGAGTGGGGGCATACATAGCCAGCTACGTATAATAAAATGGATTCCACTTCACTATACGGTCATGGCTCTCTGAATATATGAGGGTTTAACTACAATCCATCAGTCTCCTATAGTCAATAACAAGCCTAATTGTCTCAATCTTAAGCAAGCAAGTAAAGTTACAAGATGTAAGATCGCCAAATATACAATAGTAAGGCATCCCAAACATTACATATATAGCTGATCATGAAGCTAGTCGTTACAAAATATGAGGACTAGCAAGAGTTTAGTCATACATGATCAAACCTAGGATCTGTTAATCATGTTACAGTCCGTAGGCAGACAGTAATAAGGTATGCAATACGAGCTAACAGGTGCTCGCCGGCTAAACGCCTCAAAATAAGAATTTTACAATAGAGTGGGAGAGCCAAAAATAAACCCACTCGTTGCCCTGGTTATGCCTGGTGGTCACCATCGGGCTGGAAGGTCGGTAGATCCTCTGAAGCTGCTTCGAAATCTGGCCACACAAAATCAGCTGGGTCAGATGCCAGAAAGAGCAAGTGCCACAAAGAAGACTTCACTTAAGAATTAAAACCAGCACATCAGAATTAAATATTAATGGCAGTTACAAAAGAGCCTGTTAATAAAAGAGTAACAACAGTCATATAGAGTACGAGGGAACCGTTCAAGTAACCGGATCACAACCCTTAAATCAAACAAGGACCGGGATTGTAACCCTTTACCTGAATAGAACTCCGTCTCCAATTCCTGTTTGTAAGGTAAAATATAACAAGCATGACGTGGGGCACAATAAGACAATAAATTAAGGAAGGACTTAGAACTGCTCCGGGAGCCAGGTTACAACCCTTAAACCAAACAAGGACCGGGGTTGTAACCCTTCGCCTGAACAGAACTTAGCTCCTGATTTTTATTGTTAAAAGTGACAATCATGCGATCAAGCTTGCAATAATCGAGTAATAAAATTACACCATACAATCTCTTCCGGCTAATCAGTGACTACGACTTTCTACATTAGTTAACTCGGGTTATCACAAACATGCAGTAAGATGTTCCTTCAGCCACAAGCCCTGCAACTAATCCAGGTTATCCAGGCGACTTGGGTTCAAAAGCAGTGCCTCGCTCTTTTTTATATATCAGTAATTCTAGACTTGTGCCCTACTCGTCGGCAGGCTGCAAGTCCACAATGGTGGCCGGGATGACGGGATCGCCTGTAACTGGAGAAATCTCTTATTACTACTGAATTATTCGAGTTATTAGCCTTAGTTATTTTACGATAGGTACCCCTGACCGTGGAACTCAGGAATCCCTGTCCTAGACATGATGCAACCATTACCGGTTCAATTGTACAAACACAATCATCCACGGTGGCCAGACCATCCAATCTTGTCATGACATGCTAGCCGTCGTAACAGCCTTCAAAATATATATATCATGCCATGTTCACTGTCAAAAGTGCGCCACGTCGGGCCACTATCACATCATGTCAAAAGTGTGCTACAACGGGTCACCAACGTATCAGAGAACAATTAATTTGGCACAAGTACACATTTAGTAATTAAATATTAGAAGGGACAAGAGCTGTGGGGGACTCATGCGGCTCGAAAAAATTTTCATGCGGCCAGCAGTCACTTGGCCATATGCGGCTGAGCAAAATATATAAGCATGCATGCTTGCATGCAAATGCATTTAATAAATTAATATAATACATTAAATAATACATTAATATATTAAATACATCATATTAATATACATTATATTAATATATTAATATATATTAAATGTATGCTAGCATGCATTAGTATAATGCATGCGGCTGGTTTGTTCCTATGTTCCCATATGCGGCTCACTATTAAGCATTTACATACAAGCAATGCCACAAAGCATGCATTAATATGCATGCAAGCAAAGCCACGTAAGCATGCAACAAAGCATGCATTAATATGCATGCAGGCAAGGACTTACATTTGTATGCAAATGGATTAGCTAAATGCAAGCATGCATACGGGTTACAATGTATGAGGCCAATGGATTATAATGTATGCGGCCAGTACTAGCTAAATGGCCATGCGGCATGCTGCTGTTACTATAAGCATTTAAATGCTTAAATGCCATATGCGGCTCACTATTACTATTGCATGCAGTGAGAAAGGCTATTAATGCATGCGGCTCACTATTGGCATTTGGCCTATACGGCTAGCTACTGTACTTGTGTATGCAAGCAAAGCTTGCTAACCTATGCATTAAATAATGCATTTTAAGAACACCTGCACGCATTAATAACTAAGCATTAAAATGACATGCATGCATTAATAACTAAGCATTAATAACTAAGCATTAAAAAAGACACTTGCCAGCACATGCATTTAAACAATGCATTAAAGAATGCATCCATTAACAATTGCCAGCACATGCATTTAAACAATGCATTAAAGAATGCATGCATGCATAAACAATGCATTTAAACTCATGTACGCATGCACATGTATTTAAACTCATTAAGCAAATGCGGCTATATGCTGCTATATACGGCTAATGCCACTATATGCGGTCAATACTAAATATAATACATTAAAGAATGCATGCTTTAAACTCATTAAGTATATACGGCTGACTAACAAATGCATTATTTAATGTATTAAGTATATGCGGCTGATGCTAAATATACAAACATGCATGCTTGCATGCATGCGGCTGACTTGGGTATTGCTCATTATGCGACTCACTTTGGTATTGCATGCGGCCAAGTGCTTTACGTATACATGTAAGCTGGCTTGCTAATGCATTAAAATATGCATGCTTGCTAATGTATTTAAATTATGCAAAGGCCATGCGGCTCATAGTGCAATTAATAGCTCCCACAGAGAACATGTCCATGAAAAATACTACGGCCTCCATGCTCCTCCAATCTACAATAGAAACCCAAATCCAGACTCCCATAGGTCAAATTTGGGTAAAATGGAATTCTCTACAACATGGAACCATCAACTAGCAAAAAATATGCAAGTTTGATAGATCAAAACTCCTCGAAACCGAAAATACCACAAAGCTAGATTTACAAGAATTTAACCATGGAAATGAAAAATGCTAAGTACTAAGTGGGTTAGAAACACATGAGGAAGACAATAGAACATTAAAAATGGACTTCCTCCATAAAGCAAGGTGCACTTGCCTAAACCTTCCACTCTTATGTTGGTAGAGAAGTAATGGTAGGGAAGAAGAAGAGTTAATGAGGAGAGATAAATGCTTGGTGGGATATTTAATGAAGAGGGTAGTGGTAGGTAGGAGTGGTTTGGTTCACATAAAATCAAGCAAAATCGAACCATAAAAAACCAAGTCGAACCAAGTCAAGTTGGACCGAACCAAACAAGGAGACAAGCAATACGGGTCTAAATACGTATACGTATACCAAAATACAAAATACGAACAATGGTCATTACAAGTTTTCATCGGGTGTTTAACGGGTTCAGCTTATGACTGGTATCGCAGTCTATCCGACAATTGCATATCGTCTTTTGACAAATTTAAAGCAATATTTCTCTCCCGCTTCTATGAAGGAGGCATGGACATGAATATGTCTTCCTTAATAGAGATCAAACAAAAGGAGAAAGAAGATACTCGGACGTTTATCGAACTTTTCTGACGGGCAACTTTGAAAATGCCTCCGGGTATGCCAGATTCAGCATTGATTGATACATGCAAGATGAATCTGTGACCATCTATTGCTGTTTTTATGGGCTCTCAATTCACAGATTGGGCCTCGCTCATTATAGCAGTAGTTTCAGCCAAGACCAATGGTAGGTTGGCTCGTGAACACGGGATGATCTTTGCTTCAGATGACAAAGGAAAGAAAGGCTCTTCTGGCAATAATTTTGACAATCGCAATGGGAAAGGGAAGGAAACCCTAGTGGTTAATCTTTCAAAACCTAAAACGATGCTGAATAATCCAGAGTCTTCTAAACCAAAAGAAGAGTACTCTTTTGATGACAGTGATATCCCAGGAATATTCCAATGTCTTGTAAAGAGTGGCAAACTCCAGATTCTAGAGCCAAAAAGGCCTAATGAGGTGAATCTGACTGACAATCCCAAATATTATATCTATCATAGATACATAAATCATCCTACCAAGTCTTGCTACGTCTTAAAGAAGAAAATCCAAGAGTTGATAAATGTCAATGCCATTGCTTTAACCAATGATGAGCATACGATCACAACTAATATGATTTCTCTTCAATTTAGAGGTTTTTCTCCACAACAAGTTCCAGATGGGATTATCCCAATTCCTAAAGCAACTATGAAGATTGTGAATCTCCCGCCTACAAGAGAGCAAAATGATGGATTATTGCCTCTCACATTAAAAAATGGTGAAATCATGTGGGTACATCCTGACTTAGTACCTGAACTGGAAGATGAAGGTAAAACTTCAAAATCCAAGAAATATAAGAAAGTCAAAACCTGCAACATGATTTCTCATGTTTTTACTCCAGATCATGATGATTTGGATCATCTCTGGGACGACATTCCTTTGAAGGATAGACTGAGGGGTTTGAATATATGCCCTCCAAGTTTTGCTCCTTATACAGGGCACAACAAGTCTTTGCCGCTTATGAGAAAGCACCTGTAGGGATTTTTCCTCCTATCCGTATTCCTCCCTCTTCTGCTGAACCATCTATTAAAAGTTTGCTGCCCATTCACATGTATAGTCAACAATCAGTCCATCTTATAAAGAAAATGGGCTATGAATTTCAAAAGACAGAAGGTTTGAACTATGATAAAGGAATACGACTTCCTTTACAACTTCAAAGTCAAAAATCCATTGTTGGATTGGGATTTTAAGTCCCTCATAAAAATCCTCACAAAAAGAAGACTAAAGGAAAGAAGAATAAAACCTGTAATATGGTACTTCATTCTCCTGAGTCTGAAGAAGAAACCTTTGCTGGTATGAGATCTAGGAAAGAGTACCACAAAGATTATGAGGGATCTTCCAAAGAAGCAGAGGACGTTGCTGAAACAATACCTGCTCAACCATCATCTGTTCCTGCTGAGGCAAGACCTTCTAAACCATCTGTGCTTGAAAAAGGAAAACAGAAAGCAGTATACTTTGACGTCCCATTGAAGTCTATTTCAAATCAAGGGTGATGATGAATCCTACAAATTTGATATTCTAGCCCAATTAGCTAATACTCCGGCTAGACTCTCTATCTTTGAATTGCTTCGCCTTTCTAAAGAAAGCTGCGAAACTTTGAGTGAAGCTTTGCTACAAGCAGACTCATGCTTAGCTCAACTCAAGACTCCTGATAATATACCAGTGTCGTGTCCACAATGTCATAGTATGATGGAAGTAATTCCTAACATCACCTTCACACAAGAAGATAAGATATACTGCTGAAGCATAATAAGCACGACAGGCCTCTGTGCTACACATGGTATATTGAATCTACTAAAATTGACAGGATTTACATTGATCCTGGGTCTTCTATTAGCATAATTCTTCAGAGTATATTACGACCTTTGAGGATTCCTACTAGTGATTTGACTTACACTAGTACCACAATAGTTGGTTTCAACTCTGGAAAGAGTAAACCACTGGGGAAGATTCGTCTAAAGATTCAAATTGGTGATATTCGAACTATGGCGACTTTTTATGTTATCAACTCAGATGTATCTTACAACATCCTCCTTGGAAGGTCGTGGATACATGAGCATAATATTGTGCCTTCAACTCTCTACCAATGCTTCAAGTACGTGGATTCTCAAGGGATTGTGAAGATTGAATTTGCAGATATCAATGCTTTTAAGGGTGTTGAAGCCTATTTCTCTGACTCAATACTCTACAAACAAGAGCATGTGAAGGAGATATCAGATATGGCCGAAGATCGATCACCTGCAGAAGATCAATCTGTCAATGAAGATCCTCCAAAAAAGCAACCTTTGAAGATTAAAGTCAAAGGTGGAATCCAACCCCAACCTGTCAATGACAAACCTCTGGTGATCAAGGTTAAAAGAAGAACTCGAGCTTCGTCAGAGAAATCAGTGAGTATTCCAGTCAAGAGCCAAGTTCAACCCCTTATGATCAAGGTCAAGGGACGTACTTCTCGTATGAATGATCCAGAACCACCACTGATTATCAACCTTGACAAGCCTACGCAGAAGACGGATGACGGTCCGTTAATGATTAATCCAAAGCGTAGTAGTCAATTTGTAAATGATGTAAATATTGATCATTTTGTACTTTCTAATATCAATGAAGATTTTCTTTTGGAGTATATGGTTGTCAAATTTATTGAAAGAATGACTTTATCTTCTGATGATCAAAGTCATCAATATAAAAATGACATAAATACAGAGGAAACCTTATACATTGACCATAAGGAAAAAAAATTTCCTTCTCATGTCGATGTTGGACCTTATGCTCAAAGGTTCTTAACATCTTCTCCATATCTTCTTCCTGTAGCCGCTTCCTTACAAGCTTGTGTAACTTATAGACGTCACGAAGAATCTTATTTCGTGATTCCGTCTGATAAGAAAAACAAGCGCCAAATTGTGTTTGGTCTGGCTAAAAATATTCCTATTCTTCAGACATATAATCTTAGAGATAAAGATAAAGGAAGAATATAAATTGATAAATGTTTGCCATGAAATATAAAAGAACAGAATAATTATCGGAGGACTGGACTTTTACTTCACAATACAAACTCGCTTGTACAAAGAAAGCCTAGGAACGAAAACCTAGGTACAGCAATCTAAGTATAATTGTTTATTTTAGATTCTGGAGGGTGACGGTAGTGGCTCGGGAAAGCGACGGCAGCTCTGCCTTACTCTTTGGACGATCGGGTGCAGCCTTGGTTCTGTAGAAGAACTGCTTGGCGTTGCTGAAGAAATGCTCTCTTTTCAGGCTCTCTCTTTGGCTCTCTGGCTCTCTCTGTATATGTATATGACTCTGTCTCTGTGTGTATTTTCATAAGGGAATGGCACCCTGCTATTTATAAGAGTGGGGGCCTCATTAGGGTTTACAATGATTGCCCATTCTTGAAAGTCGGCGGCTAAGGATCACTGGATCTGGGCCGTTCATCGAGATTTGAGCAATAAATGTGATTGTATCAAATCTTTTGTGGGTAATTAATACCGATTGACATAAATCCTCCTGATTTGTCACGCCAACCTCGGATTTCTCGACACGTGTTATTAATTTGCTTATTTACAAATGATCTGATTTGATCCTAATATTTTATTGGGATTTGTTGAGGGATTTCGATCAATCTGATGCCACGTGCCCTGCTATCATGCCACGTATCATAACCGCAAGCCATAACAGAAATATGAGTCGCAGGAAAGTTGCTCCTTATTGGGCCGTATAAGGCTGGCCACGTGTCACGGCTGCCTAAGAGTGGCTCCATGAACATTTGGACCGCATGGTAATAATTTGAGCCGCATGAGTATGGATGGCCGCATGATGGGTGCCTTCTTCATAAACCGCATGGAGATAGTCTTCGTGAGCCGCATAAAGACAGTCTTAGTGAGCCGCATGGAGCTAGTCTTCATGAGCCGCATGGGGGAACCTCCGCTTGGGCTGCATAGAATGGTCTCTACTTGAGCCGCATACGACTGTCCACGTGTCAAGGCCGCATGATAGTTTCTGAATCTCGGGGAATCGTGTCAGAGATTTTCTTCATTTCCCCAGGAGTCTGCCATTATGACGGAGTCATAATTGTATTTTTGTGTCAGGGCTATCACGTGTCAGAGCTGTCAGTCGTCAAAGCATTTAATGCAGTAAAGGACGAACGGAAGAGCTGTTTATAGGCCACGTGGCTCCTCTTTGAGCCGCATAGAACTTGTCTGAGCCATATAGACGCTCTAGCCGCATGAATACTTGAGCCGCATGAACTCTCTGAGCCGCATAGGGCTCTCTGGCCGCATGGATCTTTCTTTATTCTTTTCCATGCTTCTACAAGACCCCCTTCAAAGTTTTCAATTTGCAAAATTGAAATACTTTGAATAAGAAGCATGGCCATGTATAAACTCTTCTGGCCGCATATGATGTTCTGGTCGTATGGATGTCTCGGCCGCATGGAGGTCTCGGCCGCATGGATGACTCGGCCGCATGGATGTTTCGGCCGCATTGGGTCAATCAGCCGTAAGGACTTTCGGGCCGCATAGCTCCTTGCCACGTGTGCCTACCACGTACGAAGATCTTTTGCATTAAATGTTGTTGATCTGCTGTCAGTTTTAAGGCTACTTTTTGGGGGAGGATCCCAGGAGTTTGGCCTTCATTTTAGACGGCTTGCCTCGATAACCGAAGGATCGGTACACGAGAATCGAAATGCCATGCTTTTGTTTATAAATAGGGATGAATTCAGTGGGAGGGATTTTTTTACTTTCTCTTTCGTCCCCAACTCTTGCAGTCTCCACTTTCTTTCCTTCTTCGACCGTCAAAAATAGCCCCCAAGTCTTCCAAGGTCGTCTCTGCTGCTGCAAAAGGCAAGAAAACGGCTTCCTCGTCGGCCGCCGTGCCCGAAGTGCATCCTGATGTTCACCCTGCTTTCAAGGGTAAGAAATGGATTTGAATACTTTGAACCTCAAGGACACATGGCTCTGTTGCATAACATATGCACAAGCCTTCATCCTTCGTTTTCATTAAACCGCCCAAGCTCGACCATGATGGAGCCGCATATGTTGTATGGGCCGCATGACCTTCTCATATGCGAGCCGCATAAGGCATGCCCTCTGTTTGAGCTGCATTGAGAAAGATTTGAGCCGCAGGAGTGCTTCTGGATTTGAACCGCATGGGACCTCCTTTGAGCGAAACAGCATATATTCTTGACAAACTGGCCCGTATAGAATTTTGCTGAGTCGTGCCGCATAAACTCCTCTGCGAGATAGAACCGCATAAGTTTTAATCCGAGCCGCGTAAGCTATCGAATCAGTGTCACATAGAACTCCCAACTGAATTGGGCCGCATGAAGCTGTGTTGACCCGAGCCGCATAGGCTCTATTAAAGCTGTGCCGCATGAAACCCAGCTGAATTGGGCCGCATAAGGCTTCATCGATCCGAGCCGCATAGGCTCATAGAAACTTCTTTTTGAGAAACTTTAAGTGGTTTTGTTTTAACCTATCTTTTAATCGTGTTTCTTTTGTCCTTTTCCAGTGAACCTCCCAACCAACCCGGTCGGAGAGCTTCTGGTGGGTTCAGCTCAGTTTGTCGTGGGTGTATGGCTTGATGGCCTAATTCGACATATGACAGATCAACTTCCCCCTAATGAGCCTTTGGAGAGGGTGGCTGCCATCAATAACCAGCCTTTCTATTTTTTTGCACTATGATGAATTCGGGGAAACTAGACGGAGAATATCTGAAACCAGCTTTTCTCTTTGGAGATGCTTTATCCATAAAGAACTCCCGAATGCTGGATATTTCTCAAAACTAGGACTTCACTGTGGACGGGGTGGATATCCATGTTCCCGAGATGGAGCGGTATTTTCCCCTCTCGTGATTTAATATGGTGCCGTTGAGCCAAAAAATGTCGGGCTCTCTAACTCCAACCCAACAGGGGATGCTCGTGGGCAACATCTACTATAATATGAGTATTAGGTCAGCATGTGCAAGTAGGGAGTCAGTTAGCCGGACTGTGATGGGGCTGATTCCTGGTACTTTTATAAACGTGTCTGGTCCCAACTTCACTTTTACTTGAGCTGATACCTTCTTGAATCAGCTCGCTCGAAAGGGGTCTTATCCCGTGGGCAGATTGTCGCTGCTGAATTGGATAAACCCCATTCCCACATGGGCCAATCATTCCTCATGGATCCTGAGGAACTACGAGGAACTCCTTCGGGAGATTGACCTTTACTACGCCATCCGGGGCACCTGTTACAGATTGTCCATTAACAAGCCTCTGTTCATGGCCCTTTTCAAGATGTATAGCCGACGTATGAGGACTTTCTTCGCGCCCGGAGGGGAGTTGGGGCTTGTTCTCCATGAAATGCATGTTGTTTCTAAGCTTCCGTGGGGAGGCGAGGCCTTTGAAGTATACACTCCGACGAACGAAGAATTCGATGATCTGGACCGACGATTTTCTGGTTTCGTCGCTGTGTACCGGAAGCTATTGTGCCACCATAGCATCTGTCACCAAACTGCAATCAAGAAGAATAATAGTTCAGAAGGGAACGCCTCCCATACTACGGCCTGGGTTGCGTATCTTTTCAAATTACGTCCTTCCGGCCGGGTTTCTTCTCGAGGTCCTCAAACCCCAACGGAGGTAAAGGATCTGATGTTGAATACAAAAAGGTCGAGGTCCACCCGTGATAGATTTGGGAGTCGTACTGACTCCTTTAGTTATTTCCACTACGGTACCTGGCAGATGTCTGAGAAGGCAATCTTGGCCGAGTTCTTGATGGTATGGCTACGGAATTGCGTAGTCTCGGGAGGGGTAGGTTCTACTGAAAGGATCAGCCGCCACTTCATTCTTCCGGCTGTGAAGCTGGTCTTCAAAGTAAGACTAGCCCTTCTTCCGGCTATGGTGTGTAGCATACACCACGGCCTCCGTGCCTTTTCGTCTAAAGTCATTGCTCGCGAGATGACGCTGGACTTTGAGCGGATAGAGCTACCATACCACTATCTCATGGGGTGGTTATTGATGCATTATCGGTCATTGATGAGGCCCGGAACAGAAGAGGATGTTACCGCTGATGACGCCTTCCTTTTCCGATATCGTCATCAGTCTTGGGAGTACAATACCATGCCGGCTTGTCGGAAGGCGTTGGCGAGAGTTGACGGGCCCGACTTCTTTGTGTCTCTTCCTCAATTTACCCCTAAGGAAGTGAGGAGGGTACACGTTGATGGCACTGAACCTCCCCAGCTCTTATCTCAGAAGATGCTACTTTGGCTGCACAATATTCTCCCTGCACACCTAGTATATCGTTATCGAAATAACGTATACCTGGAGCCTTATTTGCCCAGCAGGTTTTCTCGTCAATTCAGATATAGTCAGCTGTTCCTTGACTGCCCCAGTACTTGCCTGGGCTTTGAGGGCAGTATCCTCGACGGTATCCGGGCGTGGCATTATTACAATGGGTTCATACCCATGCTAGCTTTTCGGTCCCTTACGTTAATATGCAAGGTGATATTCTGTATATGGCGGCCCTTTATCATGTTGCGGCGAGCAAATCTCCCGTGAATTTTGATATGAACACCAGCTTCATTGTCGGGACCGGCTTGGCAGAGATGCCTGAGGGTTCCAGAAAGAGAAAGAGAGGGGCGAATAGGGTTCATGTGCCGGACTCGGAGTCCACTACGGCGGACGAAGGGGATGGCGAGCAGGACGCCGATAACACATCGTACTCTTCGGAGGAGGAGGTGGGGGACCAGCCTCCTACTGTGCCGAACGAAGAGGTGGAGGATCATCCACCTGTTGTGCCGGGTGCTTCGTGCAAACGAGGCAGGTGTCTGTCCACTGACGATGGTAGGACCTATTCCACGAAGCGGGCTGCGGTAAGACGTCGTCGACTGTTTATTGATGTTGACGCTGTTTCTGAGGTGATTGGAATTTCATCTGCCTTTTCTTTCTTTTTCTAAGTTATGGCCTAATCATTCTTTCTTTTTCTCTTTGTAGGTGTCCGGGGAGTCTGCTTCTCGGGACTCGACTACTGAAGTCGATCCAGCCTTGTCCACTTTGATCAATGATATGTATACCGCCATCACTTCCGCTGGGGTTCTTCCAGAGGCGGCCGGGGAGTCTCGCCTTGCTGAGACCTCAACCCATGGGGACGGGGGCTCTACTGCCCCTGCCCCTGAGACAGCTGAATTTCAATAGGTTGACATTGACCTGGCTGGTTCCCCTTCAGGGGTGGCTGGGGCAGAGAAACCAGTTGAATTTGAGTTGGAAGCTACGGATGGGGAGACCATGCCAGCTTCGAACGAGCTGCAGCCTCCGAGCTCTTCCCCTGGTAAGATAAACCAGCTTCTTAACTTGTGAGGAGGCCTGTTTGCTCTATCATCCTGTCCTTTGTGGATTAATGATTGCTTTGGACGTGCAGGCCCCACCCCTTTATTGCCGGTGATGGACATTGCCAGAGCGGACTCTACCGGAGGGAATCTGATGGAAGCACGTGTGCCTCCTTCTTTTCCAACCCATACTGAGGGGCCTCCAGCTGGGTCAAGTTCGGGAGCCTTGGTGATAGCACAGCTGGAGCAAGGGACGACGCTTTTCACGCCATCCTCTGCAAATAGGGTTTCGGGAGTTAACCTTTCCGCTCTACCAAGTATTCAGGCTCTTCGGGCGGCGGAAAGGAGCTAGCTGCTATCCATACATCTTTTCGCACAGAATTCGTTTCCCTAGTGGCAGGGACGGCAAGTTCTGAGGCTACTCCTTCGATACTGCCTGCCACACTCCCTTTGACGCCGTCCTCTACAGAAGTTTTGGATGAAGTATCCGAGGATGTGGTTGACAGTTTCTACCGCCACCTGAAGAGGGGGATTGAGGCAGCTGTGGAGAGGGAGACTCCCTTTGCTATGGCCCATCAATGCGCCGGTAGCCAACTTAATATCCTTAGAATACTTCCCGGTGGGGCGGGACTAGCGGCGCTTCTGGAGCCTAAGCTGTTAGAGGCCGATCGTATTGTGGCCCAATTTCGCGTACTACGACAAGCTGATCTATCAGTGGCAATAGATCAAGAGTGTACTTTCCTCACAACCACGGTAGAGAAGGTGAGGATTGCTCGGGAATCGCTCAAGCCAGCTATATTGAAGGATCGCCGGGACCTGACCCAGTTGTACGATCAATGGAGTCATCGTACTGAAGATTGCGCGGTTCGAGAAGCGACTGCCTCCTACGGGGTAACTGACACCCGGGAGTAGATCCTCGACCTCTAGAGAAAGCTGGCCTTCCTGGAGTTCAAGCTCGAAGCTGCTCGTACTGAGAAAGGGATTTCTATTCAGGAGGCTGATAAATTTAGTAGAGCTTCTGCCAACTTGGAACTTGCTTTGAAGAAGATGGAGAATAATTGGCAGGCATATATGTACTTGAATGATGTGGAGCAGTTGTCCCAAGAGGTCGAGCGCCGAGCTAGGCAGCGGCTTGAGCGAGGGACTACCTTGGTGAGAAACCGCCTTTTGGAGTTGTGCAATACCGAACAATAGTCGGCTTTGTCTTATTTCTGTTTTTCTTTTCTTTTCTTTTTTGAAAGGGACATGGTCTCCACCATATGTAATACTTTCTCGTCTTTCAAATAAAGAGTACTTTCCATTCTACCCTTCATTTGTATTGCTTGTTGTGCCTGTGGTATTGTGGTGATGTTTGCCCCGCATGGGGACTTGTTTGTAGACCTGTTACCCCTGGCATACCTTGGTTTTAGGTACGGATAACAAGTTTGATTGGGGATACCTAGAACAGTTCCACGGCAAGGTGGTCGTGGGTGTTCAGGGTATCGGAAGATAGAATGCCATGGAGCAGCTAGGCTCCCGGGGCATGATGAGGAATGGTGGGCCTGTACTAAGAGACTTAGCAAAGGACATTTGTGGGCCTATTATCCTTGGCGTACCCCGACTTAGGATACGGATAATAGGATGAAGGGGAACCAACATACTTACTCAGAGGTAATGAGGACATGGTAAGTACGGGGGTTTTACCGTGGAGTCTTCCCACTCAGAGGTAATGAGGACATAGTAGGAGTGGACTCAACGGAGGATATTTGTGGTCAACAGAGGACATTTATGGGCCTATTACCCTTGGCGTACCCTGGTTCAGGGTACGAATAATAAGACGAGAGAGGACCAACATACTTACTCAGAGGTAATAAGGACATGGTAAGTACGGGGGTATTACTATGGAGTCTTTCTGCTCAGAGGTAATGAGGACATGACAGGAGTGGACTCAGCGGAGAATATTTGTGGACCTATTATCCTTGGCGTACTTCGGTTATGGGTACAGATAATAAGTCGAAAGGGAGTCATCATACTTACTCAGAGGTAATGAGGACATGACAAGCATGAAGGTTTCTTCGACGGAGCCTTCCCACTCAGAGGTAATATGGACATGACAGGAGTGGGCTCAATGAAGGAGGGTACATAGAATGACTCAGAGGTAATAAGGACATGGAAGTTCTATGTAAAGGGGTGATTTGTTTTTGGCGGAAATGAAACGACTCAGAGGTAATGAGGACATGGCCGTTTTAGAAATTTGTGGATCTGTTACCCTTTTTGTGCACTGGAAGTGCGGGTAGTAGATCATGAGGGAGGATCTCTTTTAGAAAGAAAGTTCAGAGGTATGGTCATACATGACTTACTATCTGAAAGAGTGACCGGAATGTGAGTTCAGAGGCACCTACGGGTACATGACTCGATAATCTGGAATGTTATGGATGTGAGTTCAGCGGCACCAGCGGGTATATGACTCGATAATTTGGAATGTTATGGATGTGAGTTCAGCAGCACCAGCGGGTACATGACTCGATAATCTGGAATACTGTAGATGTGAGTTCAGCAGCACCAGCAGGTACATGACTCGATAATCTGGAATATGTAGATGTGAGTTCAGCGGCACCAGCAGGTACATGACTCGATAATCTGGAATATGTCGTTTAGACATAATATTTCTTCAGGAACTTGCCGTTGATGGGCAATATGAGCAAGTCTCCATTTTGTTTTGTGAGGCGGTAAGCACCGTTGGAGAATACAGCCTCAATGATAAATGGACCTTCCCATTTTGGCTGGAACTTGTCGGCGGTCTTGTGAGTCATGACCATCGGCCTCCGGACTGCCAGAACGAGATCGCCTACTTAGAATTTTCTGATTTTAACCTTCTTGTTGAAGGCTCCAGAGATACGTGCTTGGTATAGTTCGATCCTTTGCTGAGCCAGGAGGTGCTTTTCATCTAAGGCCTCTAACTCTTGTAGTCGGCGTCGGTAGTTATCATCCGTTGTCAATTGATAAGTGAGGGCGACATGGAGCGAAGGTATTTGAGTCTCCAATGGGAGAACTGCCTCACTCCCGTACACTAGGGAGAATGGTGTGTTCCCTGTGGCTGTTCGGACTATGGTACGGTACGCCCATAAGCATTCACCAAGCTTCTCGTTCCAGTCGTATTTGTTGGACGACACGAACTTCTTGATTAACTTGATGATGGTTTTGTTGAATGTTTCTGCCAACCCATTTGCTGCTGGATTGTATGGCGTCGAAGCAATATTTTGGATGCGGTGCTTGTCGCAGAACCGATAGAAGGCGTAACTTGCAAACTGCGGACCATTGTCATGGATGATCCTTCGGAGCAGTCCAAAGCGATAGATGATGTGAAGCTTGAGGAAGCTGATCACGTTCGAAGTTTTGACTTCTGCAAGCGGGATAGCTTCCGCCCATTTGGAGAAGTAATCTGTGATTGCGAGTATGAAGTGATGTCCTCGAGAGGAAGGTGGAGTAATCGGACCGATGATATCCATTCCCCATGCTTCAAACGGCCAGGATGCCACTGTCGGATATAAAAATTCGGATGGTTGGTGGATGAAGTCCGCGTGGACTTGGCAGGCTTTGTACTTTCTCGTATAGTATATCGTATCTGCTACCATCGTGGGCCAGTAGTAGCCCATTCGACGGAGACGGTCTTGTAATTTAGGGCCAGGCTAATGGACCCCGTAGACACCATCATGAGCTTCGTGTACGGCTTCTTTGGCTTCCGCGTTTGACAAACACCGAAGCAATAATCCATCATAGGATCGGTGATATAGCATTTTCGTCTCCGTATCGTAGAAGAATCTGAGAGAACGCCTTCTAATGGAGGTGGCTTCCTTTGGGTTCTCGGGCAGGATATCGTAGATGACGAAGTCAATAAATGGTTGTCTCTAATCTGGGACTTCATCGATCGTTTGAGTGGAATAACTCGCCATGAATTGAACGTTGTTCTTGGGACAGACCAGTTCGTGGCCTATCACATCTACCGATTGATGAGTATGATTTGGCACTGCTAGGGAGGCAGCCAGGACTGCTAAGACATCGGGTTCGATATTTTGGAGTCTGGAAACATGCTCAATGAAGAACCCCTCGAACGACGAGATGATGTCGATTGCTATTTGGTGATTGGGGATCATGTCTTCGTGGAGGACCTCGTATGAGCCCCGGATTTGATTGACGATTAACTGAGAATCGCCGTATGCTTCAAGATATTCTACCCCCAGCTCTCTTGCCAGTTGGAGGCCAGTGACCAGAACGTTGTACTCGACCACATTGTTAGAACAGGGTTCTGTGACAGAGTAAGCACGATTGATCACTAATCTGGAAGGAGAAACCAGCACCACCCCGACTCCGACGACGATGTTGCCCTTAGGTCCAGTTCTCGAAGCACCGTCGAAGAACATTTGCCATATATTATCGTGAGAGACTGCATGTGAGTCGTCGACTTCATCTGGGATTTCTTTATATATTCTGGACGACTCTGAGCCCGGGTGGGCTGCCAAAAAGTTTGCCAGGGCTTGACCTTTGATAGCCTTTTGTGGGACGAAGATCATATGATAAGGGGACAGCAATATTGCCCATGTAGCGAGGCGAGAGCTGAGTGACCCTGGTTTAGTCATGAGGACCCTGAGAGGGTTGACTCGTGAGATCACATGTATGGTTTGTCCCATGACATAGTGTCGCGTCTTCTGAATGACGAACACCAGGGCGAAGCATTCCTTCTCCACAACGGTGTATCGGTGCTCCTGCCCAATCATCATTCGACTGAGGTAATATATGGCTTGGTCATGGCCTGCATCGTTGTTTTGTGCCAGCAGAGCTCCGAAGAAATGTTCTATTGCTCGTACGTAGAGCAGGAATGGTTTTCCAGCAACCGGGGCCACCAGGACTAGAGGGTTCGACAAATATTCTTCGATGCTGTCGAAGGCACGCTGGCATTCTTCATCCCATACGAATAAGACACCTTTCTTCATAAGATGGGTAAATGGTCGATATCGCCCGAAGAGGTTAGAAATGAACCTCCTGATGTAAGCTAGTCTCCCTTGAAGGCCTCTGAGTTCGCTGAGATTTCTCGGGGGACCCATCTCCATGATTGCCTTTGTCTTCTCAGGGTCTACATGGATACCCTGGGCGGTGATGATGAAACCCAAGAACTTCCCGCTAGATACGCCCAGGAAGGACTTTGTAGGGTTCATCTTCAGGTTGTGTGCTCGTATCAGGTCGAATACCGTCCTCAGATCCTGCAGATGGTCTCCCTTACAGCGACTCTTGACGGCGATATCATCAACATAGCACTCCATCGTCTTACGTAAGTGGTCTCTGAAGATGATACTCATGGCTCTTTGATATGTGGCGCAGACATTCTTCAAACCAAAAGGCATGACTGTGTAGCTGTATGTGCCAATCGGTATTCGGAATGATGTATGCTTTTCGTCGTCAGGAGACATCTTGATTTGGTTATACCCCGAGAAGCCATCCATGAATGACATACGTTCGAAGCCGCAGGTGTTGTCAATCATGATGTCTATGATAGGGAGAGGGAATTCATCTTTGGGACATGTCTCGTTCAGATTGCGGAAGTCGATGTAGATTCGAATCTTCCCATTTTTCTTGAGGACGGGTACTATGTTGGAGACCCAGTCTGGATGTTGCTCTTCATGTATGAAGCCGCTGGCTATCAGTTTGTTGACTTTGGCTTCGATCGCATCCATGATGCCCGGGCGGAAGCGTCGCTGTTGTTGTTTGACCGGCTTTGCATATGGCCGAATGTTGAGCTTGTGAAGGGCAACCTCGAGGTTTAGTCCTGGCATGTCTTCATAGCTCCAGGCAAATACATTAATATATTCTTTGACAAGTTCCAGCAGCGATTCTCGCTCTTCGTCTGTTAGGCTTCTACTGACGAAGATTGGTTTTGGAGAAGATTCACTGCCGAGGTCGACCTGGATAACCTCATCTTTAGTAGGAAGTTCTTTCTGTTCGAACCGCTTTTTCCATTGTGCATCCAACTGATGGGCCCACGGCTCTAGCTCGAGGATTTCAAGAATGTCTTTATCTTCTTCATATGCGTCTGCGAATACCATGTTGACTGACTGGACTTGTCTGAATACGTCTCCGATGCTGGTATCCGAGTCAGAATTTGGTGACCCGATTGAATATGAATGCCAGTCACATTCTTCATCTGAACTCTCAGGGGTCGTCGTGGATGTAACATACCCTAATCCACATCGAGTCTTGCTATAGTAGTCCCGAGGTTTTCCAGCCGGGACTGGTGGCTTTAGAGGTAATCGTCGCCCGGTACCGTAGTTCAAGCCTGACGTAGTCTCCAGATCATACCCCTATTTTTTTTGCATAAGATTTTTGGATTGGGGGCTATAAAGATACAGAGGCAGTCTCCCGGCATCTGATTCAAGGTCGACTTCTTCTACGATGAAGGGCTGCGGATCATCCTTCCGGCCGAAGATGATTGGATGGTCCCCTCTCTCGATTATGCGGTAAGCATCTTCCACTGGAGTAAGCTGGATTGCGGTGTACACATTTGTCACCTGTGTGTGTAGGTGAGTGCCTATACCGTATTCCATAGCATACATTGTACAAAGCTTATTGAGTTCGAGGTAGTTCAAAGATAGCCCTTTATTGATGAAGTAAGGTATCTTTTCTAGGGGGATTACATCATCTGTGGAGGAAACATCATTGTGGGCAGCCACATACTTGGCTAGCTCCGATTCCTCTTCGGCTACCCCATGTATAAACGAAGACTGAAAGGACGACCTGGGCATCTTGATCGTCAGGGGTTCAGCTGGTGGAGCAGAACGTGGAGTTGTTGGCAGACTGGCGACCCCCAGTTTGGTACTCGATGCTGGACGGGGAGTGGTTGGTTCGCTAGAAGTCCCAGATCTTGCATCGGGGTGACGACTCTTCTTAGGAAGGCGTATTGTCATTGGCTTGTCGGAGGGATTGAGCTTCTCCGTTTGCGGCTGGCCGACTCTCGACAGCCTGATTGTTAGTGACTCCGTTGTGGGTCTTGGCACTTGGCCAGACCTTGGCAGCCGGATTATCATCTGCTCTTCTTGCGCCGAGAGGCTGATTGCGTCCTTACGCAGAGTGGCTGTAAGGGGTACGGACTTCCCAGGTTTGCGAGCTTGGAGGTGGATCGTAAGAGGTTCTTCTGATCCTGTGGCTGTCTCCGTAGGAGCTTGCACATCTCCTTCACCAAGGTACTTTTTCGACTTTTTGTACAGGCAGGAGTCTGAGTAGTAGGATTCGACCCCTTTGAAGGGATTGATGTCGGCTAATTCTGTCCTCACGAAGCCGTATTTGTCGACATACTTGAAGCATTGGTGTAGCGTAGAAGACACGATCATATAATCGTGTATCCAAGGGTGCCCCAAGAGGTTGTTGTAAGAAGTGTCTGCATCTATGACGTAACAGGTGACTTCCGACTGGAGATCGCCAATTTGACACTTCAAACGAATCTTCCCAATTGGGTAGCTCCGAACCAAATTGAAACCGCTGATGGCGGTGCTTGTAGGCGTCAGGCGATGCATAGGGATGCGTAGGTGATGTAACAGACCCTTCGGGATAATACTTGTGGAAGAGCCAGGATTGATATGCATCCAATCCACCTTTACGTCACCGATGTATCCAGTGTAGTATAACGGACGATTGTGCAGGTTGGTTTTGATAAGCATATCCTGCGGAGTGAAGACAATGTTGGACATCACTCCCGTGAGCTGTATTGGAGAACTGCAGGCGGGTTCTCGCCAGTGAGGTTGACCTGAGCCAGGTATGCGTCGACATTTTAGAGTGCATCGCTCAAAGCCGTGCGAACATCCTTTGAGAGTCTCAGAAGCTCGTATAATGACAAATTGGCCGGTGTGTTGGCCAATTGTGCCAAGATGTCGAAGTTGTAAGGCTTCTCCAGCCCCTGCGGTGCCTCTTTTCGGAGGGATTTATCAAAGTGAGTCTCCTTCAGCCTAGGCTTGTCGGTCGTCGGAGGCTGAGCCGGTCCCGGAGCATCAGTTGTAGCAGGCTGATGATCTTCAGCTGAGTTATCAGCCACGGGTTAGGATTGTGCCCCAGGCCGAGTGACGACGGCTGTAGCTTCTTCGATACCTGCCGAGATTGTGCGGCAGGACCTGACTTTTCCACTCTTCTTCTTGTAGATGGAAGATGATGTGGGTCGAGTCACTTACGATACCAAATCAGGATGGATCCACATGACCTTCCCTCGTGATATGGTGAGGGGTACTAGACCAGCAGCCTGATCTCGGGGAGGAGAAAGATTAGCAATCTCTAATTTCGGCAGAGGGATGGGGACCACACCTTCTTGAGTTTCCGTTGGAGAAAAGCTGCCAAATTGTACTGACACCATATTGGCTGCCACAGTTACCTCTTCGAAGTCGATGGCCAGAGCGTTCGAATCGATGAGATTTTGGTTGTACCGTTTTAGTTGGTAGCAGTCATGTGTAGCATGGTGGACGTAGCGATGGTAATGGCAGTACTTTGGGTTCTCCATGTCTGCCGGCCGAAGTTCCTGTCTTGGTGGAGGAAGCTGAATTCTGTCTCCTTGTATGAGCATGTCCAAGATGGGCTTGACGTAACCGTCTTCGAAGGAGTAGGTCATTTACAGCCATTGTTTGTCTGCCGGTTTTGACTCAGGTTTCTGACCTGTATCGACCACCATAGCCTGCTTACCCCTGCTGTCCCGATTGTTGGAGGGGCTACCCCCATTATCGTTGTTGGTGTTAGGACGCTTGCCCTTGTTCTCTCCGTCCGAGATGTGCAATCCCAATTGGCGAGCCTTCTTCAATCGTTCTTCGGCGCTTGTGGCACTGATGATGAACGTCTTCCAGTCCTTGAATTGACTTTCGCCCATCCAGAGATTGATTGTTGGGAGCAATCTGTTTTGGCAAATTTCAATCAAGGAGGAATCCGGATTTCCAGACGGCAGCTTCATTACGGTTTGGCAAAACCGCTCGATATAATTCCTTGTCAGTTCTTTCTCCCCTTGGACGACGTCCATGAGGGTGGACATTGTGATGTCCTGCCCTACTTCGTAGAATCTCTCCAAGAACATGTGCTTGAAGCCAGAGAAGGAGTGGATGCAGTTGTCTGGTAGGTTGCGATACCAGTCGAAGGCGACTCCTTCCAACGCCCCAATGAATAATCGCGTGAGGATGGCATCGTCATGGGGCAAATGGTCGGTGGTGACCTCGAAGTAAGTAATGTACCGACTTGCGGAGGTCTTGCCATCATACGGGTTGATGTTGAACGGCTTATATCTTGGCGGGAAGGGGACATCCCTCCGTGCAGCAGGGTACGATTGCCGTATTCTGAGGTCTTGAGAGTTTTTTCGAGCGTAAAACATGGCTCGGAGCTCCTGGACCTCTCTTTTCGCTTTTCGGGCCTCATCCACAGTGGTGGGGGCCGTTACTTCAGGAGAATTGTTGTCCGGATTCGGTGCCGCTGAATTTGAGTATGCATTGACCACGGGACCCGCGCTTGTTTGGCCAGGCGTCCCTCCTTACAGGGTTGTAAGGGCCGCTTTGATCTTGTCTACAGACTTGACCAAGGCAAGCAGTATGGCCTCCAGAGTGTCGATGCGTTGGCGATCACTGGAACCACCTTGGTTGATGTCTGTCATGAATACCGTCCTTACGTGAGGAGAGATGGATGGCACAGTGGAGGACATGTCTTCCGAGTCATACCCCTGTAATAAAAAATCATCGGGGTATGTGGGGATGTCTTCCTCCGTTTCAGACTCAGAAGGAATATTATCCCCAGTTTTCAAGTTCGCATCATCTTGGGAGTTGTGGACGTCCTCGAGGACGTCGGGGTTTGCTGCATCTAATGGAAGAGTTGTTTTCTCCGGCTCGTCTTCTTGGAACATTAGATTGTCGTGGAGGTTCGGAGGAGTGTTACCCCCAGTCCCAGCAACCCTCAGTGGTGTGGACGACGAATCTCCTACTGTAGCACATTTCGTCTTAGAATGGGTACCTTAGAAAACTCCGGTGGTGGGCACCCGCTTAGACGACAGTCTCTTAGTCATAGTGGTCAAAATCCTCGGGCTGGGAACGTTCGTCTTCTTTCCTCTCCCATCGGCGGGGCCTTTCTGAGCAGAGTTGCAGGAGACGACGGGAAGTGCCTCGTCTTCTGAAGACGGCTGTTGCAGTCTTTGAAAGACAGATTTTTGGTCTTTTCACACCATCGCGTTATTGCAACAACAGTTGACGATGACTTGGGTGCAGTGACATCCATGGGAGGACTCCTTGCATCCTGATGCACCTTCTCTTTTCTTGCATTTGTGGAGGATGGCCTCACGCAAGTCAGAGGGGCCTGGATCGACCATGTTTGCTCTCTGGATTTTGGGAGACTTTTAGGAACCTCTCTGTCCGTTTGTCGCCGGGGGCTGGACTCGAGTGGTTCTGTACAACTTTTTATCTGAGGCCCGCATAACAGTATGTGGGACGCTCGGATGGTCAGAGATCTGACCAGCGGACCGAACTTGCCAAGCTCATGCTGCCTTAGACTTCTTCACTCTAGTGCGTGAGGACACATAGTAGGAAGAGTCTAAGTGGTACTGGAGAGAGTCAGACATATCTTCTTGAGAGCACAAGAGATCAGGACCATAGGAGAGGCGGTCGAAGACAGAGCCACGTGGGGTAGGCGTTACGCGGCTGTCATCAATGATCTTCATGCGGCTGGCAGGCATAGCCGCATAGACTTTTTTCATGCGGCTGGGTGTCTCGGCCGCATGAGTTTCCTTCATGCGGCTGGATGATCTGGCCGCATAGACCTCCTTCATGCGGCTGGCAGATTCAGCCGCAGGAGCGTCCTGCATGCGGTTGGCAAACTTGGCCATATGAGCATTCGGCTTCTTCTTGGGGTGCATAGAGCTACTCTTTGTCCCTGCAAGTCCAGCATCGTAGTGCTGTCTTCTGCCGGACTTGGGGACAGCAGAGTCCTCTACGGCTCGAAGTGGAGCCGTATGAGAGTCGCCTTCGCCGTCTTGGATAGCAGAGAGTACTCCGTCCAGACCTTAGGGAGGAGCAAATAATTTTGGCCTCTACTCGCAGCGAGCTTTTTTTGTATGGGTTCGCTTCTGGACCGGGCCAGCACTTCCTTCAGAGAGCATTTCTTCAAACGCCTGTTGGTCGAAGAGGACGACCATCTTCTGTTGCGTGGAGCCAAGTTTGGCTGCATCCGATTGCGTCACCAACTCCTCAGCCGTGGAGAAGTTTGTCCTCAGCAGAGTCGCAATCGTGTTTGCCATGAAATATAAAAGAACAGAACAATTATCGGAGGACTAAAATTTTACTTCACAATACAAACTCGCTTGTACAAAGAAAGCCTGGGGACAAAAACCTAGGTACAGCAATCTAAGTACAATTGTTTATTTTAGATTCTGGAGGGTGACGATAGAGGCTCGGGAAAGCGACGATAGCTCTGCCTTACTTCTTGGACGATCGGGTGCAGCCTTGGCTCTGTAGAAGAACTGCTTGGCGTTGCTGAAGAAATGCTCCCTTTTCAGGCTCTCTCTTTGGCTCTCTGGCTCTCTCTATATATGTATATGACTCTGTCTCTGTGTGTATTTTCGTAAGTGAATGGTACCCTGCTATTTATAAGAGTGGGGGAGGCCTCATTAGGGTTTACAATGATTGCCCATTCTTGAAAGTCGGCGGCTAAGGATCACTGGATCTGGGTCGTTCATCGAGATTTGAGCAATAAATGTGATTGCATCAAATCTTTTGTGGGTAATTAATGCCGATTGACATAAATCCTCCGGATTTGTCACGCCAACCTCAGATTTCTTGACACGTGTTCTTAATTTGCTTATTTGCAAATGATCTGATTTGATCCCAATATTTTATTGGGATTTATTGAGGAATTTCGATCAATCTGATGCCACGTGCCCTGCTATCATGCCACGTGTTGTAACTGCAAGCCACAACAGAAATCTGAGCCGCAGGAAAGTTGCTCCTCATTGGGCCGCATAAGGCTGGCCACGTGTCACGGCTGCCTAAGAGTGGCCCCCTGAACATTTCGACCGCATGGTAATAATTTGAGCCGCATGAGTGTGGATGACCGCATGATGGGTGCCTTCTTCGTGAACCGCATGGAGATAGTCTTCGTGAGCCGCATAAAGACAGTCTTAGTGAGCCGCATGGGGCTAGTCTTCATGAGCCGCCTGGAGGAGTCTCCACTTAGGCCGCATAGAATGGTCTCTAATTGAGCCGCATACGACTGTCCACGTGTCAAGGCCGCATGATAGTTTTCTGAATCTCGGGGGATCGTGTCAGAGATTTTCTTCATTTTTCCAGGAGTCTGCCATTATGACGGAGTCATAATTGTATTTTTTGTGTCAGGGCTGTCACGTGTCAGAGCTGTCAGCCGTCAAAGCATTTAATGCAGTAAAAGACGAATAGAAGAGCTGTTTGTAGGCCACGTAGCTCCTCTCTGAGCCACATAGAACTTGTCTGAGCCGTATAGACGCTTGAGCCGCATGAATATTTGAGCCGCATGAACTCTCTGAGCCGCATGGGGCTCTCTGGCCGCATGGATCTTTCTTTATTCTTTTCCATGCTTCTACAACAAATATAGTCAACAATCTCTCAAGATTATTCAGAATATGGGATATGATTTAAAGACTATACAAGGTCTCAATCGAGGCAAAGGTAGACGATTACCATTATGTGGTGATCCATTTTACTAGAAAACTCGACATGGGTTGGGATACGATCCGTCCTACATGTTTAATGAGGATATACAAGAAGTATTTTCTTCTAGTTCTTCACAATCCTCAGATTCGGAAGAAATCTAATTCATCGAATCGGATATACCCCACATGTGCAAGGAAGATATCGAAGAAGAATATTCTTCCAATTTTTTACAATCCTTATATTCTAGAGAGACTATTATAATGAATCTGAGTGTATATTCTCAGTTAACATAGTTTAAACCGATGGTGAATCTGAACCATTTGAGAATGACCCTTGGGCACAACAAATGGACACTTAGTGGGAGCTTCGTTTTCAACAGCGACAGCCACCTACAAAAGATGAAATCGTCCAGATTGACGTCGGAGACGGAACTACGTCTAAGCCGATATTCATCAGTAAAAATCTTTCCGAAGATGAAAAGGAAGAGTTGATACAGTTGATTAAAGATTATATTGATATCTTTTCATGGAGTTATGAGATATACCGGGCTTAGATCCTAAAATAGCTACTCATAAACTCAATATTCTTCCTAATGCCAAGCCTGTAAAACAACAGCAACGGCATTTTCGACCAAATATGATGGATGCAATTAAAGCAGAAGTCAAAAAGTTGATCACATGTGGCTTTATTCGTGAAGAACAACACCCAGACCGGGTTGCCAACATTGTTCCTGTTATGAAGAAGAATAGAAAAGTCCGAGTTTGCATAGATTTTCGAGATGTTAATACAGCTTGTCCGAAAGAAGAATTTCCACTTCCGATTACCGATGTCATGATAGACAATACATGTAGTTTTGAACGCATGTCTTTCATGGACGGATTTTCAGGATACAATCAAATTAAGATGCATCCAGGAGATGAAAAGCATACCGCTTTTCGTACACCCCTTGGAGTCTATTGCTATACAGTTATGCCGTTTGGTTTAAAAATGTCGATGCTACGTATCAACGGGCCATGAGCAACATCTTTCAAGAACATCTACGGAAAATGGTTGAATGCTACGTAGATGATATTGCTGTCAAAAGTCAATCAAAAGATGATCATATTCAAGACTTGAAGACAGTATTTGAGTTGATGCGCCAACATCAACTGAAGATGAATCCTACTAAGTCTTTCTTAGGGGTGTCCAGTGGCAAATTTTTGTGATTTGTCATCACTTCTCAAGGTAACCACGTTGATCCTGATAAAATCAAAGCAATTCTTGAAATGCGTCCTCCACGCAATCTAAAAGAACTCCGTGGCTTCCAAGGTCGCATTGCTTATATCAGAAGATTTATATCCAATTTTCTGGAAGATGTCAACCTTTCTCCCGTCTATTAAAGAAAGGTGTATCGTTTTTCTGGGATGAAGCAGTCAGAAAGCCTTCAATGACATCAAGCAATACCTTACAAATCTACCTATTTTGGTACCTCCAGTGGTAGGAAGACCATTTTTGCTTTATGTTCGAGCCTTGGATCATTCACTTGGTGCTCTTCTTGCACAGAAAAGTGATAAAGGCCATGAACAAGCAATTTGTTATCTTAGCCGAATGATAGTCGGAGCTGAACACAGGTATACTCCTGTGGAGAAAGAATGTCTGGCCTTGGTTTTTGCTAAGAATGTCTGGCCTTGATTTTTGCTGTTCAAAAGACACGACATTATGTGTCAGGACAAACTATTCATGTAATCTCCAGAATAAATCCTATTCGGGTATTGATGAAAAACTAAGCATTCTTAACTCCAGGTTAGCCACCTAGGCGATGTTTCTTACTCCTTATGATATGGTCTATGTACCTCAAAAATCAGTAAAGGGTCAAGCATTAGCTGATTTCTTAGCAGCTCACCCTATACCTGAAACTTTTAAGTTATATGAGGACATTCCAGATGAAGTCGTGGATTGTAACATGACTTTGAGGGGCGACATTTGGCAACTATATTTTGATGGGGCATCACGGGTTGGACCTAAAGGCAATATTATCTCCGGAGTGGGCATTGTGTTGGTCTCTCCTGATAAAAATGGTCATATACCGTGCTTATTCTCTTAATGAGCCATGCTCCAACAATGTAGCAGAATACAATACTCTGCTAATCAGCCTCCAAGTAGCAAAACAACTGGACATTGAGTTCTTGGAAGCTTATGAAGACTCTCAACTGATTGTTAATGAAGTCAGAGGGACATATGAAGTCAGAAATCCTAACCTCATCCCTTATCATCAAGTGGTAATCGAATTGGTCATTTCATTCAAAGGATTCTTCATCGAATTCGTACCACGTTCTTAAAACCTGGAAGCTGCTGCTCTTGCTAGTTTAGCAGCAGACTTAGTTGTTCCAATTAGAAGACAAAATATCATTACTTTGTTGGATCGAGACTTATTATGTGTCAAGAATAATTTGCATATCGAGCATAGTTATACTACAGAATCAAGTCCTCAACAAAGGGATTGGAGAAGTCCATTCATTGATTATACGGTTCATGGGATTTTACCTGAAGATCCGAAGGAAGCTGCATCAATCAAAAGACGATCATTTTGATTCTACTACGATTCTTCTTTACATATGTTATATCGTCATTCATATGACAAACTTTTGTTGCGTTGTCGCTCTGAGAGTGAAGCTAAGCAAACACTCTGTGAAGCTCATGATGGTGTCTGCAGTGCCCATCAACCGGGTCCAAAATTACAGGACCGTATCTGAAGAATGGGGTATTATTGGCCATCCATGATAGCAGATGCTGTGGATTATGCTAGACGGTGTAAAGCATGTCAGATTCATGCCAATTTTATTCATCAACCACCGGAATTCTTACATCCTACAGCAGCTTCTTGGCCCTTCGAAGCTTGGAGCATGGATATTATTGGTCCGATTAACCCTTCTTCTGTCAAGGGACATCGGTTTATACTGGCTATAACCGATTACTTTTCTAAATGGGCAGAAGCGGTTCCCCTTATTGAAGTGAAAACATCTAATGTGATAGCTTTATTAAACACCATGTCATCTATCATTTTGGGATCCCTCGAAGGATAATCCATGACAATGGACCACAATTTGTCAATCAGGCATTTTATCAATTCTGTGACAAGAATCGGATCCAAAATTTGGCTTCTACGGCTTATAATCCAGCTGCTAATGGTTTAGCCGAAGCTTTCAGTAAAACAATCATTAAACTTCTCAAAATGTTTGTCTCTTCTAATAAACGTGATTAGAATAAGAAACTTAGAGAATGTTTATGGGCTTACCGAACGACAGTCCGAACTCCTACTGGTTTTATACCATTCTCACTGGTTTATGGATGTGAGGTTGTTCTTCCACTGGAAATCCAGATTCCATCTCTTAGAATAGCCATTGCAAATGAGCTAACTATAGAGAATAATGATCGGTTGAGACTTCAAGAACTTGAAGGTCTAGACGAAAAGCGTCTTCAAGCGCAATAGCACATTGAGTTATATCAAGCCCGCATATCTCGAGCTTTCAATCGTAAAGTTAAAGAGAGGGTATTTAAAATCGGTGAGCTAGTTCTAGCTGTCCGAAGACCGATGGTGATGACTCATAAGAGCAAAGGGAAATTCCAAACAAAATGGGAAGGTCCTTATGTGGTCGAGACAGACTTTTCTAACGGTGGCTATAGATTGTCTAAACCTAATAGAGATTTGCTCATGATCCCGATCAATGGAAAATTCTTTAAACAATATTATGTCTGAATTTCTTCTTTATTCTCCAGCTACCAATGTTTGGTTAAGCTGATTATTTGTTCTCCTTGAAATTTTTTTTGATCTTCTGTCTTACTAGCTAATTAGAAAAGAGAAGGGGATTTATTATTTATCATGTTCTCATAACCTCTGAATAAATATTAAGTCTACTTCTTTTCTTATCTATCATGTCCCTATGGCCTCTGAATAGATATTAATCTATTTTTCTTTGAGTTGTTACGATCTGTCACGTTCATATTACCTCTGTTAGTATCGTATACTCTAAACAGAAAACGAGATTCATTATCTATCGTGTCTACATTACCTCTGGATAGATATAATTTATTGAGTTTAGAAGACTTGTCATGTCCATATTACCTCTGATAAGTATTTTCTATCTTATACCTATTGTTTAATTTCAAAATAAATGATAATGTCACAAAACAAATATTTTATTCATTTCGTGTAAACATTACAGAATGAAAAAGATAGAAGATTACAAAAATTCTTTATTTGCCTAAGGCGGAGCAGAGACATCATCAAGAAATTTTTGTAGCTCCGCTAGACGCTTTTCACGAGAGCCCAATACATTCTTAGTAGCTACGGAGCGTCGAGCTTCGGGAGTGCAGATATGAGAAAGTCCAGCAAAAGTGACTATCATTTTATCCTTGGCTTCGTCAAGGGTTTTGATGGTAGCCTCAGCTCCAAAGACTTGTTCTTCCAAAATCGAGCTCTGAGTTAGGTGATGGTCCCGAGGTATGATCATCTGCTCCCTCTCTGACTTCAAGCGAGCCAGCTCAGCCTCGACTTCACGAATTCTATCATTCTGTTGATGAATTCTTATATTCGAAGTTTTATAGGCTTCTCTCTGAATATCCAGCTGAGGCTTAGCTTCAGCTAGAAAAGCTTTTTCTTTTGCCACCTTGATGTTGTACTCATGGAGAGCTTCATTAAAAGTAGTCTTCTGAGCGAGGTATTCAGCTGATAAAGCGTCATACTCCTCTTGGATGAGACTTTCAGTAGTTTCACTTGACAGCCTTAAATATTCTTCGATCGTCTATTCAAGTCCCTCTACGACTTTTTCCAATGCCGCTGCTCTCGCTGCATCATTAAACATGGCAACATTTCTGATAGTAAGAGCAATTGTCGCCTTCAGACTTTCGTAGCAATACTTTCCAGAACAATTTGTACTTTTGTACTTTTTCTTATTTTCTTTCAAAAGCTAATTTTTAGGCATTTTGTTAAGCGAAACAGTCCTCGCCGCAGGTTTCTTAACGACAACCGCTTCTTTCCTCTTCTTTTTTCCCTTAGCAAGAGAAAGAGGTTCGTTATGAGCTGACTGAGAAGACGAAGTCCCAATCTTTTGTCTTTTGCTCTCTCCTTTCATGGAAGATTTTTTTGTCCATTTCTTGAGAGGAATAAGCAATGCACCTTGTACCTCTTCATGAAAACTGACAAGAATAGCCTCTAAGGGAGCATCAGCGGGAGCTTCCTCCTTGGCTTCTTCCAAATCTACAAAAGTCGAAAGTCCTTCCTGCACTTTTCTTACGCCACAAAGCTATCCGTCAAAGAATAACCTTCAAAGAAGGTATTGGCTGAGGTATACAAATTTGTGTATGTATTTAACATACGCGGGCCAGCCTCAAAGGTAGTTGAGGGCAGGGTAAACACAGCATTGGCACCTCTTATACTATAATACCTCTTCGAGCCCCATCGATTAAAAGCCCAGAGGCTTAAAAGCAAGTAGTCGCATTTCCAATATGTATCTGGTCAAAGCCGAACTGACGAACGAACCAGCTGGGTAGATATGGTTCCAGATAGGATATGTTCTCGAAACGATACACCAAATGTACAGGTCTAATCATGACCAACCAGAAATAGGCTGCTGGAGGTGGACGAGAACCAATGGGCTCTAGATCCCGGAAAGAAGCGTGCCACTGGCTCCGGGGACCACATATCGTCTCAGCCAGATAGAGTAGAAGTCTGCCAAAGTAGCCTCCTTAGACAAGGTTATGCCACCCTGCCTTATGTAACTTTCGACAGAGGTGCCAGCTGCATAACCATGTCATTTTTCTTCTAGTGTGTTGTCGACACATTCGAATTTATGTATCAATCTTCTAAGTGTATAATCATCGAGCAGTTCAAAGAACCGTAGATCACAATCTAAGTGTTCTTGCACCTTATTATATATCATGACCCAAGAAGAGATATACCAACCACTTGGATGTATAGCACGTTTCGGGCATCTTACTCTTGAAGAGATGAGTGCAAATTATAAAGTGACACAACAACTCATCAAAAACAACAACCATTTGGGGATTCTCTTGAGCCAAAACCTCCAGTTCATAATTAGTAGGCACGTATTCTTCATAAGGATTCTCACGCATTGGCAAATGCGATAAAAACTGCATCTCATGGAGGATGAAGCCTATCTCCCCGTGAAAAGTAGCAAAGGTGCCAGTACTGCTATTATAATTCTCTATCAAGGTAAGGAAGATATTACTGTTGGTATAGATGCCACAAGAGGTTGTTAAAACAGCTACATAGAGTCCAAATTCTTGTAATTTGATGGTGAAGGTATCAATGATCCATACGAAAAGTCGATTCCAATGCTTAATGTCAGGGTGCATTAAACCCATCAGCATCGGTATTAGAGAAGGATATACTCCTCATGTTGCAACATAAGTGTTTGCGAAGATAGGCATCCGAACCGGTATCATCAATGATGAATCTTCAGCCAGCACACAACTCGGTTTCAAATTCCTCAAATACGTGCTATGCTTTTCTGAAGAACTATATGTAAGCCCCCTAAATTTTAGGGTTCATTTAATTTTTTAATAAATTATTTTTCATAAATAATTGTATTATAATTAGTTTTAATTATTAAATATACCTTTTTGTCACTTTAATTTTTGGAACGCCAGGGATGTCACTCTCTCGGAACTTTCTTCATGAGATTTGTAGTAGACAAGATTATCTTCATTTTGATATATCATGTCTCAGTCAAACTTGCTCCCAAGCATTCTTATTGCATCGCACAACTTTTTGGTTAATTTAGGCAATTTGACCATATATCGAAAAACTTGACCGAACTTTCAATTTAATTTCAAGGCTCGATATCGATCCAACCTAGTCCACCCAATATATGGTTTTGACCTATTTTGATCCTACGGCACACATGCCAAGGGTGTGCCACTCAATCGAGTTTCTATGTGCTATTTTTTTACAAATGACACATGAGACTCATTAGGTGATTTTCGGATTCGATTTAACTAGGAAAAAAATAGAGTTCGAACCTAAACTAGCCAATCCCAATCAGTAGGGCCATGATGACCTAGTATAATTATTTTGAAAAAAAATTACGAGAGTTTCTACAGTAACATAGGTCTAAATACAATTTCGTATATATGATTATATTAGACTAAATATTATATATGTATATAGGGTATGCATAAAGATATGACTATGTTTTTGTGGTTAGTATTAGTATAGTGATATATGTTACTAATTAATTAAGTTATGTTTTAGTTGAGAGTTATTCTTTAGAGCCCAATCTCATATCTTTCTTAAATTCAAATTATTATACTTGATTATTGTTCCTAAACCACCCATCTTCTACGCACTTTTCTTTAAATAATATTCTTCTAGCTTTCTTTAGCCCAATTTCTAAATTATTATTATTATTATTATTACACTGTGAATGCTAGGCCCAACTCCTCTAGTGATTTTTAGCTCAATGTCCAATCCCATGAACTATAAAATTCAGCAAAATTCTTATTTCCTTTTCTCATTTCTTTGGCCCACTAAATACAATTTTGTTTATGTTATTCTCGGCCCATTACCTAAACCCAAACTCCAAATAAACCCTAAGCTAATTTTTTTTAATCATCCTATAGAGCAGCCCAGCACAAACTCTTAAACCCTGGCCCAAAGCTTAGTAATATATATACCATTTCTTTTTCTTCTCCCTTACTTTCTTATGAGCAGCCCACCAAACCATCACCTGACTACCATGGACAACCCCTTAGTCAAGCGGGTCTAGGACAGGCATAAACCTAAACCCACAAACTCAACCTAAACCCATTGTTTTAAAGCCAACGACTATTACAACTCTTCTTTTCTTTTATTTCCCTCTGCGTACGAATCTCTCTGCCTGCCTATCACCTGCGTGCGCTCTGCCATTATAGGCACTACGAAAGCAGGCTATGCCAAGCATACAACCTCCTTCCCGCTAGATGGTAGTGGCGACTGTTCACTTCCTCCTCTGTATATACTCTTTTTTATCTTTACTTCTTTTTATTCTTCTTCTGATCCTTCTTATCATGGCTGTCGCTGCTCATCTTCTGCAGCAGCTCAGGCGGTCTATGCACCTTCCCCAGATGGGTCGCCACCTCTCCAGCAAACCACCACCACGAGCGGCCAGGCGCGAGCGTGAGCGCAGTACGTAACTGCTGTTGTTGACGTGGCCTGTGTAAGGTCGCCTCACGCCACGACCACCCCCACACGTTCACGCATCCCGGCAACCACCTCCAATCCTCCACCCTCCTCTCTGATGCAATACATAGGCGATTCATACATTTTGTACGAGATCCCGTCATGATGCACGAGTTTTGAACTCAGGAATTGAGTTTCGTCACAGCGACTTTGGATGCACATTCTGGATAATCCGACCATTGGATCATCGATCCGATTCTTTCGCCTTAATCCTGGTATATACCCTTTTGTTCATTTAATATTTCAACCGTTAATCCAATCATTTGATAGATCAAAATAGGCCACCAAGTTGACCATTTAAATTACGTTTATTTTGAACAGTTTCGTGGAGCCAACTTCGTGGAACTGTTTCTCCGCCATCGCAAATCCATTTAAAATGACACTAGTTCCTCTGCATAACAGGTATAACCAATATTGTGTCATAAAAATTTCAGCTTCATAGGATGTCATTTGGTTGGTTGAAATCGACGCCAAAGTTGGTCTCTCGAAACCATAATTTTTAACTTATAAAATTCAACTTTTGAACTCGGGACTCCAGATTCCAGTTCTAATGCCACCAGTGGAGTTGTAGCATTGTTCTGGCTAAAATTTATATATAATTTTTTGAGTTTGGAGCAACATGACCCCGACATGTATTTCGGTGCAAATCGAGTTACTTTGTCCGGGTCAACGGGTTATTTTGAGATCGACTCATCGAAATTCAATTTCGGATATACTGTTGGGTACATATCGTTATTCTAAACTCGTGGACGTATAAATTGCTAGACTTATAGAACTTTTATCCTGGCACATTTTTCGATACAAAGCGGGTCCAACGGCGGACATCGTTTTGATCTAAAATTATTATTTTGCCCATGTGCCCAAATTGGACTTATAGACAGGCTAATCTTGCTAACGTGACTATTCGGGACATGTTGGTTATATTGTTTTCATCATCCGACGACGTATGTAGGTGTTCCTTTATGTATCACCCTTAATTATTATTAATTCATATTTATGTTAGTATTTTGAAATTCGTATGGCAAAACTTAGATTGGTCGATTGCAGTGATCTCATATCGCTGAAATTAACTAGGTGACCATGTGGATCGCCAAGATAAGACAGTTGATCTTACAGTTGATCATCTTGTCTGAATTTACATGTCATAGGTTTCACTATACAAATAACTAGGTATAAACTTTATATTTTAAATCTACCACTCTTATTAATTGCAATAATGATATAGAGACTAGTGTAACCTAGTTCTATGTGGAATAATAATTACAAGTGTCTTAGATAGCCAAAGGTAATAGGTGACTAGAAATGACCCAAGCTCCCAAAGTAGGAGTTATTAGTCATAGGTGTACTATAGTGTGTGATATATATTTGTTTGTGATTTGGGTTGATAGATATTTGTATGGAGTATGGTTCTCATGGATAGTGGAAAAGACTTTGGTACTGCAGTCTCAGCACGATTCGGACAACTCCAGGCAAGTATACCTTGCCAATCTTGTACTTTATTTTACAATATTTAGCTTTTATATATCTGCTTGATATTGTTATTGCAACACCTAGGGCCGTGTACGGTACTTCACGTCCGAATCACATTCAGTTATCGATGCACGTTAGTGACATCGAGTATCGATACTAGATATTCACATTTGTGTTACCGTGACAAATCGTTGCGGGGTACACTCTGACCCTAGGACATGTTCATGTGATACTACGTACTGACAGATTCTCATACT
>JANAVB010040818.1:19677490-19817490 GCA_029216955.1 Iris pallida | reverse complement strand
CTTTATTGACCTTTTGCAAACTTGGCCATAACTTTGTGTACGTTCGTCGTATCAAGAGGAAACTTACACCAACAGGACCGTATCAAAATTTTCGTCCTGTGTGTCAAGTTTGGTACGATTCTGAAAAGGTCGACTGGAACGCCTATTTGGCTGGCCCGCGACCCGATCTAACGGGAGAAATTGTACGCGGCCCGCCGAAATCCAACTTTGGACATATAGCTGGGTTCATCCCCTCAAACTGGACCCGTAAACATGTAGTTTGACGACTTTAGAGACCATATATAGTGGCACACATTTCAGTACAAAATGGGTCCAACGGCGGATATCGTTTTGACCCGAAATTACGATTTTACCTCTGTTCCAGAATTGGACTTTTGGACAGGTGTTTTCAAGATATATTTTTTACACCAGGAAAGTTTTTGATGTTTGTTTCAGCATCCAGATCCGTTCATGGATTTTGAGATTCATTACTAACGTACTTGATTGTTGGATTGCCATTACCGCACCGCCAGGCAAGTTACCTTGCCACATTACTCTGTGATTTATCTTATCTTATTTTCAATTATTTATATTTAGCATTACTTATCTATTGTTAGTGTTATATCACTGTGTATCCAAGTCACACTTGGGTGCAAACGACTGTATCGGTCGTTTTACTTATTTTGTTTTATTCTCATGCATTGACTTAGCCTACTGACCAACCATTGATTATGAGGTATTAGTATGTCTCATACGGCCTTGACACATGCTTTATCACGTGTTGTGAGTCACATCTAGGACACGTATTTGCGTAGTCGGCTGGCCACCGATACGTTTGAGGCGTACGACATATAGGAGTAATTGTGAATAGAATTGAATGCTAGTAGACTTGGAGGTTACTAGAGGTTCATATTAGTCATGGAGATCACGATAGTAGGCATTGGGTGGGGAGAACAATACCTGACGTATGGGCTTATATTACACTTTCCTTTGTAACCCGAAATCTCTGCTGGAGTTACGGGTATGCTTACCCCCTCATGTTGGCTACTGACGTTTTTGAATGTTATGCGCTTGGTCACTGGTGCCTAGAAGGGGACTATACCAGATCCTAATATCAGCTAGGGCTCATACGTCGAAGGATTGTATCTCAACTGCATGTCCACAGTAGAACGGTTAAGAACCTATTGCATGCATTACTTTATTTCTATTATATATCACAGTTTATTATGGCATGTTCTTCTTGTATCTTGTTAAGTCCCTCTGAGGACCTGGTGATCTCTCCAGGTGTATGCTTTGTGAGTTTTCACAGGTGTTCTAGCCAAGGCCGTGATCTTTTCCATTCCTTCGAAGATGATTGCTCTTGGTTTGTCATGTTATTTTATCCATCATTTCCTTGTATATTTTCTTTCATTTGAAATGGTTGGTAGTGGATTTGTCTCCGCCCAACTACATATATAAATAACAAAATTTATAGTTGATTTATATTATTATTCTTTTATTTTGTGGATGAGATTTAGTTGTTATAGTTTTACTGCATTTTACAGTATGTATACATACGAGGATTCTATATATTGGAGTATACTTTATAGGTATGCAGATGGCATATTTATGTACTTAGTCCTAAGTATTTTGGGACTGGGGCGTTACATATTTTTGTGGTGGCCCATGCAGGTCCAATTTGTCACTTCAGTTACGTTACTGTATCGATGTGAGCCTGCATATAGGTAGGTATCTCATCCACATGCTTGATCTCCTTCTTTGATTCCAATTTCAAACTCTAGTCCGACTATCTTGATTTTCTTCTATTTTGACTCCTTTCTACTGTAAATATTATCTTTTCCTTCATACTTGATAGTGAGGTTAGGAAGATGACTCGTGTTAAGGTATATATGTTATATTATTCAAATCACCCTACCAGTTGAACTCTTATAAGACGGATAGAATACCTCATGACTTGTCATTCTTTTGTCCTCGCAAACAATTAAAGAGGATACTAAGAGGATTACCGTGACTACAGAGCTTAGAGATTCACATCCTTTTTGGTCTAGGAAAGCTTTAGACAAGAAGACAATAGTATAACTGTATAGGCTCGAATACCGGACAAGGCTTAGGTTCTCAAGGAACTTGAACTATCTAGATTTTACTTTCAACATTATCTAGAGTACTTATATTTTGGAACTATCTTTACTTACGTTGTTATTATAGCCTAGCTTTTGCAAGCTTACTCTTTTATCAAGCTTGTTCAAGACATATGATTATTGGGGACGTCCGCTAGCATATTGTCTAATTAGAATCAATGTATTATGGTCTGATCAACCGCAGTGCACTTGGTTCGTTCTTCATATGATTATCTCACGTGGATTGAGATATAGAGATATCTAGGATCTCATCCGTGACTGTATTGACAATTCTCACTTGAATTATTCATTTGCCTTTGAATCACGTATTTGTATTCAATAACATCTTCCTTGAACTTTTTATTGTTTTCGCCTTTCACTAATTTGGAAAGACAAACGTTCGTATTTGATAAATAGATACGGGGTATCCCTTATGGCCATGATAGTTGTATACACAAGTGTAGCTACCATCAGCCAGCCATGTGACTACAACCTTGCCTTGAGTTACTCGTTCTCCCCTCGACCCTAAAACTACTATCGTGACCTTCTAGTCATTTAAAATTATTAGAATCATACCCTTGGTCGAAACACCAACCTAGATGACTATCTATTCTCAAGGAACCAATTTTTGTGAGTCTCTAATTATTTTTCTTGAATATTGCTTTAACTAGCAACCCTTTTTCCTTAACCCAATCCTTACTCAACCAAGCCCACAGTTTAGACATGAGAGGAATAGACAGAAACAAGGACAATCATTTACCATGACTATGATAGACACGCATCCCGAGATTAGGGATCCAACATGTGTTATTCTAGGTATACAATTTTATTCTTAAAGAAGTGACTTAGCATTAGAACAACACCTTCACCAGCTTAGCCAATATATGTAGCATAACACTCTATCATATTGATTTACTAGATATCAATAGCAATGTAGGAGCACTGCATTCGACACCATTAGAAACCTTATGACCATAGTCTGGTAGGCTTGACACAAATAGAAATTTATGACTTAGCCATTATAGATCTTTCATATGATGTGCCTTAAAGTTTGTTACCCCCATCGATAAACTCTCGTATACTAGAGAAGAGTGGATCATTCTATTTTATCTACTCATGTATCGTTGTACGCAATCATTTCCATTTATTAGAAATTAGGGTACGATTCTTGAATTTGATTCATATCTACTATATCACCTTATCTATCACATTGTACCTTATTCATTATTACTATCAAAGGTCAAGGTACGATGTCATGACTCAAATATTCCTAACCTCATTATTCCTAGAACCATGTCCTAGTTTCTAGAGTGAATAGATTGTAAGCCTTCTAATTTTTGGGATTCACTAAGCTTACGATTAATTTAGATAGGTTAGTTCCCACTAGGATGATAAATTTTTGCCTCATGAACACCCATTTTCTGTTTAGATCTTTTGGTGTCCCTTACCGTGCCATTGATATTCGGAGCACGAGAACAGCTGTTACCTTCCAACAAATTTCATATACAAGACCTAGATGAGCCAACCATCATCCAGGCATATCATGTCCTACTCAAACATGTCCCTTGTACTTTATTTTTATGATACAACTTTAAGGTAAAAAGGGCTAACAATAACCCTTACCATAATACAGATGAACTTTCTGACTTCAATTAGAGACCGAACCTCGATTCAATTCTTTTGACCCAATATACGGTTGTGACCTACTCGAAGCCCACTACACACGTCACTAGTGTGCCACTCAATTGAGTCTTCTTATGCTACTTAAACACAAAAGTCACAGAAGGCACATTTTTGGGCTTAAGGAACCTAGTTAACCAACCTGATTGGCAAATAGCCCAACCACTTGAGTTTGAACCTATTCCACATTACCCTAACCTAATAGGGATGGTTTAAATTGATTCTAGAGGTTTTGTCCAACCATAATAGAATAAAATCTAAGGTACATACAATCAAAGATTGAAGCCCAATTAGGGAACCCATTGAGACTCAGTAAAACCCATCCTTGACTATCGCCATAATGGACTAGAAAACCAAACTTATAGAATAGATCCCATCACATATTATGAAGGCTCCATCTCTTAGTTCACCCATTCCCCGTCCATAGTTTCTTTAACCGTATTTTGCCGTAATCATGTTATACGATGAATGGAATCCCATTGTACCAACTTTTTTCGGTTGGGCTTGACCAGGACCTCTCCTACCACCTTGATAGAACGTGCCCAATACATGAGGAACATTAAACAAGTAATACTTAGACTTTCTATAGAATCCATGACTACGACCCGTATTACCTCATAATATCAAACACCTTCCTAAAATTACCATCTTAAAAGTCCTATTACTGTGCCTTCCATGATTAATCAATTCCAGTAAGTTGGGAAGAACCATGAACCTAGTGTGCTCTGTCTCTTAGAAGGGGATGTTATCCATAACCGTTCTTCCTTTTGTTTGGAAGTTGTGATACGATCTTCAAATTGCATTTTATATCCCTTGCTCGTGTGTTGATATAACCTCGTAAAGGATCGCAACCTTGATTCTTTACATTCCATTAATTATATCATATAATCGTGCCTTGGTTTCAAATTCATGAACGAAATTCCCGAAGTGCATAGGCAAGCCTCTCCAAGTATTAGCAAATGATTGTAAGAAATTGGTTCCTATTGAACAAATAATGATTCATGGTGTCCACTCCTAACCGTATCATCAAATGACCTCTATCGTGACCTTGATATTTTGAACACAACACTAGCTTTTTCTTTCCAACAAACTCCACACTCATGAAATAGACTAGTCAAATTACACATGACATATATGCCTCACACAAATGTACCTTCTTGTGCTCCATTTTAATTATACCACATGTATGACATATTCTCCTTAGAATAACCTATAGAAGCCTTCTCATTCCAATTTAAATTAATCATGCAACATCGACCCATTTCCTTAGTTAAAAAGAAAAACCATGTTCTATACAAGACACATCACACCTAGGACATGTGCATTTCACCCAAGCAAGCACATGCTACTTAACCAATACCTAACACTAACCCACACACACACTAGACACTAAGACTTTGAGATCCCGAACCCTTACCTAATCATATTCTATAGCAAGGTTCAACACTTAGTATGGACCCCATCCTCTGACCCATAAAGAGGAAATATTAAATTGTAATATTTTCTTATAATGAGTTATTGACCAAGAATGCTATAGCAATATCCAGTCTTCTCTTAGGATCCGTGACTGTGGACAGGAGTGCCAATATTCTTATATTTTCCTTCATTGAAAAGGAAAACAAGAGGTTGGAACCGGGAGATAGCCCGAATTCCTACAAGGTTTGGGAGTAACCCTTAGCCAAAGACTTAGCACAAAAACCCTCATTAAGCAGCATTAGAAAATTAAAATTAAAATAAAAATAAAATATATATATATATTGAACATCATTTGTTTTTGGTTTTTCTTTTTTTTTTGGAGTCTGCTCCGAAAATGAGCTCGGATAAGACAAAATTAGAAATTCAAACGACGTTTTGTTTTTGGAGGGCGCGGGGCCCAAGGGGGGCGCAGCCCAAGGAGTGCGCTACCCCCGAGGGGGTGAGCTGCGCGAGGAGGGCGAGGAACCCGGGGAGGGAAAGGGAGGTGGGGGGGTAGCTCAGCCGGGGGGCTCCGGCTAAGGCGGCCGGAAGTGGAGGGCCACCGGGGGGCTCGACCGGGGAGTCGGGGAGCACGAGCGCTGGACGCCGGCGGAAGGCCAGTCCGGGGGCGCCGGCGACGAGAAGAAGCAGACGGGGGACGGCGAAGCGCCGGCAGAGCGGAAGAGCTCGACCTCCGAGATGGAAGACGGAGCGGCCTACCACCGCCTAAAGGAGGGGACCTGCTGCCTGCGGCGCAGGGAGCGCCGGAGACCGGAGAAGGTTGGGGGGATGGCGTCGCGGGGGAGGAGCGCCAGGGACGGCGTCGAGCAGGAGTCCGACGTCGGGGAGGGGGAGGACGCGCTAACGGAGGACCGCTGCGCGAGGGCCGGAGCTGGAGGAGTGGCTCGAGGGGCGGTGGCGCAGCACGCAGGGGGACGACCACCGACGACGGAAGGAAAGTGGCCGGGAGGGGGGAAGAGGCCAAACCGGATCCGCCGAGGGGAGCGGTGGCTGGAAGACGTGGGGCGGGCCCAGCCAAGGGAGCGGGGTGCCACGGAAGAGAGAGGAAGGTGGGCGGCGGAAGACCGGCGAGCGACGCCGGGGAGGGGGCCTGCGCGAAGGTGGCTGGCCACTACATGGGGACCGGGGAAGGTCGCAGCCCGAGGCGAGGAGGAGGGGGGTCCACCGACGACGGTGGGGGCGCCGGCAAGGAGGCCGGAGTAAGGGAAGCTCCCAGGGAAGAGGCAGGGAGGGAGGGGGCTGCGCCAGAACCGTCGGGGGACGGGGAGCACGAAGAGGGAGCAGCCGATGGGGCGGCGGGCCACTGAAAGGAGAGGAAGGTGGAAGACGAGGGGGCGGCATAGCGGGGGGAGGAGGGTTAGGCGCCGAGGAAGACAGGCCCGGCGGAGCCAGGCGCGGCCCCGACGACGGGCCGGAGAGGGAGGAGACCGAAGGGGGGGCGGGAGGGGAGAGGACGGAGGCTCTACGACCGCTGGCGCAGGCGATCCGCGGCGGCTTCGGCGACGGCGACGTCGGGGGCGCAGCCGGCGGCGAAGAGGAGGGAGAGGACGGCAACACCTCGGGCAGCAAAGGGAGGGGGACGCGCCGCCCGGGGAGAAACGACGCGAGGCGGCGGGCAGCAGGGGGAGAAGACCTGCAGAGGCGGAGAAAAGTGCGGGCTGCCAGGGGTCGGCCCACCAAGGCGGCGCCCACCAGGGGTCCGGCCACCTAAGGGAGAACCACCTACGGCCGGAGTCGCCCCTAAAATCGCCTCAGGGAGCGGGGCTCAGCATCCCTCTCCTTATATTATATATATATATATATATATATATATATATATATATATATATATATATATATATATATATATATATATATATATATATATATATATATATATATATTAAAAAAAATGTATATATAAAAAATATATATATATATATATATATATATTAAAAATGTATATATATATATATATATATATATATATATATATATATATATAATTAGTTATATATGCTATTGTTTACAAATATTAGTGGTATTATACTATTTGAATATAGTGAGTATAAATTTTATAAAAAAATTATATAAATTGTTGGTATATATTTATATACATTAATATGTGTATAAGTAATATATATATATATATATATATATATATATATATATATATATATATATATATAGTGGTTAAAAAACCCACCCATGTACTGTTCGCTATTCGTGAACAGTACTCTATATTGGCCGAACCTGAGATTCAGCGAACAGAACACTTGGGTAAATCATTCAAATCCAAACCGAACACATAAAATCTCCCAATAAATTTTGATCCTCCTTATTTAAATCCTATGAAACCTAATCCTTGTCGGATTCGATTATATTCTCAAGTAAACCGAGAGGAATTAGGATTTAAAATCCTCTTGAACGAACCCTAAATTCCTTAGAAAAGTTTCTGTCGAGGCTCGTCCCCCAACCCGAACGTCGACTCCAGCACCTCCTCCATACCCCTGCGCTCGTGATCGAACACCTGCAGCTGCCACCGCACCGTCGTGACCACAGCCGCACAGCCATGACCACGGGCAAAATGCCCACGGCGTAAGGTGCGCCCAAGCACGGCACGCGGATGCGTGGCATGGAAGTTACGCTACGCGCATCGGCAAAAATGCCCATGGCGCAAGGTGCGCACGCGGCAAAAATGCTGTGCGCAATACTGTTCATCGTCCCGACATCACCAAAAGGTGTAGGGAACCCATAAACACGAAAAATGTCATAACTAACTCATACGAAATCGAAATCAAGCGGTTCGAAAGCCAAAATTGGGTAGAATTGAATTCCCCACAACATGGAATCATTAGTTTTCAAAAATAACAAAGTTTAAAAGATCAAAACCAAGAAAAACAAAAAGTTACAAACTTAGATCTAGAAAAAATGTGACCATCAAAATCGAAAACTTCAAGGTTTAAAGAGGCTTAGAATCATGCAAGGAAGACAATAGAACAAACAAAATAACATTGTTCAAGATTTGGCAAGATGTACTTGCCTATGGTTGGGGCAGGAGTAAATGAAGAAGAAGATGAAAAAATAAAATAAGAAGTAATGAAGAGAGAGAAAGAGAGAAAAATTAGTTTTTATACAAAACCCTCTCATCTAAACCAACCCAAACCAAGCCATGCCAAGTTGAACCAAACCAAATTAAACCAAGTCAAGTTAAACCAAGGCAAGGCTAAGAAAAACAAGTCAAAACATATGTGAAAATAGATATAACAAAAAGTGGGAGTGACAGGTATGTCATCGGTATACACTGGTATACTGGCGGTATGCTGATCAAGGAGAAAATCTATAAGTTAAAAAGTTTTAAAACATTCTAAAAACCAAGAAAATATGAAATATAGTACAAAAATACGTATCCGTATATAATTACCGATACGGTGAGACAAGTCTCACACTAGACCATGCTAAACTTGCCTAAGCTAGATCGAGTTTGAAGAATATAAATATTCCTCGATCAAAAGGGGTGAAATGAGAGAGAATACAACTTGAAGGAAGGCACATTGGATTTTAGGGTGCCAATATGAAGGACGACAGCAAATAAAGTCCAAGAATTCTGACATGATGGAACAAATTGATGAAGCGTGATGATCATGACTAGATATAAACCCTTGGAGTTATATTAAACTAAAATTTGAGGATTTTCACGTAGAGGATATAGAAATAAAAAATATAACAGAATATAGGAAAAGAGATATTTTCTTGGATAACAAGGAACTGTCATAAGAAGATTAGGTATCATAGAGAAATATGATCTAGGAGTAGGCAGGTCTGAGATAGACTAGTCAACCACCTCTATATTGGTTAAGTCAACATTGAAGCGATCTGGTAGAAAGCGTGACTAGAAGAATGATTAATAGAGTTTGAAGAAGGTATTAGATATAAGTATTTATTCGACTCTGCCTTGAACCTTCCCTAGCAAATAAGAGTAAGATAGGTATGCTTGTAAGAAATGTATAGTTGGTTGTGGTTAGATAGGGTAGCTGGTTATGCTGCTAAGAGATTCGACCTATGACTTGTAGGAGTATGTGATAGACTTCAAGGAATTGGTAGTTTAAGTACTGATTATGACCTTCTATCCTTATAGTTAGTTAGGGATCTAGGACTAGAGATAGAAATTGTACCTCAAGAGGCAGGCTAGTAAACCCTTCAACGATACAAGTTAGCTAGAAGCCCTGGGAATTGTAACTGTAACATTTGTGTTTAGTTTAAGGGGTACATAGCAAATATACAAGAAGAAAGAATTATAAGGAGAAGTACTAGGTTCCACTAGTAGTATTTGAATGTCTTCTGCCTTATCTCTGTTCCACTAGTACCCTCATTGGTATGGCCTCCTCAATTGTAACTTCCACTAACACAATATCAAGCTCTTCATAATGTAATCTGTCAAGGTCTTCAAATATCCCAGATTATCGAATTTTAACACAACATTAAATCCTTAAGTTTTCCTCCGTCTATGGAACATCTTCATCTCAGAAATTATCATCCACCATAACTCAAGATTCTATTCATCAATCTATTTTAGGACACTCTATTTTTTTAATCTAGAATTTCTTGTTTTCTTCTCATCCCATACCGTTTCATTTCTCATCCTCGTTTTTTTTCTGAATGTCTTAATCTTGATCATATGTCTCTCTACAATCTATGGTGCTGGTTTTCTAACATATTTGTACATCCTAATTGTTTATCTGACCTCATTTTTATCTCTCATAATTTTTTTATCATTTATTCCTACGTAATTCTTTTGAATTTTGAATAGTACTCAAATTCCTATGTTTTCGATTATCTAATAAATCATTTAATGAAAGTAGATTATCTTACCATTAATTTCACAAATTCCATAATCTCTTTCCTGAACCAAACATGAATCTTTTGATTCATTTGGCTCTTATGCTCAATTATTTTATCTTATGGGCATTCCTATATAATTTAATGTAATGAGCCTATCCTCTCTTTTATGTTCATATTCAAAGATATCGAAACTAAAAGACCAAAATATTAGGAGGACTCTTCCGACCAAAGAAAAAATCTATAATTGTCAATAAAGTTCTTTCTTTCTTTTTTTATTTCATATTTAATTTAAATTTCTACTTCTAATTTATATATATATTTCTTTTCTTCGAAATAATCTTCTCTTCCTTTATTCGAATCTCATCTTCAAGGGTCTTGCATAAGATTTAATTATATAGTACTCGCAAGTCATCATACATAATCATGGTCGTAACTCTCGTTTTAACTTATACTTCTAAATTTCTTTATGAACTGTCCTGCAGTTCTGACCTTGTTCCTCTTCAACTATTTAATCTAAACCTAGTACTGCTCCTTATAAATCTTTCTACTTGTATATCTACTACGTACACCTTAAACCAACCACAAATATTGTAATTACAATTTACCAGGGTTTCTAGCTAACTTGTATCGATGAGGGGTTTACTAATTTGCTTCGTGAGGTACAACTTTCTAACCCTAATCCTAAATCCCTGACTAACCAAGAAGGTCTTAGTCAACACTTAAACTCAACCAATCCCTTAAAGTCTATCACACACTCCTATAAGTCATAGGTTGAACCTCTTAGCAGCATAACCAAGGATCTACCCACCTAACCACAAGCAACTATACATTTCTTACAAGCATACTCATCTTAGTCCTATTTGCTAGGAAATAATACTTATATCTAGTACATCTATGTACTCTATTGATCATTCTTCTAGTCCAGATTTTCTAACTGATCGCTTCAAGGTGGACTCAACCCATATGGTGATGGTTGACTAGTCCATCTCAGGCTTACCTACTCTTAAATCACATCTCTCTACGATATCTAATCTTCCTAGGATAATCCCTTGCCATTCAAGAAGTTTTCTTTTCATATTTATGATTTCTATATCCTCCACGTGAAAATTCCTCAAATTTCAGTTCAATATAACTCCAAGGATTTATATCAAGTCATGATCATCACGCTTCATAATTTTGTATTCTGACGGGGTCCTTGGGCTCTATTAGTGTCACGTGCCAGAACAAGAATACTGGCAAGTGAGGACAGACCAGGCCATCTGCGTAATACCAAAGTACTCCAGTACTCTGAAATAACGTGTAAGCTGTCAAGACATGGGGGTTACTATTACAAGCCAACAGTCAAATCCTAGGTCAAATAATCTTAGGTATCTCAATCATAGGCAAATATATAAGGTACAATAAGTATGATCATCAGACATTAAATAGTAAAGCGTTCCAAACTATATATACATAGATGATCATGAAGCTAGTAGTACAAAGTGAAGAACTAGCAAGAGTAACAGTCATACATGACAAGCTCTAGCTATAGTCTAGAATACGCAAATCATGTTTAGGCCTGTAGGCTAAATATCAAGATCCAAAACACGAGCTAAACATGTGCTCGGAGGCTAAACATCACAAAAGAATAATGTACATAACTAGTGAAAGAATGAGATAGAAAACCCACTAAGGTAATCTGGTTGTCATGACCCGCACCCTGTGTAAGGGCACAGTGCATAACAGCGCCCAGCCTACACCGCAGAATCGGTGGTAGAACGTTGTACAAGGTTACTATCTAAACAACAACTCACGCAAATATATAATGTACTTGTCAAACTCAACTCTGAACGGAGGACAAGTATAAGATATGATAATACACAATCACAGTCTAAGCACGATATAATAACATAGAAGTTTATAACTAAAGACTAAACAACAACAATTATCAACTACTAAACAATAATATCTCAAACAAACTCAAATACAAACTCATATCTCAAGTTATTACAATTCAAGTTCTAAACATGAATACTAAAATAAGTCTACTAGCTAGTTTCCTAATCACTCCTAAGTGTCGGGACCAAAGGTAGCTAAAACATCTCCTGGTCCATAGTAAGTAGGGAAAGTGTCCTCGGGACAAGCATCTATAATATTTTTAATAAGTCCAGTCAGGACAGGAACGAGCACAACTCATCTAGAAATCCCAAGTAATTGACAAAGAACTATAAAGCAGTTATAGACAGTTATATTGATGAACATGACAGCTTATACGAGTAATGATGTAGAGAAACAGTTAAGGTACAAGGGAAGTAAGGTAACTAAATAAGAGAAGAAGCATGGCAAGAAAGACTATAAAATAAGATCTAGCTGAACTAGAGTAACATGATACAAGTCTAGATAGTATAATATGAGTCAAGTGTAATCCCAATGTGAGTCCAAATAATGTAAATCTAATACCAGATGAATCCAGCACAAGATGAGTTCAGTCAATATCAATGATTCTAGGGTGAGTCTAGACAATATACTAACAGTGTGTTTTAAAATACCGAGATCGACATGTAAATGGTTGTAGGTAATAAGGCACATCGTACACTCGGCCAAGTACGGGATGGCTAGCATTCCAGTTTATTCTAGTAAAGGGGTGGTTCCAGTAATTGGGATATGTCTACATGTCTATTCTAATATTTTCCTGCCCAATAAGTACAGATGAATCCAGTATCCGACACAAAAATAAGTACAAGTCAAGCCAGAACTTGAATAATACCAGTAAGTGATTCTAGGGTGATTCCAGTAGGTGTTGACAGTAGTGCTTCCAGAAATGGAGGCCAGACATGAATAAACAAGTGTCGTATGAAATAGATCCAGCAATATCAAATCGTGTTTGTAACAGAGAATCAAATAGAACTAACTAGAACAGAAGTACAGTAATCGACAAGTAAATGAAAAAAACTATCAAAGAATATACTCGCCTGACACTCTGAATAGAGTAGTGTAATATCAGATGTCTGTACCGGAGTCACAATGTCCTAAATAGAGCAATATGGGCTATGACATGTCCAGAATGATAATATAGAACATTACGATGCAAATCTACATGATTTCTAGGCCAATCTAGGTCAAAGTCAAACTTAGTCAACTCTAGGTCAAACCAAGTCAACATCTAGTCAAACTAGGCTAGCAAGGGTCAATTTGGTCAATAGTCAACTATTGGTCAACTTTAGGGTTGGTCAACTAAGTTAATCTTAGTCAACTAAGTCAAAATTAGCTAATTAGGTCAACTAGGCTATGAGGTCAAATCTAGGTCAAACTAGTACATTACAATCAACCCTAGGATACCATGGTATCCTCTTCCTAGTATCCTAGGAACCCATAGCTAATATACTTATATAAGCATGTTATTCCATAAACTAACTTGCATTTATACCATACCCTATAACATACCTATAGGATACTAAATCTAAAATCATTATCAACTCCAAACAAATATAATACAACCTATACTCATGAAGCTAAACGTTGCCTATTGATCGTATCTAAACCCAAAATATGTTAAATTATACATCTCAAGCTAACCCATCCTCTATATTACAATACCTATATCATATACATATAAGACATTACATATATACACACAATCTATATAGGGTACTTACCATATCATAAGTATCATCTATGAATACAATGACAATACTCTATATCCAATACTACCCTACCTCAACATCCAAATATATAATGTAATGTACATCAAATCTGAATCCATCATATATGTATACAGGTATAGGCTGCAATCTGAAACAAAAAACTAAAAAGGGAAATGCATATGGATAGATGAAGGGGGTTAACATGGAATGGAACTGTCACGACCCGCACCCCAGAGTAAGGGCACGAAACGTGGGAACGTCCAGCCTACGCTGCAGTATCGGCGGTAGAACGTTGTCCTAGGTCACAACATCTAACAGTTGAAGGTAATAACAGTTATACTCCCCGAATGGGGGTGACATAACAGAAATATATCTCAATCACAACTAAGGTAGAACAGGATAAGATAGAATGATATAAAAGATGATAATATCCAGGAAAGAAACATCAAAGAGATACAATCTAGAATTCTAAGCGTCTATAAATAAATACATGTCCCAAATCTCAGAATCTATGTACAGTAATCCAAGTAAAGTAAAGACGATCCTAATCTAAGGGAGTGTCATCTACTGCTAGTGGATCCTGCTGCTGGTCCAAGTCCAGGCACTCATCTAAAGTAGCACCGTAGTAGGTAGGGCAGAACGCCTCAGCCTCGTCCTCTGTAAAATTTTCAACAGGTCCAATCAGGACAGGAGCGAGCACAATATATCTCATCGAATCATAGCAGGTCAGGATATATAATCATGCTATAGAGTAAGATACAAGAAACTGAAAGAAATACATGATAAAAAGAGAGAGACTGTAAATAAATAGCTACTGTATATAGAGAACTAACAGTGCTAGTGATTCAGAGCACAAGATGGTTATGTAGACGGCACGATGTTGTATACGAGTAATCTACAGAGGTTGTACACAAGTAATCTACTGGATTGAATACATAACCACTTCTACTCCCCCGCCCCAATCAATACACAAGGATCTAGTTAAGTTATGTTATTGCACATGAAGTATAGTCGCACACGAGATCATGTGAATACATGAGTATACACGATTTCACACGATTTGTACACGAATATCACGAATACAAGGAGTACATGATGCTCACGATAAAGTACACGAACAAGAGTACCCGATGTATCTGCTAAGGGGATAACATCGCACAACAAGATCCATATAGTACTAATCCGTGTTTCTAACGTGTCAGCATCATGTAAAGTAATCTAAAGCAGAAATACACTCCTAATGCAGAATATGAAATGATCAGAGAATGTACTCGCCTGTAACCTGAGAATCTGGAGAAAATATACTATCCGAGGAGTGGTGTCTGTCTCCTATAGAACAGTACAAGTCACTATGAGTCTACAATGATAATAAGATGCAAATCAATGCATTATACATGAATCTAGGTCAATCTAGACTAAAGTCAACTCTTGGTCAACTCTGGTCAACCCTAAAGTCAAACCTAAGTCAAACTATGGTCAACTAGGTCTAACCAAGTCTCACTAGGTCAAACAAGCCATTCTAGGTTCTAACAAGACTAATCTAGGCTTACCAGGTAATACCATGCCATAAGCCAACCCATAACACATCTACACAAGTCAATCTATAAGCCTAACTATAATGCACAAAATGATATATATTATAATCTAATATAGGATTATACCTAACATGTAGGCTACCTATATATATATATCACATACATATATATATCTAATATATATATAAAAGCACACACACTCATATATATAGGAAACTTATATATATATCTCAATTTATATATATATACATATGTAAAGAGAGAGAGGGGAACACATAAATATGTGTCCAATTGTATGTGTGTGTGTATCATGAGAATGAGTGTGTGGGTAACATGTATGTGTGTGTAGGTTAGTGTTCATGGGAGTGTGGTGAGTGAAAACAGTGAGACACATAGACATGTGAGTGGTGTACATGTATGTGTGTGTGTGTGACATAAATGTGTGAAACTGAAAACAGTGAGACATTTTGTGTGTGTATAGTGAGAAGTGAGGAAAACCTGAAAACAGTATGCAGCCAAAACTCAGTTCAGTCCCACATAACCCAATCTCAGGTTTAATAAGATTGTGAATCAATGAACTGTTGGAAATCTCAGTTCATCAAATTCAGATATCTCAGTTCATTTAAAACACATAAACCCAGTCTCAAACTCAGTTTTCAGCCCAACTTCCATTCTCAGATTTGAATCAACAACCACCACATCAGTCCATACATAAAGCTTAGTTAACAGCCTAGTCTTGCATCTCAGATTTAATATGTTTGAATCATTAACAGTCATCAACAAACACTCGATTTTTTTCAATCAAACATTGTAAATAGCTAATAACTCAGCTTAATAGATTTTGAAAGGAAGGAAAATCAATCCTAGCAAGCAGTTAAATACAATCAACCCCAGGCCCAAAATCTTATTCTCAGGTTTATACATAGGAAAGAACCAAATCATTGTGAATATTAACCATTCAACCAATCTCAGGTTATTAGATAACCTCCCCCCCCCCCCATTTTCAGTTTTTTTGGAACTTGAAGAACAATAATAAGTTAACAGATTTTTCGAAAACCAACCCATTTGTCAAAAACTCATTCTCACATTCAAAAGCCAAATCAAACTGAAATACTTCACTTTCCTATACTAACAAACATGTAGGAATAGTTAGCAGTGCAAATATTGCATAAACTGGGAATTTAAACTAGTTTAGCAATGGAAAAAACCCATGTATCAGTTTAACAGCAATTCAAGCTCCAACTCAATGTTCAAAAACCCAATTCTCAACCAAAGGCATATTTCGAATGTGAGGCTAAGCCAAATACGAGCTATCAAACATGTAGGAGAATTTTAACAGTGATAATCATTAATCAAAACAGAGATTTAAATAAGTTCAGAACTTGAAGAAACAAATATCAGAATCGGGTATCAGACAATGCAGTTCAACCCCCATTTCGAAACCAAATTTCCAATAAAAACCTAAACTAATGTGTAAGCATAATCTAATACAGGTTATACATCATAAATTGGATCTATTTAGCAATTAAAAACATCATTTAAACTATTTAAAATGAATTAACAGAGAACACAAACACTGTGCATACTGAACCGCACAGTACACTACTCGTACACACGCAAATGCGTGTCCGACACGACACGAGGGGTCGTGCCACTTGGAGGACCCCGTGTCAGTCATGGACACAATACGTGTCTCAAATTTTGTGGGCCAAAATGCCGTGTGTACTGAGCAAATACACCCGAGCAGCAGGGCAAGCCACCTGCCTGTGCGCGTGTGGGCACAGCGTGTACGTGTCCAAAATTCGACACGACACAACACGAAAACGTATTCAAAACCCAAGAATCACACAAGCGAGATCAAATCCTAATTTCCTATTCAAACACATTTCTAAAACTCAACCGAAATGTCCTTTAGGGCAATTCGTCGAACACATTCCTATACATGTTGATACATGTCCGATACGGACACGTAATGAACTCAAATTCTAGGGTTAGCTAATCATAGTGTTAGGTTAGGGCTAGGGCATCCTAGTAATACAAATAAACAGTAATTTCATGGAGGGGATTGAAATATACCTATTGATGAGCAAAGACTCAAAAGCCCCAAATAGAAGTGGTTCCTCAATCCACCAAAACTTTCCCAAATTGTTTCCTTCCTGAAAATACTCAATACCAACAGTAAAAATAGTAAATTTAGGTCCTATTACAATTGATTTGGGTGGAAAAGGAGTTAAATAGGAATTTCTATGATTTAAGGAAGATGGGGACTCACCTCTTTCCAAACTTGTAATAATCCCAATGGAGGCTAGCCCTAACTTCTAGGAGGGATTATATAGAGGGGGTGACCTAGTGGCCGGCCAAGTGGGTTGGAATGGGCTAGGTTCACTAGTGTTTGGTTGGGCCTTAAGGCTTTAAGTCACAATAATGACTTGTGATTTCACAAGCCATTCCTTAATCAAACTAACTCCTAATTTTCCCAAACTAATTCTAATGAGTTAATCCTCACTAACTTAGATCAAGCTAGGGTTACTTAATCCTAACCAAGTATTCATGACCTAGGTTAGTCTCTAGGTTAGCCTCCTAGTCAACACTAGTCAAAGTCAACTATAGGACCAAAATCAATTATACTAAAAATCACATTAATTCTAATAAATCTAAATAATAATAATAATAATTCCAAATAATTTCCAAAAATTCAAAAATGACCAAAATACCCTCAAGCTAGAAAAGTGGTAGTGACAAATCTACCCTCCTTAAAATAATTTTGTCCTCGAAATTAAAGGCGAAACTAAACTGCTGAGAATGATAGAAAAGTATACCTCCAGGTCCAAAAAGATAGGGGTACTGCTCACGCATCTCATCCTCCCGCTCCCAGGTAGACTCTCGTGGAGAATGATGCCTCCATACGACGCGTACCAAGGGTATCACCTGGTTCCTCAGTACCTTCTCTCGGCGATCCAGAATCTCTACAGGCTGCTCTGGATAACTGAGAGTAGGTCAAACCTCAATCTCCGAATGATCGAGCACATGGCTAGGGTCAGCCACGTACCGTCTCAACTGTGATACATGGAATACGTTGTGAACTCCCACTAGTACAGGTGGCAAGTCTACCCTGTCTGCCACGTCACCGACTCTCCCACTGATAACGAAAGGGCCGATGAAATGCGGGCTAAGCTTCCCACCTCCACCAAAAGGTATCGTACCATGAGTCGGAGATATCCGCAGAAAAACCATGTCTCCATCCTAATCACAAGCAAGGTCTCAAGTTACTAAAAATCAAACATGATCAATCAATAAAACAAAAATTAAAACAACCTACTTCTAATCATATCTCTAAATCTGTACCTCAAACTCTAACGGCCTCCGGTGGCTATCGACCCAGTGTCGATGTCTGTCCTGCGCCACACGAAGTCTGTCCCTGATGAGCTTCACCTTTTCGGCTGCGTCAACAACCATCTATCGTCCCAGTAAAGATCGCTCTCCAATATCATCCCAAGATAAGGGTGTACGACACCTACGCCCGTACAGAGCCTCAAACGGTGACATCTCAATGCTGGTCTGATAACTGTTGTTGTAAGAAAACTCCACCAAATGTAGATGATCCTCCCAGGAAACTCCAAAATCCAGGACGCACGTTCGCAGCATGTCCTCAAGGGTTTTAATAGTCCTCTCTGACTGTCTGTCCATCTGGAGGTGGTATGCAGTACTAAACTTGAGCTGAGTGCCCAAACTAGTCTGCAGACTCCTCCAGAAATAGAAAGTAAATCGACTATTCCGATCTGAGATAATGCTAACGGGAACTCCGTAAATCCTGACTATCTGCCTCATATACAACTCTGCAAGCCTCTCTGTAGACGTACCCACCTTGAATGGCAAGAAGTGGGCCGATTTGGTCAACCTGTCAACGATGACCCAAATTGCGTCTTTCCCTCCTGGTGTGTGCGGCAATCCCGATACAAAATCTATGGTGATATGTTCCCACTTCCACTCTGGAATGGGCAACGGCTGTAATAATCCTCCGGGCCTTTGCCTCTCTGCCTTGACCTGCTGACAGATCAAGCATCTAGCTACGAAGTGGGACACCTTCCGCTTCATTCCGTACCACCAGACATGCTCTCGCAGATCCTTTTACATCTTGTTGGCACCCGAATGTATAGAGTACTACGATCTGTGAGCCTCCTGTATGATCTTCTCTCTGAGCTCCTGCTAGGCACACAAAACCTGGAACCGTGCCTCAGGGTACCATCCTCTGCAAGTGAAAACTCGTCATCCTCCAATCCTGCACTGATCTGCTCTCGGATTCACCGCAGAGCCACATCCTCGAACTGTGTCGCCTTCATCCTGTCTATCAAGTCCGACTGTATCTAAAGGCCCCATAACTGCATCTGCACTCCGGGCACAATCACCTCAATCTCAAGGCTCTCCAAGTCTGCAAGCAAGTGCCTATCCATAGTCAAACACATGGTTGTCGGATACCTACTCAAGGCATCGGCAACCACGTTGGCCTTCCCCGGGTGATACTGAAGTGAGATGTCAAAGTCCTTCATCAACTCTAGCCATCTGTGATGCCTCATGTTGAGCTCTTTCTATGTAAACACATACTTCAAGCTCTTGTGATCTGTGAAAATCTCCACCCTCTTGCCATACAGATAGTGCTTCCACAACTTCAAAGCAAAAATCACCGTTGCCAACTCCAGGTCATGGGTAGGGTAGTTCTTCTCATGGGGACGTAATTGCCTGGAAGCATATGCAATCACCTTCCCATGCTGCTGTACGACACAACCCAGCCCCTTCCCTGAAGCATTACTATAAATAGTGAATCCACCTGATCCTGAAGGCAATATCAGAATCGGAGCTGTCGTAAGCCGCTTCTTCAACTCATCAAAAGCTGCCTGACACTACTCTGACCAAACATACTCAGCATCCTTCCGGGTCAACCGAGTCAACGGCTCTGCAACCCGGGAGAAATCCTGCACAAATCTCCTATAGTATCCTACCAGCCCCAGGAAACTCCTGATCTCTGCCACTGAAGTCGGCGCTGTCCAAGCCTCTACTGCTGTGATCTTCTTTGGGTCCACTGAGATACCATCTCCAGCCACCACATGCCCCAAGAAATACACCCGGTCCAAGAAAAACTCACACTTGGAGAGTTTTCCATAAAGCTGCTCCCTCCTGGGAGTCTCCAACACTATCCGCAGATGCTCCTCGTGCTTCTCTTCTGTCTTGGAATACACCAGGATATCATTAATGAACACTACCACGAACTGGTCTAAGTACTGGTGGAACACCTTGTTCATTAGGTTCATAAACATTGCTGGTGCATTGGTTAGCCCAAACGGCATAACCAAAAACTCAAACTGCCCGTACCGCGTCCTGAAAGCGGTCTTTGGAATATCATCCCTCTTCACCTTCACCTGGTGCTAACCTGACCACAAATCAATCTTAGAGAACACCCGAGCTCCGCTCAACTAATCAAACAGATCATCGATCCGCGGCAGCGGGTATCTGTTCTTGATTGTCAGGTTGTTAAGTACCCTGTAGTCGATACACATCCGTACCGATCCATCCTTCTTGGGTACGAAAAGTATCGGTGCACCCCAAGGTGAAGAACTCAAACAGATGAAGCCCTTGTCATGCAGCTCATCCACCTACTTCTTCAGCTCCACCAGTTCACTGTTGTTCACTCGATAGACATGCTGAGCTATCGGTTCTGCGCCGGGAACCAAGTCTATCAAGAACTCTACATCCCTGTCCGGTGGAAGCCCTGGCAACTCCTCTGGAAATACGTCCATAAACTCTGCAATCAAGGGATACGGAGCCACCTGCTCCTCTACTGAAGCTCCACAGAAGACACCACTGTCCTGCTCTGTCTGCCGCCGGGTGTTCACAAACTCTGGCTCTCCTGGCACCCCGAACAAAACTCTACCCCTTCGGCAATCAATACGGGCATGGTGTCTACTCAGCCAGTCCATACCTAATACAATGTCGTAGTTCGATAATAGCATGATGAGTAAACTCACTTCCAATACTCGGCCTCCCAATAAGACGCTCCGCCCTCTGCAAACATCACTCACGAGGATGACCCCACCCCCGGTCGTGATCTTGCAAGTCCTAGGCAATGGTTCAGAAACCAGACTGTGTCTAATAGCATACGATACTGACACAAAGCTGTGGGAAGCCCCGAAATCAAAGAGTGCAAATGCTGGAAGGGAATCTAGGAGAACCGAACCTGTTATCAGCTCTACGATGGCCACGGCATCCTCAGCTGCCAGGGCGAAAGCTCGCCCATGTTGTCCACCTCGTGCCTGCTGCTGGTGCTGCTGGAACCTTTGCTGCTGGGTCTGCAGGGATGGTCCCCTCGGCTGACCTGCTGGAGCCTTGGCTGCCCCAGCTCCTCCTAGTATCGGACGTATCGACGCAACTGGACAGTCCCGCATCTGATGGTCTGCTGAACCACACATTAAGCATCTGCCAAGTCTCTTCCTGCACTCCTCCCACTTGTGCCTAGGCTTCTTGCAGAAAGTACAACTAATAGCCTGCTGCCGAGGTGCCTGCTTTCCCCTCTGCTGCTGGTGCTGTACCTGCTGAAAAGGTGTACGGCCCTGATGCAGGTGCTGCTGAACTGGCCTCTGCTGCTGAAAGTGCTGCTAGAAGTGAGGCCTCTTGGCCTGCCCCTGACTGCTACTGCCACCCTGGAAGTCGCGACCCCTCTTCTGCTTCAGCGCTAGGTCGTCTTCCGTCGCCATGGCCCCAAAAAATATCTCAGCAAATGTGGCATTTCGGTCGATCTTAGTCAGCGACCGAATCTCTCTAATCAAGCCTCGACGAAACTTCCTCGCCTTCATCTTTTCGGTCAAGTCATCTATGAAACGGGCCAGTCTACAAAACTCCGCAGCATACTCAGCTACCGTCTGGTTCTCCTGAACCAGAGCCTTGAACTGTGCCTCGATACCTACCAAGGCCACATCAGGAAAGAACTGCTCCTTAAACAGCTCCTTGAACTGGGCCCAAGTCTGGCCCTCAACTCCTACCCTGGGATCTGTCTGATACCACGCACGGGCTAAGTCCTGCATCTGACTGCCCGCCGCCCTGATCTGGAGTCGATCTGGTATTTCTGCCATTCGAAAGATCTCCTCAATAAGCTCTATCCAGTCGTCTGCATAGTGGATGCCCTCCGTGCCGAATAACTCCCGAGGGTGCATCTTCTGGAAGTCCTGAATATCCTTCTCCCTCCGACGGGGCTGCAGCTGGGTCCTCTGAGCTATGATTATCTCGACTGTAGTACGAACCAACTGGTGTGCCTCATCGATCCCCTGATGGAAATCTGTAGTCTGCCTCGTCTGCTGTTGTTGGTGGGACTCAAGAATCCTCTCCACGAAGGAGAAGAGATGTGCAGCGTCTATCATCCCCGCAGACGGAGGCTGCTGCGGTGGAAGGATCTCAGGAATCACAACCGGCCTCCTGACTGGTGGAGGTGCTCCTCCAAAAGTGGCAGAAACATCAACTCCTGAGGGCTGTACTGGCCCTGTGGCACCGGGAGCTGGCTGCTACTGAGGTCGAGATGTGCTAGACCCCTCTCCAGCATCTTCCAGTCCAGGACGATGTGATCGCATCTCAACCATCCTGGAGACACAGATCAAACAAGAAACAATTACTGAGAATGAATCAAAATATCAAAGGAGGACAGTTAAAATTTCTAAGGAAGGCAATAAGCAGCAAAATAGATATACAGAATCTGATAAGGAGTTTTTCCTAGTATGATTGAGTACCTTCAAAATATACTAATCCCTACAGCAGGCTGTAGCGATATTCTAGTTCGAATACCACTACATTTCCAACCTAGACCTGCATGGGCCACCACTAAAAAGTGTCACGACCCGCACCCCAGAGTAAGGGTACGAGACGTGGGTACGTCCAGCCTATGCCGCAGTGTCGGCGGTAGAACGCTGTCCTAGGTCACAACATCTAAAAGTTGAAGGTAATAACAGTTATACTTCCCGAATGGGGATGACATAACAGAAATATATCTCAAGCACAACTAAGGTAGAACAGGATAAGATAGAATGATATAAAAGATGATAATATCCAGGAAAGAAACATCACAGAGATACAATCCAGAATTCTAAGTGTCTATAAATAAATACATGTCCCTAATCTTAGAATCTATGTACAGTAATCCAAGTAAAGTAAAGACAATCCTAATCTAAGGGAGTGTCATCTACTGCTAGTGGATCCTGCTGCTGGTCCAAGTCCAGGCACTCATCTAAAGTAGCACCGTAGTAGGTAGGGCAGAACGCCTCAGCCTCGTCCTCTGTAAAATTTTCAACAGGTCCAGTCAGGACAGGAGCGAGTACAGTACATCTCATCAAATCATAGCAGGTCAGGATATATAATCATGCTATAGAGTAAGATACAAGAAACTGAAAGAAATACATGATAAAAAAGAGAGACTGTAAATAAATAGCTACAGTATATAGAGAACTAATAGTGCTAGTGATTCAGAGCACAAGATGGTTATGTAGACGGCACGATGTTGTACACGAGTAATCTACAGAGGTTATACACGAGTAATCTACTGGATTGAATACATAACCACTTCTACTCCCCCGCCCCAATCAATACACAAGGATCTAGTTAAGTTATGTTGTTGCACACGAAGTATAGTCGCACACGAGATTATGTGAATACATGAGTATACACGATTTTACACGATTTATACACGAATATCACGAATACAAGGAGTACACGATGCTCACGATAAATTACACAAACACGAGTACCCGATGTATCCGCTAAGGGGATAACATCGCACAACAAGATCCATATAGTTCTAATCCGTGTTTCCAACGTGTCAACATCATGTAAAGTAATCTAAAGCAGAAAATATACTCCTAATGCAGGATATAAAATGATCAAAAAATGTACTCGCCTGTAACCCGAGAATCTGGAGAAAATATACTGTCCGAGGAGTGGTGTCTGTCTCCTATAGAACAGTACAAGTCACTATGAGTCTACAATGATAATAAGATGCAAATTAATGCATTCTACATAAATCTAGGTCAATCTAGACCAAAGTCAACTCTTGGTCAACTCTGGTCAAACCTAAGTCAAACTATGGTCAACTAGGTCTAACCAAGTCTCACTATGTCAAACAAGCCATTCTAGGTTCTAACAAGACTAATCTAGGCTTACCAGGCAATACCATGCCATAAGCCAACCCATAACACATCTACACAAGTCAATCTATAAGCCAAACTATAATACACACACTGATATATATTATAATCTAATATAGGATTATACCTAACATGTAGGCTACCTATATATATCACATACATATATATATCTAATATATATATAAAAGCACACACACTCATATATATAGGAAACTTATATATATATATCTCAATTTATATATATATATATATATATATATATATATATATATATATATATATATATATATATATATGTAAAGAGAGAGAGGGGAACACATGAATATGTGTCCAAGTGTATGTGTGTGTGTATCATGAGAATGAGTGTGTGGGTAACATGTATGTGTGTGTGTAGGTTAGTGTTCATGAGAGTGTGGTGAGTGAAAACAGTGAGACACATGGACATGTCAGTGGTGTACATGTGTGTGTGTGTGTGACATAAATGTGTGAAACTGAAAACAGTGAGACATTTTGTGTGTGTGTATAGTGAGAAGTGAGGAAAACCTGAAAACAGTGTGCAGCCAAAACTCAGTTCAGTCCCACATAACCCAATCTCAAGTTTAATAAGATTGTGAATCAATGAACTGTTGGAAATCTCAGTTCATCAAATTCAGATATCTCAGTTCATTGAGAACACATAAACCCAGTCTCAAACTCAGTTTTCAGCCCAACTTCCATTCTCAGATTTGAATCAACAACCACCACATCAGTCCATACATAAAGCTTAGTTAACAGCCTAGTCTTGCATCTCAGATTTAATATGTTTGAATCATTAACAGTCATCAACAAACACTCAGTTTTTTCAATCAAACATTGTAAATACCTAATAACTCATCTCAATAGATTTTGAAAGGAAGGGAAATCAATCCTAGCTAACAGTTAAATACAATCAACCCCATGCCCAAAATCTCATTCTCAGGTTTATACATAGGAAAGAACCAAATCAATGTGAATGTTAACCATTCAACCAATCTCAGGTTATTAGATAACCTCTCCCCCATTCTCAGTTTTTTTGGAACTTGAAGAACAATAATAAGTTAACAGATTTTTTGAAAACCAACCCATTTGTCAAAAACTCATTCTCACATTCAAAAGCCAAATCAAACTGAAATACTTCACTTTTCTATACTAACAAACATGTAGGAATAGTTAGCAGTGCAAATATTACATAAACTGGGAATTTAAACTAGTTTAGCAATGGAAAAAACCCATGTATTAGTTTAACAGCAATTCAAGCTCCAACTCAATGTTCAAAAACCCCATTATCAACCAAAGGCCTATTTCGAATTTAAGGCTAAGCCAAATATGAGCTATCAAACATGTAGGAGAATTTTAACAGTGATAATCATCAATCAAAATAGAGATTTAAATAAGTTCATAACTTGAAGAAACAAATATCAGAATCGGGCATCAGACAATGCAGTTCAACCCCCATTTCGAAACCAAATTTCCAATCAAAACCTAAACTGATGTGTAAGCATAATCTAATACAGGTTATACATCATAAATAGGATCTATTTAGCAATTAAAAACATAATTTAAACTATTTAAAATGAATTAACAGAGAACACAAACACTGTGCACACTGAACCGTACAGTACACTACACGTGCACACGCAAATGCGTGTCCGACACGACACGAGGGGTCGTGCCACTTGGGGGACCCCGTGTCAGTCGTGGACACAACATGTGTGTCAAATTTGTGGGCCAAAACGCCGTGTGCACTGAGCAAATGCACCCGAGCAGCAGGGCAAGCCACCTGCCCGCGCGCGCGTGTGGGCACAGCGTGTACGTGTCCAAAATCTGACACGACACAGGTCACGACCCGCACCCACTTTTCGGATACGAGACGTGTCCAAGCCAGCCTATGCCGCAGAGTCGGCGGTAGAACGCTGTCAAGTCCGCAAGAAATAAATGCTCAAAATATCACATTTGCTGCTCATTCACATTTCTAAGTTTATTACAACAGTTACAACATTTATATTTAAATAAAATACAAGATTTTACAATTAATGAAAAATGATACAGCTGCTATCTATTTCTAGGTTTCTGTCTGCAAGTACACCCGTATCTCCCAAGCTAAGTGAAGCCACAGCTAAACCTAAAAAATGTTGGTTTCCAGTCAGGAATGGAACAAGTACACAAACCGACGGCAATGCAAAAACACAATAGAATTAACAAGACATGAAAATAACATATGAGATATCAAAACTGGAAGATAACTGATGACATAGTACGATAAAGAAGAAAACAAGGAAAAACTAATAAAAGACCTCTATCTAGGTGGTTTGAAATATCATTTTCAACATGTGAACGACTAGGGGGTAAATATGGCACACTGCACGTGTCGTGTGCAGCTGCTATCATTCACGAAAGACACCGGAGATAGTTCTGGGTAGTCCACATGTATACTAAGATATTTTCCCTCCCGACTACTCCGTGTGACGAGCGTGTCAACAAGCAGCAAGATATATGTATAGACATGAAATGAAAAGACTACTATGAATCGAAAGCAATCAGAAAGTGCACTTACCTGAGGTCCTTAGCTGGTGAAACCGACAATTCCATGCGTCCAGGATAGTCCGTTTAGCCTAGGGTCGGTATGAAGTAGTTCGGATGCGCAAGAAATAAGAATTATCATTAGTCGCGATTAAAATTAATCAAATCTAAGGAGGATTTCTACCTATGGAGGTAATTATTTAATTGGAAAAATATATTTTTACTTAGAATGATTAAAAGAAGTCCTTATATGTTACTAGGAGTAGAAGCCTAATACATATACCTATTTGCTCAAAACTATTAATACGTATGTATATAAATCCATTTCTAATAAGAATAGGAACTAATTCTATTAATCAAAATGAGATATAGTTTTAGAAAGTATATAGATAAAATCAAATTAGAAATCCTATTACAAAATATACATATTTATAAAGAAAAATATTTATAGGCTATTTCGAAACTATCATCGTATGTAACCAAACTTATTAGAAAGATTGACTATATATAAAGCCAATTATTATAGCAAATATTATTACTAATTCTTCAAGCAAAATATTTATAATTCTAGAAAACTTATTTTGGTATTAACTGATTTAGATAGATACTTTGAAAACCATAGAAACATTTTCAGAACTAAAATCCAATTTGAAATCGGTTTATAGGGCCAAGCTCAAATACTATAATTATTACAAAATATGTTTTAGAAAATTATTTACTATACACTTATTTAATAAAACAAATACAATAAATAATATTAATGGTGTCCAATAATGACAATACTATTAGTAATACTGCTATAGCAACATGGTTATACATAGTATATGCTGATAATTGTACTAGTAAAAAATACATAGTAATTCTTCCCCCTCCTCGGTCCGCGTCCGGCTGCCCGGCTCCCGCCCGGCTGTTGCAGGTGCCCCCCCGCTCCCCTCCCTCGTCGGTTCCTCGGCATCCTCCCCGGTGCTCCGCGACCCCCGCCTCCTCCGTCGCCTCCCTCTCCGTGCGACGTGCCGGCTCCGCCCAGGCGGTTAGCGCCTCCTGGCGTCGGTCGGAATCGGCCCTCCACTCGTGTTCCTCTTCTCTTCCCCCTCCTTTCTCCCCTCCCCCTTATGTGCGCCACCCGGTCCGGCCCCGGCGACCACTGGCGTCCCTCCCCAGTCTCCCTCGCCTCCTCCCCCCCCTCGGACAGGCCCCAACGCCGGAGCACCGGTCTCCCGCCGGACCACCTCGGATCCGGGCCGCGCGCCGGGAGGGGATCGAGGCCCCTAGCGCCGCGCGCTCTCCCTCTCGGGCAGAGCGCCAACCCACCCCCCCCCACGTGACATTTCCCCCCCTCGGGCTTCGAGCCCACCCGTTCGTTTCCTTAATCGATGTTACTTTCAAAATTTTGAAACGACGTTTCGAAATTTCTTTTCGGATTTTTTTTTCAAACGTCGGTTTCCTCTTTTCCGAAAAAAAAAAAAGTTTTTCAGTTTGTTTTTCCAAAAAAAAAAAAAAAAAGCCTTACGAAAAAAGAAAAAGAAAAAAAAAAGACTTTTGGTTAGGACGCGTAGCGTCAGAATTTGTGTTTAGGGTTTTCCCCGCACCTTGTAGGAACTCGGGCTATCTCCCGGTTCCAACCTTTCTTCTTCTGTTTCAATGAAGGCGTGAGCCACTGTTTCAATAAGCAAGTAAGCTTTTTAATCTCACGCTTATAGGACAGAATATCCTTTCTAGCTTGCTTATATTTATCTAATACTTTCTTGTGTTCTTCTAACAGATCACTGAAAGCATCAGATAAATTCTCATAAGAAAATTCACTCTCTTCAGAAAAAGAATTATTTTGTACCTCGTTAGATAATGCCATTGAGCATAAATATGCAGCTTGATGAGGTCTCTCTTCTTCTTCTTCTTCTTCTTCTTCTTCTTCTTCTTCTTCTTCTTCTTCTTCAGACTCTCTTGCTTCGCTTTCACACCATATGCCCGATGATCTTCCTTCATTTGATTGTTCGTAGTGACTCTCCTTTCTTGTAGTAGTACAATATTCTTGGATGTGGTCTATCTTCTTGTAATTATCACATACAAGCTCTTCTTCGTATAAGGGATTATGCTGTACCTTAAATCCCAATTTTGTCATGTACATATTTGCATCATTATGAAGACTATCCTTCTCTCTGGAGTTTTTAGCTTTGTTTTCATACCTGCACTCATAAGTAGCTTCAAGAACTTTCCAAATTTTATGAGATATTGTGCAAGTAGAAATAAGATTGAATACATTTGTGTCTACAGCACAATAAAACATATGCATAGCTTTTGTATCAAGGCTAGCTAACTTCTTCTCTTCATCCGTGTAACTATAATAAGGCTTATTGATTATAGAGGATGTAAGTATAGAAGTGATAGTAGGCTTTTTGTAGCCGGTGACAACAATTGACCATAAGTCAAAATCTAGAGACTTCAAGTAGAAGCTCATCCGTGTCTTCCAATAGCTATAGTTTGTTCCATCAAATAGTGGGAGTCTATTTGAGGATTGCTCTTCAGTTGTGAAGTACATACTTGTCATATGTGATATAGTGATCTATGTAACAACAGTTATATAATAACAATATTACCTTGCTTTACCTGTATAACCCGCTTTGATAATGAGGATCTGCTCCAAGGATGTTAAGCCAAATAATAAAGTCCTTGCTAGGATACCAATTGAAGGAGCAATTGGTATAAGCAATAATATCTCTATAAGGAGCACCTGCAATAATATCTCTAGAAGGAGCACCTGCTCTGATACCAATTGTAGGAGCAATTGGTATGAGCAGCAATATCTATATACCAAGCACCCGCTCTGATACCAATTGTAGAACCGATTGTAGGAACGAGTTGTAAAGCGCAATACTCTAGAGGGGGGATGAATAGAGTAGGCAGCAGAAATTAACTATTTAAAAATGTTAGCAACAAGATCACAGATAATATATATCACAGATATGTAAATAAAAAGTAGAGAGTAGAGAGCAAACGCAAACACAAGGATGTATACTGGTTTCCCTCTGTTGAGGACTAGTCCAGTCGGAAGAACTCTAGCTTCCAGTTGAATCTACTATGAAAAATCACCACAAGTTTTCATCCGAAGTTCTTGCAACTTCTACAACGCGAGCTTTGATCCGAAGTACTCGGCCAACTTCAATTGTGAAGTGTGTAACTTCAATCAAGCCTCCGATTACAACCACTCTGAAACTTCTAAACCGTACCGCACTGGCAAATCGACTAGAGGATTGTAACTGGCTTGGGATTTGAAAATGAATAGCTCAGAATACTTTGGAAGAAGTAGTAGGCTTATAGAGAAGAGATATGAAAGTGAATGAGTGAGTTGAAATGATCGAAATCCTTCTCTATTTATAGTTTTTCCAAAGGCAGAATTCTGACAGAATTCGAGCAGAATTCAGACAGAACTCTATGAGAAAATCTCGGTAGGATCCGTAACTGCAGGAAGACCAAGTTCAAAAAGCAACGTTCACTAACCGAACTCTGGCCGAACTCTGGCCGAATTTGGGCCGAACTCTGGCCGAATTCTGTCCGAGTTCTGTTGGAGTTCTGTCAGGGTTTTTGTAAATTGGTTTTTGGGCTTTTTTGAAAAGTCAGGCAGTTAGGAAGTAGTTTGGGCTTTTTGTTAGTGGGCTTGTTTTCAAAATGAAAGGGTATTTTGAAAACGTTTCTTGGGTAGCCTATTTGCCAGTACGATGCAGTGTACATCGTATTCCTAGACTCAATAAATATGCAAAATTACATTGATGAAATAGAAAAACCAAGAGCCCTTTGATGACGCCTTTCTTCAAATATTTGAGCAGACTTGAAGACGCCTTTTTCAATGACGGCGGTCGTCCAAAGATAAACAGATCTGGAAATCTTCTTGTATGACACCGTCTTTTGCCCATCAATAATACTTCATTGCATATGTCCTGGTTTGATCATGTTTGATCATGCTTACAGCATGTCTACAAATACATGTTAGACAAACAAACCAATATGATACAAGCATAGCAATATGATATATAACATTTGGGACAATGCTAATATTAGGACAATGCTAAGTTTAAGTAGCAACATAATAGTAATTACATGAATATTAGTGATGTCCTTATGTTAAACTTAATTGATTAGCCATATTCAAAAATATGATATAATCATTGGGCTAACAGACCTAACTGTTCATTCACTGCTGGGAGAGATGACTGAGGTGACTGAAAGGACTGAGGTGGTACATTTGGTGTAGCTAGTCGTCCTCGAGATGTCGGATAGGGGCAAGTGCTAAATTTTTGGTCCTCCGCTCCACAACGGAAATATCGCCTATTGGCCGCCCAACAAACTGATCTGAGATGCCCTATCTTGCCACAATATGTACATGCTTCTTGTTCTGAATGATGCTGTTGGTCACTCTGCCTCTGAGCCTGGGCCTACATATATTGCTGAGGCCTCTCCTACTAGAATGCATGGAACTGCGTCGATGAAGGCCTCTGAGCTCGCTTATACTGAACTGGTGCTGGTGCTCCAAATTGTGGAACTGCAGACTGAAAGGATGAAGATCCAGCTGAACTCCTCTGGAAACAAATCCCTGTCATGTGGTCTGGTGATCCGCATGACAAACAAAGAAAGTTGGCCCTTCGACAAGTAAGATGAGTGTAATCCCCTATATTTTATATATGTATTATTCAATTATTCTAGAATATTATTATTACTTCTTTGAAATTTTACATTATGATGGTATTTAGGTGTACATATATTGTGTATGCTGCTCTAAATTCTAGTAGTAAATATGTTATTATATTTTAGAAATTTGTAGGATTTTTTGAAATTATTTATGGTATTATTGATTTATTTATATAGATACTTGGATATATGAGTCTAGGTATTTAAATAGATTGAATTATATATATATATAAATATATATTGAATTTAATGGGACTATATATATAAATAGGTGATATTATGAGTGTATTAAGGTCTAAGAATTTTAATGAGTGTTGGTTCTTTATATATTTCTAATATTTATTAAGTAACATATTATTATATATGAACTTATCGATATATTATTTAAAAGAGAAAAAAACCTATAAGCGGCACTGTAGCTGCTGCTACAGTGCCCATTGTTTCCTGACCCATCCCGCGAGTGAGGAAAGTAAGAAGCCGATAAGGATTCAAATTCGAATCCTTATCAAAATCTTTCAAGATTTCCTTGCTGCGAAAGCCTTCATTGAATCTCCATGGATTGGACTAAACCATATTCAAATCTAAATCAATTTAGGTTGAAATTTTTTGATTTAAAACTGGATTTGAAACCTGCATATAATCATTGTCGAGCGGAGGAAATACCATCTCGAGAAACCCAAGGAAATTTAAAGCCTGAATATCCCTCACCCTCCTGTGCACCCTTGCGGACCATCCCCACCTCCGTCAATGACCCACGCACTGGCGATCGCTGCTGCAACCCAACGAGGCCGGCAGTGAACAGAGCATCCCCTGTTCATAGTTCAGAACAGGTAACCATGTTTCCCTTTCCCCTCCGCCTTTCCCTCGTGATTAGATTTCGAACCAATTGGTTCATTATGAACCTGGTATATAAGGCTACATGCCAAGTCGACTAGATCGAGTTAGGAACCCCAGATTGTCCCATTAATTCGTCAAAATTTGACGAAAAACCTATGTTTAATTGTCTAAACAGAGCAGTTTTTCGGCTATTTTGGAAGGTCAGAAACTTCCAACTTACTTACAGTTTTCAAAAACTAGCAAAAGCAGTCTTAGTATATATAAAAAAGATTAAAACATACCTGGTAGACTTGCTTTTCGATTACTATGTAGGGAGTTATTCAATTTCAAAGATCAGAGAAAAACTGTATAAAAATTTGTTAAAATTTTATGAATCGGTCCGATATCGCGTGTGCCCCGACAAACCGGACGACCCGACAAAATTCAAAATCAACAAGTTATCAAGTCGGGTCGTCACAAGTTAGGCTAAGTACAGAAAATATGCAAAGAAGATCAAAAACTAGAATTGATATTTTCAATTGCATATGAACTCCAATTAAGGTGAAACAAGAAGATTCTTGAAGCCAAGACAAATATCTACAAATTTCATGGTTTGAGTTTTTCAAGATTCTAGCTACAAAACAGCTTAAATAAGCAAAAACAACCATTCAAGGCAATATGCGCACGGGCGCACTGCACGCGCGAGAAAAACTGCCAACGGCGTACGGAGCGCGCATGCACGGCACGCGGCCTGCGCAGTGCACACAAAACGCACAACGCGTGGGGTCAAACCGCACACGGTGCAAGTTGCGCGCAAGGACGCGCAGGCGTGTGGCGCACAAGTTGTGCAGCACGCGAGGGCAAAAACGCCAACAGTGCAAGGTGCACACAAGCACGGCGCACGATATACGCAGTCCGTACAGGCAAAAATGCCCACGGCGCTAGGTGTGCGCAAGTACGGTACGTGGGCACGCAGCAGAAAATTGCGCAAGTGCGCGACGCACGAGATACGCTGCACGAGCAAGCAAAAATGCCCACGATGCAAGGTGCGCACAAGGCAAAAACGCTGCGCGTGGCACTGTTCATCGTCCCAACAGCACCAAAAAGGTGTGGGGAACCCATGAACACGAAAAATGGCATAACTAACTAAAAACAAATCGAAATCAAGTGGTTCAAAAGTCGAAATTGGGTAGAATAAAATTTCCTAGAGCATAGAACCCTTAATTTTCGAAAATAACAACTGTTAAGAGATCAAAACCAAGAAAAACAAGAAAAGTTACAAACTTAAATCTACAAAATGTAACCATCAAAACCGAAAACTCTAAGTTCTAAAGAGGCTTAGAATCATGCAAGGAAGAGAATAGACAAACAAAATAGCAAAATAATAATGTTCAAAATTTGGCAAGATGTACTTGTCTAGGGTTGGGGGAGGAGTAAATGAAGAAGAAGATGAAGAAATAAATGAGATGTAATGAAGAGAGAGAGAGAGAGCGAGAAATTGGTTTATATACCGACCCTCTCATCTAAAACCAACGTAGACCAAGCCATGCCATGTTTAACCAAACCAAATTAAACCAAGTCAAGATCAAACCAAGTCAAGGCTAAGAAAGATAAGTCAAAACACGGGTCACCTGACAAATGTCAGAATTTCGTATACGTATACAAAAAATACGTATAACAGAAAATGGGAGTGACAGGTATGCCGTCGGTATACACCGGCATACTGGCGGTATGTCGATCAAGAAAAAAATCTATTAGTTTAAAAAACTTTAAAATATTTCAAAAACTAAGAAAATATAAAATAAAGTATACAAATATGTTTCTATATATACATATTGATACGGTGAGACGAGTCTCACAATTGGCAAATGTCCTTCCTGTTGGCACCCTAAAATTCAGTGTATCTTCCTTCAGGTTGAACTCTCACTTATCTCATCCTTTATGATTGAAAAATCTTTCATATTTCTTAAACTCTGTCTAGCTCAGACAATGGTAGCATGGTTTAGTCTAATACCCCTCATATCTCCTCTGAGGGCTAAGCTTTGAGCTATACTCTATTCTATATCCTATATTGATGGAGTGTCTATAAAAGTCTACCCACCTTAGCTAATGACCTAGTCCCGCCAAGCATGGGTCACTATATCCTTACAAGTAAACCTTCTAGGTAATCTATACGCTGAAGTCAAATCACTAATTCATGACTCGTAGAATTATCATAGAATTATCATTTCCTTAAGTCACATCATTTGGTAATTCTATTATATAAATAGCACTATTCTGATCTTCATCTAATTCCTACTCGATCTTTGCAGTCTTCTATTTGTATTCGTAGTCATCTCAATCATGATGGAAAATTCTTCCAGTAGAACTATAGATATATATAAAGCACTAATCTAATTCCATATGTTCTAGTCAAGGGATCTCTTCTTCAATCAAGGGAATCATTTTTAGAAACTAAACCCCGATAGAGGTGCTATTTATATCCTATCAATCCATCTAGTAGAGATGTCTATCCAACCCATATGTGCCTTAAGTAATCACCAACAGAATATCATAATTATCCTAATCACAATCTATAATAAGATATACTCAAAATGGAGATCAATCACAAAGGTTCACCCATCCGAGATAGGAAAGAACGAGAGTTCATAAATAGGATTTAAGGAAGCTATGATTCAACACAAATACAGAAGTCAAAGACGATAGTGGAAGTCAAGGGAATTTCATTAGCAATGGATTGAGATTCTAATCTATTATCCTATTTGCAGGTTCGTTTGGCACAGTGACGTAACCATAAAGATTTATTCTCGACCTGCATAGGCCACCACAAAAACCATGTCATGTCCCAGTCCCAAAATACGCAGGACTGAGCCACGTGGCATTGGCCAGCTACATATTCAACCAGACTCTAGACCGACTAGAATACGTATAAACTGTTCGAAATGGTGTAACTATCACTACATCAACTCTATGTCTCAATCCAATTAACAGAAACAAAATATAAGAAAGAAAAATATGAATACTAGTCTGCAGCCCAATAATCATACTTATTCGAATAGACTTGAAAAGATAATATGAGTCTATAAATACTAGGCTACTAAGCAGATACAAATAACAGTAAATGAAACATACAACTCTGAAAGATTGAATACATGTAACGAATGAATACCATCAACAATCCAGCAAAAAGCTCAACCAAAACCTACTCAGCCAACCTAGAAGGAAACCAGGTCTTTAGAGGCATGCAACAAGGTACATAATATACAGGCCAAGTGTACGACAGTAATGAATGAAGAAATAAAGTATAGTAAAATTGATAAAGTGGGTGAACTAACATAACCAACTAGTATGAAATGCAATTTAAGAAACATCACTCAAACATGCGGGCTGTCACGGTGTTTCCCAGAGACCTGATAGGCACTCCAGCAAACTATGAATACCCCACAGTCTAATAAGGAAGATGTAACAAACTATGAAATCTCCGAAGCTCTGGAATGAGACAACGGCATACTCTGAGGGAAAGTAGCCCAAATGCACAGTATATGTTCTTCCCGCCTATGTGACTTAATGTATCGTATCCACGAGACGCTCGATCAGAACCTTTAACTAGAACAACGAGTCATAATAATAAAATAACAGTGCAGACATATCAATATCGGCGTCCTAGAATCAAATATGGGATTTCTATATATCAAGATATAATCAAGTACGAAAATACGTCAATAATGTAATGTCACATGAAACATGTTCTAGGGTCAGAGTGCCCATAACGAGTTTTTACAGTAACGCCAATATGAATATCTAGTATCGATACACGATGGCACAAACGTCCATCGGCACCGAATATGATTTGGACGCGTTGTACCAAACCCTGCCCTAGGTGTTGTAATAACAAAATCAAGCAAATTTATAAAAGCTAAATATTGTAAACTGAAGTACAAGATTGGCAAGGCACACTTGCCTGGAGTTGTCTGTACTGTGCTAAGACTACAGTACCAAAGTCTATCCTACTATCCATGAGAACCACACTCCATGCAAATATCTATCAACCCAAATCATAAACAAATATATATCACACACTATAGTACACATATGATTAATAACTCCCACCTAGGGAGCATGGGTCATTTATAGTCACCTATTACCTTAGGTTATCTAATCCATTTGCAATTATATAGCCTAGAACTAGGTCACACTAGTCTCTATAATCATTTATGCAATAATATAAGTGGTAGATTCAAAATATCAAGTTTGCACCTCGATATTCGTATATCGAAACCTATGTCACACAAATCGAGATAAGATGGTCAACTGTAAGGTCAACAATCTTATCTTAGCGATCTACATGGTCACCTAGTCAATTTCAGCGATGTGAGATCACTGGAATCGACTGATCTTAGTTTGGACGTACGGATTCTGAAATACTAACATGAATAGGAATAAATTAAAATTAAGGATGATACATAAAGGAAAATCTACATACATCATCAGATGATAAAACAAACATCACTAATGTATCCAAAATGGTCAAATTAGCTAGGATAGCCTATCCATAAGTCAAATTTGGACACAGGGACAACACGATAATTTTGAATCAAAATGATGTCCGCCGTTGGACCCGCTTTGCACCAAAAAATGTGCCAGGATATAAGTCCACAAAACCTAGCAAATTATATTTTCACGAGTCTAGTATGAAGATAAAACCCAATGGTATATCCGAGGATTTCGATGACCCGATCTCAAAATGATCCATTGACCCGAACGTTGGGACCCGATTTGCACAGAAATGCATGCTAGAGCCAAAGTCCTCTAAATCTAGTAAAATATATGTCAACTAGTCCAAAATAATGAAATGAATCCAACAGTACATCCAAAATTGGATTTCGATGAGCCGAGCTCAAAATGACCTGTTGAATCGGACAAAGGGACCCGATTTGTACCGAAATGTGTGTCGAGGCCACGTTGCTCCGAACTTAGCAAATTATATATGAATTCATGCCAGGACTATGCCACGAGTCCACTGGTAGCGTCAAAATTGGAATCCAGAGTCCTGAGTCTAAAATTAGAATTTTATAATTTAGAAATTATGGTTTCGAGAGGCCAACTTTGGCATCAAATTCAACCAACCAAACGACATCCTACGAAACTAAAAAAAGTTATGACACAAAGGTGGTTATACCTGCTGTATATAGGAACTGGTGGCTCATCAAACGGAGATACGATCACGGAGAAACAAATCCACGAAGTTGGCTTCATGAAATTGTCCAAATATAATACAATTTAAATGGTCAACCTGGTGGCCAATTTTGATCTATCAAACGATTGACTAATGGTTGAAATTTTAGGTGAACGAATGGGTATATAGCAAGCTTGCAACGTTGAAAAGAGATCAATGATCCAACGGTCGAATTTTTTGAAAAACATGCACGAAGTCGCTATCCCGAAGTATAGTTCTGACTTTGCATTCCTCGTGCGCGTCGACGGGATTGCGAGTCCAACGTCGAAATTGACTCCAGATATGCGGGTGGCCACCGGAGTTGGCCGAGGTGGCATACGTGTGGTCACCGGGGCAGTGCACACAGGCCAGGGGGCGGGCGGCCGAAGAGGCATGGCAACAGCATTGCGGTAGCCTGTAGTACGGCTGTAGTGCCTCGCACGCAATTGCGCTGCCGCAGCCTTGACGCTACACTGGTTGTACGAGGTCCACGGGTCGGGGACTGGTGCAGCGGGGCGACGGTGATGCCCGGCGAGTCGCGTCTAGGCTTCGCTGACACAGGGAACAATAAGGAAAGGACCAGGACAGATCAACGATATAAGCACAGGATCAGGACAAGAATCCAGAGATTCAGAGGATACGAACAGAGATCAAGGACGAGTACTGATTGAGACATCTATCTGGTAAACCCCCACATATCTTGATTTACAAGACCTGCATGGGCCACCACTTAAACCATGTCACGCCCCAGAACCAGAATACTGGAGAGCGGGGGCAGACATAGCCAGCTACGTATATTGAAATGGAAACCACCTCGATATACGGTCACGGCTGTCTAGATATGTGAGGGTTTTCTACAAGCCAACAGTCTCTTATGGTCATGAACAAGCCTAGTGTCTCAATCATCACAAGTAGGTAAAGTCGCAAGATGTATGATCATTAAATATACAATAATAAGGCGTCCCAAATATTACATATTCAGCTGATCATGAAGCTAGTCGTTACAAAATATTAGGACTAGCAAGAGTTTCGTCATACATGATCAACCCTAGGATTTGTCAATCATGTTTACAGCCCGTAGGCAGACAGTAAGTAAAAGTACTTCGAGCTAACAGGTGCTCGTCGGCTAAACGCCTCAAAAGAATAATTTTTACAATAGAGTGAGCGAAACAAAATAGAAAACCCACTCTTGGCCCGGATTCCATCTAGTGTTCACCATTGGGCTGGAAGCTTGGTAGATCCTCGGGAGCTGCTCCAAAATCTGGCCACACAAAACCAGCTGGGTCAACCCCAGAAAGAGCAAGTGCCACAAGGGGGCCACGAAATAAGAACAAAAGCCAGCAATCAGCACAGAAAATCTAATATTAAAACTAAAATTTACGAAAACATGTCAGGATGATATACGACGAGATAACCATGGAACTATTCCGATAGCCAGGTTACAACCCGTAAACCAAACAAGGACCGGGGTTGTAACCCTTCATCTGAACAGAGCTTGGTTTCCCACCATTTATCGGCAAGATAAGTAATGTAAGTAATCAAGACAGGAAGCAATCTTGCATGGGATCAAGACATGACTAGACTGGTTATACCTCATTCAATCAATCACGGCCAAGCAGATCCTACGGCTTACTACTTTAACTAAGTAGGGTTATCACAGGCCTAATTACTAACAAGATGCAGTGAGATTGTTCCACAGCCACAAGCCCTGCAGACCATCCAGGTTATCCAGGACGAAAGATTAGGGTTGAATTCAGGTGGGTACATCGTCCAGGAGACACATGTACCCTTAGGTGACTTAGAGGGTGCAATACCTGACAGTGTGCTGGAAATGCGCCCTACTCGACGGCAGGCTACAAATCCCTGGAGCGCCCAGGTAACGGGATTGCCTGTAGCTGTGTCATCTCTTCATGACTACTGTGTTATTCTAGTTATTAGCCTTAATCCATTTTAGTAGGTACTCCTGACCGTGGTACTCATGAGTCCCATCCTAGACATGATGCGAGACTGGACAAGTGGATTTAACAAGCAAGCAAGAAAAAATCACCCACGGTGTCAAGACAGGTCATGCTAAGTTATCAGGTCATGTCAAGTCAGGAGTGCGCCGTCACGGGCCACTATCAAGTCAGGTTGGTCATGTCAGGAGTGCACCACTACGGGTCACTGTCGTGTTATGCAAGTTCCTTGCCATATCAAGCCATGTACAATAGTCATTCCAAACATATTAAGTAAAATCAAGTTCATGAAAAAAGGCGTAAGGATATAAAATGGGCATAAAATATCTAATAAAATATCAAAGTACAGGGTTATAGAAGAGCCAAGCTTAAAGATATAAAACCAAAACTCTAAGAGCCAATGGATTAAGCAAGGGGCCAGGGGGCAGCATACGTGCAAAAGCACGCACGCAAGGCTCGCTCAAGTCTGCGTACCAAGGCACACTCAAGTCTGCGTACCAAGGCACGCTCAAGAGGAGCAGCGTACGTGAAAAGTCACGCACGCTCAAGGGAGCAGCGTAGGTGAAAAGTTACGCACGTTACAGGGAGCAGCGTAGGTGAAAAGTCACGCACGCTGAGAGAGCAGCATGGGTGAAAAGTCACGTACGCTGAGAGAGCAGCGTGGGTGAAAAGTCACGCACGCTACAGGAAGCAGCGTAGGTAAAAAATCACGCACGCTGAGAGAGCAGCGTGGGTGAAAAGTCACGCACGCTGCAGGGAGCAGCGTAGGTGGAAAGTCACGCACGCTGAGAGAGCAGCGTGGGTGAAAAGTCACGCACGCTACAGGGAGCAGCGTAGGTGAAAAGTCACGCACGCTGAGAGAGCAGTGTGGGTGAAAAGTCACGCACGCTACAGGGAGCAGCGTAGGTGAAAAGTCACGTACGCTGAGAGAGACACGCTTCCAACAGGAAGCGTACCCAAGTCTGCGTACGTATGCTAAAGAGCGCGCGCAGCTCAGCGTGCGTAAGCTAAACAGCTCAGCACACTGCTCACTGTCTCCTCCAGACAGCAAGAACACCATGGCTGAACACAAAGCTTCAAAAGCTCACAACTTGGCCATCCGAACTCCAAATCCAAATTTCCAAAGTTCCAACTTGGGTAGAATTGAATGCTCTTCCACTTGAAAACACCAAAACCCATGAAAATCCAACTTAAAGAGATCAAACCATACAAAATCCAAAAATAGAAATAACTTAGATCTAGAGCAAAGGAGACTTCAAATCATAAAACACCAAGTTCTAATGTTGATCACCATGTCCTAATCTAGCAAATGAACCAAGAAAATAGGGCTCTCATGAAGTGGCAAGGTGCACTTGCCTAGGGTTAGGAGAGTTGTGGAGGAAGGAGAAGAAGAAGAAGAAGGAAATTAATGGTAGAAGTTATGAGGAGAGAGAGTGGTAGGTGGGGGTTATAAAGAGGGAGAGTTGTGGTGGGTTGAGGGTGTAGCATAGGGCTAGGGTGTTCCAACACATAAAATCGAACCAAACCGAACCAATCCAAATAAAACCGAGCCAGGACAAAAACCCAAGAATATGAAAAATACCATAATCCCACAAGTTGAGAAAAATAAAAATACATGCCAAAAATCCAGATACGAGTATAAATACGAAATACGGGAAATACGAGAAATGAGGGTGACAACTCTACCCACCTTAAAAGAATTCCGTCCTCGAAATTTAATCAAGGAGTTAGAGATTGCCACGACAAGCTACACTAAGCACAGGCAAGCTACTCTAAGCAGTCCAATCATACAATCATACAATGCAAGCAAGAAAGGGAAAATGTAAGGCATAAGAAAGATATTATACCTCATGAGTCAAACAGGTAGGGATATCGCGATCGGATGTCGTCCTCACGCTCCCATGTTGACTCACCCAGAGAGTGATGACCCCAAGCAACACGGACTAATTTAATAGTCTTGTTCTTCAGTATCTTTTCCCTCCGGTCTAAAATAGACACGGGCCTCTCCTCATATGAAAGGTTGGTACCAACAACCAATTCCGAATGGTCTAGGATGTGGCTCGGGTCTGAAATATATCGTCGTAATTGGGACACATGGAATACATCATGTACCTCACTTAGCGACGGCGGAAGAGCGAGACGATAGGATACATCTCCTACTCGCTCTAGAATATCGAACGGCCCTATATACCTAGGACTAAGCTTTTCCCGTACGCCAAAGCGAATGACGCCACGGTTAGGCGAGATCCTAAGGAATACATGGTCGCCGACAGCAAATTCTAAGGGACGCCGATGGGCATCGGCCCAATGGCACTGGTGGTCCTGGGCAACTCGGAGGTGATCTCTGACCTTCCTATCCACTTCAACCGTCTGGGAAATCAACTCGGGTCCGAGCATCTGCCTCTCTCCGACATCGTCCCATGCTAGCAGGGATCTACACTTCCTGCCATAGAGAGCCTCGAAGGGTGCCATCTGGATACTGGCCTGATAACTGTTGTTGTACGAGAATTCCACCAGGTGCAGATGATTCTTCCATGAACCACCGAAGTCAAGGGTACAGGATCTCAACATATCTTCAAGAGTCTGGATTGTGCGCTCTGATTGACCATCCGTCTGTGGGTGATAAGCTGAGATGAACTGAAGACGAGTCCCCAAACTCTTCTGCAAGCTGCGCCAAAAGTGTGATATGAATCTTGAATCCCTGTCTGAGGTGATGCTGACTGGCACACCGTGAAGCCTGACGATCTGCCTGAGATACATCTCTGCTAACTGTGCCGTCGACTGTCCAACTCTGAATGGAAGAAAGTGTGCCACCTTGGTAAGCCTGTCCACAATTACCCAAATAGCATCTCTGCCGGCCGGGGATCTGGGCAATCCGATCACGAAATCCATGGTTATATGTTCCCATTTCCATTCTGGGATCGGTAAGGGTTGAAGAAGTCCAGCGGGCCTCTGATGTTCAGCTTTAACCTGTTGGCAAACCAAACAACGAGAGACAAACCGGACTATCTCCCTCTTCATGCCATTCTACCAAAAATGCTGATGAATGTCACGGTACATCTTCGTACCACCCGGATGAATAGAATACTGTGAACTGTGGGCTTCTGCCATGACTTCCTGTCTGATATCTCCACTAGGTACACAAAGACGAGTGCCGTACCGAAGGGTACCTTCTTCATGGATATATAACTCTGGCCTTCTTCCGACTTCACACTCTGCTCTGAGTCGCTGGATCTTGGAATCTGTTGACTGTGCCATCCGGATTCTCTCAACTATGTTGGACTGAACCTGTAGACTGGCCATCAATGCCACACTGGTAGGAAGAACTACTTCAATTCCCGTCTTCTGAAGATTGGCCAATAATTCTGGTTGCACCGTCAGGAAATAAACTTCGGCTCTCCTGCTCAATGCATCTGCTACAACGTTGGCCTTCCCGGGATGATACTGCAAATCCACATCATAATCCACCAATAGCTCGAGCCATCTTCTCTGCCGCATATTAAGGTCCTTCTGGGTGAAAACATACTTCAGGCTCTTATGATCAGCAAAGATCTCCACTCTATCTCCGTACAAGTAGTGTCTCCACAACTTCAAGGCAAACACTACCGCCGCCAATTCCAAGTCGTGGGTCGGGTAATTCTTCTCATGATCACGTAGTTGACATGACGCATAAGATATTACCTTCCCATGCTGCATCAAAACACACCCCAATCCTCTGCCTGAAGCATCGCAATAAACTGTGAATCCTCCGATCCCATCTGGAAGGGTAAGAATGGGAGCCGTTATCAAACCTCGCTTCAACTTCTCAAATGATTCCTGACACTCTGTTGTCCAAACAAACGGCACATTTTTGCGGATCAACTGGGTCATCGGTGCTGAAATCCTTGAAAAGTCTGAAACGAACCGCCGGTAGTAGCCGGCCAATCCAAGAAAGCTGCGAACCTCTGCCACTGAGCTGGGTACCGGCCATGACTCGATAGCCACAATCTTTTGGGGATCCACTTCCACTCCTCCTCGGGTAATGATGTGACCCAAGTACGAAATGCGATCAAGCAAGAACTCGTATTTACTGAACTTGGCGTACAACTGATGCTCCCTAAGCGTCTGAAGGACGACTCTGAGATGCTGCTCATGCTCTGCTTCACTCTTGCTGTAGACCAGGATGTCATCTAGGAACACGATCACAAATTGGTCCAAGTAAGGCATCAAAATGCGATTTATGAGGTCCATGAATACGGCCGGCGCATTGGTCGCTCCAAAGGGCATAACAAGGAACTCCCAATGTCCATACCTCGATCTGAATGTTGTCTTCGGGATGTCCTGTTCTCTGACTCTGATCTGGTGGTATCCTGATCGCAAGTCGATCTTCGAGAACACTGAAGCCCCTCTGAGCTGATCAAACAAGTCATCTATCCTCGGAAGAGGGTATATGTTCATGAATGTCACCGAATTCAAGGTACGATAATCAACACATAGCCTGGACGTACCATCCTTCTTTTTTACAAGAAGCATCGGGGCTCTCCAAGGCGACCCACTAGCACGGATGAATCCTTTGGTCCTCAGTTCTTCAATCATCTTGCATAAAATCTCCAATTCTGAAGGCGCCATCCTGTAGACTCGCTCTAATACTGGTGCTGTCCCGGGAATCAAGTCTATAGTGAACTCAATCTCCCGTTCCGGTGGCATCCCTGGAAGCTCCTCTGGAAAGACATCTGGAAACTCTTCAACTATCCGGGGTAACTGCACTGCTGCTACTGCCATCCGCAATACTGGGGAAGATGGCTCCACTGTGCCTCTGAAAAACGAAAACTCTGGTTCGCCGGGGATACTAATGACAACTCTGCCAATATGGCAGTCTATCCTAGCATACTGGTTCCTCAACCAATCCATGCCTAGGACTACATCATAGTCTGCCATAGGAAACTCTATGAATCTAGCGGGGAACTCCCTACCGCTAACTACGATCCGACACGAGGAAAACACTCGATCTACTCCCACAAGGCCATTACCAGTAAGTATATTAAGCCTCACTGATAAGGACTCAGGCTCCAATCCTATCCGTGTCGCGAATCGTGCAGACATGAATGAATGCATGTACCAGAATCAAACAATACCGAAGCTGGAAAGGAGTTGACGAGAATAGTACCTGCCACTACCTTACCTGGTGCAACTTCTTCTTCCATAGCCATCATCATGGCCTGACCTTGTCCTCTGGCTGCTGGTCCCCTCTGCTGGAAACCTCTCTGCCTATTCTGGGTCTGAGCTTGGGCTTGTGCATACTGCTGGGGGTGTTGTTGCTGGAATGCCTGAGACTGAGGCGGCAAGGGCCTCGAAGACTGATACTGCTGCTGCTGAACTGGTGCTGGGGCCGGTCCTCTCACCGAAGAGCTAGAAGGGTTGGATGCTGATGAACCACCCCGATTCGGGCAAGCCCCAATCCTATGATCTGCTGCTCCACAAGCCAGGTACAATCCCTAAGCCCTGCGACAATCCGCCACTATATGGCCTGGCTTCCCGCAATGTGAACATCCCATTGCGGAAGTCTGCTTCTGCTGCTGCAGGTACGTCGAGGTCGAATGCTGAACCGACGTTACTGAGGCCGCCCGCCTCGGAGTTCCAATGGTCAATCCCCTAGCTGCCGGGGCTGGAGCTGATGATTGGTGCATCTGACTGTGGGACCGCTTCCTACTTTCGGTCCTATCAACAATCCTCTAGGAGGTGTACTCATGCCTCCTAGCTGCTCTCAAGACTGCATCGAACGTCTGGTGCTCGAACTGCTCAACCACCAACAAGATCTCCAAATGCAGTCCCTGCTGGAACCGCTGGGCTCTATCGAGCTCGGTTGCCACCAAGGTGGGGGCAAACCTACTCAGCCTAGAAAACTCCGATGCATAACTGTCAACTGTCCTGCCTCCTTGCTTCAAATTGGTAAATCTGGTCTGCAGGTCGTACCGAGCCACAGCATCGAAATACTTCGTCTGGAATCTCTCTCTAAACACTGCCCAAGCAATGGGTGCCACTAATCCCATGGCTTGTGCCGCCCACCAACTGCGAGCCAAGTCCAACAACTGCAGGCGTACCACCGCCACCTTCTCATTCTCAGGTGTCCTGGCTGCTTCCAGAATTACCTCGGTATCCTGAAGCCATGCATCCGCGGCAATCGCATCCTCGCTGCCGTCGAAGAAAGGAGGGTTCAATCGCTTGAAACTGTTGGCCGCCTGGTTCCCTGGATGTCCGCCTCGGGTCAAAGCATCTTGAACTGTCTGGTGCAGGGCATCGCTTCGACGATCCTGGGAAGCTATCAAGGTTCTGATGAGGCCTACTAAGGTACCATCATCTGGCTCTGCGGGCTAGATGGGCCGAACTGGTGACTCTCCTCCCGTAGGTACAACTCTGGAGACTACCCCAGAATGCTGGGCTTGATCTCCGGGTTGCTGCTGATCTGCGGGAAGTGCTCCACCTCGTTGATCGGTAGGACCAGGTACAGTACCGCTGAAGAAAATGGCACAGGGAACAATAAGGAAAGGACCAGGACAGATCAACGATATAAGCACAGGATCAGGGCAAGAATCCAGGGATTCAGAGGATACGAACAGAGATCAAGGACGAGTACTGATTGAGACATATATCTGGTAAACCCCCATATATCTTGATTTACAAGACCTGCATGGGCCACCACTTAAACCATGTCACACCCCAGAACCAGAATACTAGAGAGCGGGGGCAGACATAGCCAGCTACGCATATTAAAATGGAAACCACCTCGATATACGGTCACGGCTGTCTAGATATGTGAGGGTTTTCTACAAGCCAACAGTCTCTTATGGTCATGAATAAGCCTAGTGTCTCAATCACCACAAGTAGGTAAAGTCGTAAGATGTATGATCATTAAATATACAATAATAAGGCGTCCCAAATATTACATATTCAGCTGATCATGAAGCTAGTCGTTACAAAATGTTAGGACTAACAAGAGTTTCGTCATACATGATCAACCATAGGATTTGTCAATCATGTTTACAGCCCGTAGGCAGACAGTAAGTAAAAGTACTTCGAGCTAACAGGTGCTCGTCGGCTAAACGCCTCAAAAGAATAATTTTTACAATAGAGTGAGCGAAACAAAATAGAAAACCCACTCTTGGCCCGGATTTCGTCTAGTGTTCATCATTGGACTGGAAGCTTGGTAGATCCTCGGGAGCTGCTCCGAAATCTGGCCACACAAAACCAGCTGGGTCAACCCCAGAAAGAGCAAGTGCCACAAGGGGGCCACGAAATAAGAACAAAAGCCAGCAATCAGCACAGAAAATCTAATATTAAAACTAAAATTTACGAAAACATGTCAGGATGATATACGACGAGATAACCATGGAACTATTTCGATAGCCAGGTTACAACCCGTAAACCAAACAAGGACCGGGGTTGTAACCCTTCATCTGAACAGAGCTTGGTTTCCCACCATTTATCGGCAAGATAAGTAATGTAAGTAATCAAGACAGGAAGCAATCTTGCATGGGATCAAGACATGACTAGACTGGTTATACCTCATTCAATCAATCACGGCCAAGCAGATCCTACGGCTTACTACTTTAACTAACTAGGGTTATCACAGGCCTAATTACTAACAAGATGCAGTGAGATTGTTCCACAGCCACAAGCCCTGCAGACCATCCAGGTTACCCAGGACGAAAGATTAGGGTTGAATTCAGGTAGGTACATCGTCCAGGAGACACATGTACCCTTAGGTGACTTAAAGGGTGCAACACCTGACAGTGTGCTGGAAATGTGCCCTACTCGACGGCAGGCTATAAATCCCTGGAGCGCCCAGGTAACAGGATTGCCTGTAGCTGTGTCATCTCTTCATGACTACTGTGTTATTCTAGTTATTAGCCTTAATCCATTTTAGTAGGTACTCCTGACCGTGGTACTCATGAGTCCCATCCTAGACATGATGCGAGACTGGACAAGTGGATTTAACAAGCAAGCAAGAAAAAATCACCCACGATGTCAAGACAGGTCATGCTAAGTTATCAGGTCATGTCAAGTCAGGAGTGCGTCGTCACGGGCCACTATCAAGTCAGGTTGGTCATGTCAGGAGTGCACCACTACGGGTCACTGTCGTGTTATGCAAGTTCCTTGCCATATCAAGCCATGTACAATAGTCATTCCAAACATATTAAGTAAAATCAAGTTCATGAAAAAAGGCGTAAGGATATAAAATGGGCATAAAATATCTAATAAAATATCAAAGTACAGGGTTATAGAAGAGCCAAGCTTAAAGATATAAAACCAAAACTCTAAGAGCCAATGGATTAAGCAAGGGGTCAGGGGGCAGCATACGTGCAAAAGCACGCACGCTAGGCTCGCTCAAGTCTGCGTACCAAGGCACACTCAAGTCTGCGTACCAAGGCACGCTCAAGAGGAGCAGCGTACGTGAAAAGTCACGCACGCTCAAGGGAGCAGCGTAGGTGAAAAGTCACGCACGTTACAGGGAGCAGCGTAGGTGAAAAGTCACGCACGCTGAGAGAGCAGCGTGGGTAAAAAGTCACGTACGCTACAGGGAGCAGCGTAGGTGAAAAGTCACGCACGTTGAGAGAGCAGCGTGGGTGAAAACACGCTACAGGGAGCAGCATAGGTGAAAAGTCACGCACGCTGAGAGAGCAGCGTGGGTGAAAAGTCACGCATGCTGCAGGGAGCAGCGTAGGTGGAAAGTCACGCACGCTGAGAGAGCAGCATGGGTGAAAAGTCACACACGCTACAGGGAGCAGCGTAGGTGAAAAGTCACGCACGCTGAGAGAGCAGCGTGGGTGAAAAGTCACGCACGCTACAGGGAGCAGCGTAGGTAAAAAGTCACGCACGCTGAGAGAGACACGCTTCCAACAGGAAGCGTACCCAAGTCTGCGTACGCACGCTAAAGAGCGCGCACAGCTCAGCGTGCGTAAGCTAAACAGCTCTGCATACTGCTCACTGTCTCCTCCAGACAGCAAGAACACCATGGCTGAACACAAAGCTTCAAAAGCTCACAACTTGGCCATCCGAACTCCAAATCCAGATTTCCAAAGTTCCAACTTGGGTAGAATTGAATGCTTTTCCACTTGAAAACACCTGAAAATCCAACTTAAAGAGATCAAACCATGCAAAATTCGAAAATAGAAATAATTTAGATCTAGAGCAAAGGAGACTTCAAATCACAAAATACCAAGTTCTAATGTTGATCACCATGTCCTAATCTAGCAAATGAACCAAGAAAATAGGGCTCTCATGAAGTGGCAAGGTGCACTTGCCTAGGGTTAGGAGAGTTGTGGAGGAAGGAGAAGAAGAAGAAGAAGGAAATTAATGGTGGAAGTTATGAGGAGAGAGAGTGGTAGGTGGGGGTTATAAAGAGGGGGAGTTGTGGTGGGTTGAGGGTGTAGCATAGGGCTAGGGTGTTCCAACACATAAAACCGAACCAAACCGAACCAATCCAAATAAAACCGAGCCAGGACAAAAACCCAAGAATACGAGAAATACCATAATCCCACAAGTTGAAAAAAATAAAAATACATGCCAAAAATCCAGATACGAGTATAAATACGAAATATGGGAAATACGGGAAATGAGGGTGACAGAAACCAAGGGAGGAAGTGGGGGAAATGGAAAGGGCGAGCGACCTCCGGCGAACGGGGCGGCGGCTAACAGAGGGGGGGCGGTGGAGCCAGCCTGGAGGGGAGAGGCGGGGGGGGGGGGGGGGGCGGTACAGGATGCCGGCGGAGGAAATATCGAAGAGGGATGGGGGGCGGAGGCGAGGGAGACCGGGGGGGACGCCAGCGGTCGTCGGGGGCCGGACCGGGCGGTGCCTACCGTCGGCGAGCGGGAGACTCCGTCAAGTGGCGGAGGGAGCGCCGGAGGGCAGCGCTGATGGGGAGGAGAGTGCCAAAGGGGGTGATCGACAGGAGCGGAGCCGCCGAGATCAGAGAGGGCCACACCTGAGCTGGGGGTGCTCCCGGGGGGAGCTCGCCACTCGCTAGGGGGGGAAGGGAACTCCGGAGGGAAGAAGAGAGAGCCGACCGCACCAGAGCCGCCGGAGGGGGAGGCAGTCGCTGGGAGTCGCAAGGAGGACCCAGACGAGGGAAGCGGGGGCCACTGTAGGGGCGCGGCGAGAGGAATGAAGGGCGGAGAGGACGCCGGAACGGTGGGGAGCGAGCCAGGCCGAGCAGCGGGCGGCGGAGGCAGGGGATCTCCACCGGGGGGGTGACGAGGCGGGCGCCGGGGGCCCGCCCAGGGAGGCTACCGCTGCCGTGGAAGGGGACGGCTCGGCGAGGGGAACGACGGAGGGCGCCGAAGCAGGCGAAGGTCCGCCTGGAGGAGCATCGGGAGGCCACAGGGTGGCTGGCGCTGCTGAGGTGGATGGCGGCGGAGCCGCGGGAGGGGGGACCTGGTCCGTCGGAGGGGGCGGGCCTATCGCGCGCGGGAGGCCACGGCCAGGAAGGCGCTGCCGTGGAGGGAGGTGGCTGAGCAACGGGAGGCACCGGCGAGGAAGGGGATGAGGACGCCACGTGCGGGGAAGCATCCGGCGGGGCTGCTCCTAGCCCGTTTGCGCCGGGGCCGCCGCCGGCGCCGGTGGGGAAGGGTGGAGCCCTGAGGGGGCTCGAACCCGCGCCACTGCGCCGGGGTGCTCTACCGTTCCCAACGGGCTACGGCCACGGGGATATATATATATATATATATATATATATAACATAAAGTGAAAAAAAAAATAAATATATATATATATATATATATATATATATATATATATATATATATATATATATATATATATATATATATATATATATAAATATATATATATATATATATATATATATATATAAAAAAAAATATATATATATATATATAAGAACCGAAGCTTTATGGAAGTAATAGCCGCAAAATGCTGAAGCCTATACAAGTAAGCGCTCTAAACGCTATAACGAAAAACAAAACAAACCGCGCGGGACGCACATAAAAGGGACCGAATCTCCACGTCAGCCGAAAAGGGAAGGCGTAAGTAGCCCGGAAGATGGCCTAAGCAAGGTCCTCCCAAAAAGGGTTGGAGATGTGAGAGCATCTCCTCCTAGCTTTGAGAATTTATCTGATGACCTCTCTGAACAATTGTGGATGAAGGAGTTGGCGGCCTTCATATCTGAATTTGTTCATGTTCTACCATAAAACCCAAATACCAGCGGCCACGATGATCTGATGTCCGTGGGAATGGCTTCAGCTAGCCAGGAGATCGTGGAAGCCCCCAGTCGGGGGGACAAAACTAAGTCTATTGTGAAGTTTTAACCAAATCTGGGTCGCCAACTCACCGGAGAGAAGGACGTGCTCTGCAGATTTCGAAGTGTGTTCTACGCAACAGTGGCATCTGGATGCTAGGCTAAACCCGATGGATTTGGTGTGGCCGTCGGTAGCTTCTGAGGAAGCGTGTGCCAGATAAGGATAGAACATTTGGATAGAATGCACGACTGCCAAAACTGAGTAAATATGGTATTCGGCATGCCGCTGCCTCGGGCCACAATTCTGGCGAAAGACAGCATAAAATTTCCACACATGTTAGGGGTCCATCTCCACTGGTCGGTTGTGTCAGTGATCCAAACTTTAGCTGTAGAAAGAGCGTCGGCCGCCGGTTGACCAAGCCAATCTGTGACCCTTTCTCAATTCCATCCAGAACCATCCTCCCACAGATCCCTAATTTTGCACCCCTGCGGCGTTCGAGCATTGGGATGAATGGTGTCTACTCCAAGCCACCGTTCTTTACAAGCCAAAGATCGCCCGTTGCCCACCTGAAGACTGATTAAAGGTTCAGCGAAGTTGCGACCCCGGATTATGCGACGCCACAATGCCGAAGATCTGTTGTTAATCACCGCTTCAGACAGATGGAAGAATCTGGAGTATCTAGCTCTCATGAACCTCGTCCATAACGAGCTTTTCGTGCGCAATTTCAACCACATCTTCATGGAGCAAGCGTCCACGATGTGGGCGATCCTGCTGAATCCTATGTAGAAGCATGGAAAGGGATGAAATTTGCTATGCGGCCCGAAAATCAACATGAAGCTTCATGTGGCTCAAACCCAGGAAGCTTCATGCGGCTCAAAACCCAGGAAGCTTCATGTGGCTCAACAAAACCCAAAAAGCTTCATGCGAACCAAAAGCAGCGGGGAGCCTTTTGCGGTTCAAAATCTGCCTAAGCAACAAACGTCTCTCTCTGTAGCTGGCCATAATTACTCTAACACAAAAGTGACAGCTCTGGCAAAGATGACAGCTCTGACATGAAGATGAAACGTGACATGCTCCTAAAAAGACAAAAAAAATCATCATGATATCTGGCATAGTGCACAGTTCCAAAGAAGACTCTTCATGCGGATCGCCTATGAGACACTCTTTATGCTGCTCAGACATGAGACAACACTCATGCGGCTCGATCATGAAGCATCTCTCATGCGGCTCGGTTATGAGATAATCCTTCATGCGGCTCGGTCATGAGATGTTCTTCATGCGGCTCGGTTATGAGACATCCTTTATGCGGCTCAGTCATGAGACAACTCTCATACGGCTCGATCATGAAGCATCTCTTATGTGGCTCGGTTATGAGACAGTCCTTCATGTGGCTCGGTCATGAGACGTTCTTCATGCGGCTCGGTTATGAGACATCCTTCATGCGGCTCGGTCATGAGATGTTCTTCATGCGGCTCGGTCATGAGACTTCATGCGGCTTGGCTATGGAACAGTCCTTCATGTGGCTCAGCCAGGATATATCCTTCATACGGCCCGCCATAGAGTAGCAATCGAGATACGTGGCAGAAATTGACCAAGTCTCGACAGTTCAGATTTACTGTAACAAACAGATCATGAGCAATCTCAACCAATCCCAAACTATTCACTATAAACCGAGTCTCGAGGCACAGTTACAAGGGTGTGGCCCAAAATTAGCCACGTGGCTGTATACCCTATTCCTCATGAATTTCTATAAATAGCAAGGTGCTATTCCCTTGCACAGACAGACGGAGACACACATACATACAGAGAACATTTCTTCACCGGAGCCGAGGTTACGTTCGATCGTCCAAGGAATAAGGCATAGTTAATAGCACTTTCCCGAGCCTCCACCGTCACCCCCCAGAATCTAAACTAAACAATTGTACTTAGATTGCTTTTCCTAGGTTTTATTCCTAGGCTCTCTTTTGTACAAGCAAGTTTGTAATTGTAAGTCAAGTTCAGTCCTCCTATAAAACTGTTATGTTCTACGATGATCAATGGCAAACACGATGGCGACTCTGCTGGAGACTAACTTTTCTACTGCTGATAAGTTGGTGACGCAATCGAACGTAGCCAAACTCGGCTCCACGCAACAAATGCTGGTTGTTCGCTTCAACCAGCAAGCGTTTGAAGAGATGCTCTCCGAAGGGAGCGCTAGCTCGATCCAGAAGCGAGCCGGCACAAAGAAGGCCCACAGGGCATGGAGGCCCAAAACTGTTGCCTCTTCTCAAGCTCTGGAACAAGTTTTCTCTGTTGCTCAAGACGACGAAGAAGACTCACATGCGGCCCCACTTCAGGCCGCAAAGGACCCTGCTGTCCCCATGTCCGACAAAGGAAAACAATACGATGCTGGACTTGTGGGGGCAAAGGGGAACTCTATGTGGTCCAAGAAGAAGCCGCATAAGGGTGCAGGCCGCAGGAAGAATACATATGCGACCACTAATCCCAGCTGCATGGAGAATGCATATGCGGCCACCAATCCCAGCCGCATGGAGAATGCCTATGCGGCAACTAATCTCAACCGCAGGGAAATAACCTATACGGCACCCAATCCCAGCCGTCGACCACCCGCCCTATGCGGCTCGGGTTCAGTCTTCGACCGTCTCTCATGCGGGAAGCCTGACCTTAGAAGTTCCAATGAGAATGTGCCAGATTCTATGCGGCACATCTTGAACTTTTCCTACTATGCACCCTCGGGTGCTAGAGCAAAGAAGTCTAGGACAGCACGGGCTTGTCGAGCTAGTCAGCTATCCCAACTTCTGACCATCAGAGTGTCCCGCTAACTATTATGCGGGCCTCTGATAGAAAGTTGTACAGAACCACCAGTGTCCAGCCCCGGCGACAAACGGACAGGGTAGTTCTCAAGAGTCTTCCAACATTGATCGAGGGCAAGTGCTTTTACTAGCCCCGTATCAGGGAGCAAGCATGATACCTACGCACTCATATACTCAGAATACCCAGGCCCACAAAGCGGGTACAAAAGCTGATCGAGACGTCCTTGACTTGCGAGATGTGATCCTTCATAAGCGCAAGAAAAAAGAAGAAATCTTGGCGTACAAAGAGTCCTTCCAGGGACGTCACTGCACTCAAATCATTGTCAATTACTGATGCAACAAGACAGCAGTACAAGAGGACCGGCAGTCCGTTTTCCAACGACTATAGCAGCCAAGACCGGTCCTAGAACAAAACTCGGGGGACGAGGCACTTCCTTTCGCCTCCTGTAAGTCTGCCCAGAAGGTCCTTACCGGCAAAGGAGGGAATAAAATAAACATGTCCAGCCCGACTATCTCAACAAACACGGCAAAGAAACTCTCATCCAAGGGCTTGTCCACAGCCGTCATAGGAGGGGTTTACCAAGGTACCCGTTCAAAGACGAAATCTTCAACACTTGGGAATTCGTCGTCTACATCCCTGGGGGTAGCTGGAGCTGGGGGTAGCACTCCTCGGAACATCCACAACAATCCGACGTTTCAGGAAGATGAACCAAGGGAAACAATCCCCCCAACAGATACAACAGACTCAGACGTCCCTGAAAACGTCCACAAATTCTAAGACGACGCAACCTCCTATGCATGGGGTAGCACCTTCTCCGAGTCCGAACCAGAGGAGAATATTTCCAAATATGCCGACGACTTCTCCATGCAAGGGTATGATTCGGAGGGCACGTCTTCTACAGTTCCTTCCACTTCTCATCATATAAAGACAGTATTCATGACGGAGAATGACCAAGACGGTCCCAGTAATCGGCAACTTTAACGCCCCAGAACCAGAATACTGGAGAGCGGGGGCGTACATAGCCAGCTACGTATATTGAAGTGCAACCCACCTCGCTATACGGTCATGGCTGTCTAGATACATGAGGGTTTAACTATAAGCCAACAGTCTCCTATGGTCATGAACAAGCCTATTGTCTCAGTCACAAGCAAGTAAGTAAGTGTTACAAGATGTAAGATCACCAAATATACAATGGTAAGGCGTCCCAAACATTACATATTCAGCTGATCAGAAAGCTAGTCGTTATAAAATGTCAGGACTAGCAAGAGTTTAGTCATACATGATCAACCCTAGGATCCGTCAATTATGTTACAACCCGTAGACAGTTAGTAAATAAGGAACAATACGAGCTAACACGTGCTCGTCGGCTAAACGCCTCAAAAGAATAATTTTACTATAAAGTGGGAGGACAAAAAGAAACCCACTCGTTGCCAGGGTTACGTCTGGTGGTCACCATCTGGCTGGAAGACAGGTGGATCCTCTGGTGCTGTTCCGATATCTAGCCACACAAAACCAGCTGGGTCAAACCCCAGAAAGAGCAAGTGCCACAAAGGAGGCTTCACTTAGAAACTAAAACCAGCATATCACAATAGAATATTAAAGATAATAAATAAAGAACTGATAATAATAGAGATAACAACAGTAAACTGAGTACGAGGAAACCATTCAAGTAGCCAGGTCACAACCCTTAAACCAAACAAGGACCGGGGTTGTAATCCTTCACCTGAATAGAAACCCGTCTCAAATACTATTGGTACAGTGAAGACAATAAACGAAGAGAGGACAAAGAACTGTTCTTGGGGCCAGGTTACAATCCTTAAACCAAACAAGGATCGAGATTGTAATCCTTCACCTGAACAGAACTGGACCCCCGATCTTTATTGTTGAGACCGGTATAAATAATCATTGATAAGGTAACAAGACAATAAACGAAGAGAGGACACAGAACTGTTTCGGGAGCCTGGTTACAACCCTTAAACCAAACAAGGACCGAGGTTGTAACCCTTTGCCTGAACAGAACTGGACCCCCGATCTTTATTGTTAAGGCCGGTATAAATAATTAATCATGCTTGTAGAAGTAAGGTAAAACATGACGAACATGGCATGGGGTACAAAAAGACAATAAACGAAGAGAGGACACAGAACTGCTCCGGGAGCCAGGTTACAACCCTTAAACCAAACAAGGACCGGGGTTGTAACCCTTCGCCAGAACAGAACTGGACCCCCGATCGTTATTGTTAAGACAAGCATCAATAATCATGTCATGTTACAATCTTGCACAGGATCAGGATAAGACTAAGCTGGAATAAACTCCAACCAATCAATCACGGCCAATCAAGAGTACAGCTTGATACTTTTAACTAACTAGGATTATCACAGCCTAGTTACTAGCAAGATGCAATGAGATTATCCCAACAGCCACAAGCCCTGCAGACCATACGGTTATCCGAGTCGAATGTTCGTTTATGAAGGGTGCACCACATGACTGTGTGCTGGAAATGTGCCCTACTCGTCGGTAGGCTACAAGTCCACTTAATGCGCCCAGATAACGGGATTGCCTGTAGTTGGGAATCTCTTCATGACTACTGAATCATTCTAGTTAATTAGCATTAGTCAATTTTAGTAGGTACCCCTGACCGTGGTACTCAGGGATCCCCATCCTAGATATGATGCAAGACAGTATCAGTTTATTTGTACAAACACAATCGCCCACGGTGTCCAGGTCTTTCATACTTGTCATATCGTGCTAGCTATCGTAACAACATATCGAGGTGTATCATGTCAGGGTTATTTATCAAGAGTGCGCTACGACGGACCACTATCGTGTTTTATCCTTACATCATCATAAATGAGAAAACTCGCATAAATAGTTAATAACATATTTTGGAAGCCAAAGAAAAGATCTACAACTTTCATGTTGGGAATTGGGAGAAATTCTGGCCATAAATCACCCAAATATGACAAGAAAAATAACCAAATTAGACACTATACGGCCAAGGGTGAATTGGGGGCTCATGCGGCAGTAGATGGGTACTCATCAATGCGGCTGAGTAAGTGGGTACCCATCTATGCGGCTGAGTGAAATGAATCTCATGCGGCTGGGTAAGTGGGTACCCATCTATGCGGCTGAGTAAGTGGGTACCCATCTATGCGGCTGAGTAAGTGGGTACCCATCTATGCGGCTGAGTAAGTGGGTACCCATCTATGCGGCTGAGTGAAATGAATCTCATGCGGCTGGGTAAGTGGGTACCCATCTATGCGGCAGAGTGAATAGATCTCATGCGACTGAGTGAATGAATCTCATACGACTGAGTAAGTGGGTACCCATCTATGCGGCTGAGTGAATGGATCTCATGCGGCTGAGTGAATGAATCTCATGCGGCTGAGTAAGTGGGTACCCATCTATGCGGCTGAGTGAATGGATCTTATGCGGCTGAGTGAATGAATCTCATGCGGTTGAGTAAGTGGGTACCCATCTATGCGGCTAAGTGAATGGGGACCCATCTTCTCAGAAAACCTGAGAAGGATGGCCATGGAACCCTTAGCTTCCAAGCTCCATAAAACCTTCACCGTAAGTCCAAATTTGGACTTCCATAAGACAAAATGGGGTAGAACAAAATTCTCTACAACATGGAACCATCAAAACTTGGAAATAACAATGTTAAGTAGATCAAAATCTAAGAAATCCAAAAATACTATAAACTTAGATCTACACAAATTGAGCCATGGAAATTAAAAATGCCAAGTACTAAAGTATTTTAGAATGCTGTGAAGAAGAGAATGGAACAATAAAATTTGTGTTCCTCCATGAAGTAAGATGCACTTGCCTAAGCTATCTCTCTCTCTCTCTCTCACTCTCCTGGTGGTTGAAGAAGTAATGGTAGAGAAGAAGAAGTAAATAAAGAGAGAGAGGATGAAGGAAATAAATTAAATAAGAAGGGTGGTGGTAGGTAGGAGGGTTCACCTTGGCTCATGATGAACCAAAGTAAACCAATCCAGCCGAACCAACCCAAGAATAAACCGGCTAATGAAATGCTAGAATAAATTAAGCAGGAAGACATGCAATACGGGTCAAATTACGTATACGTATACCAAGATACGCAATACGAACCACAGGCATAACAACTCTACCCACCTTAAAAGAATTCCATCCTCGAAATTTATTTAAGAGGCTAGAGGGACAAGAACAAGCTATACTATCACAGGCAAGCTATACTAGGCAATCAATTAATCAACCAATCAATCATGCAAGCAAGGAATCGAAGACATGAGGCATAAGGAAGACATTATACCTCACGAGTCAAACAGGTCGGGATATCGCGATCGGATATCATCCTCACGCTCCCACGTTGACTCACCCAAAGAGTGATGACCCCAAGCAACTCGGACTAACTTGATAGTCTTGTTCTTAAGTGTCTTCTCTCTTCGGTCCAATATAGACACGGGCCTCTCCTTATACGGAAGGTTGGTACCAACAACCAATTTCGAATGATCCAGGATGTGGCTCGGGTCTGGGATATACTATCGCAGTTGGGATACATGAAATACGTCATACACCTCACGTAGCGCTGGTGGAAGAGCGAGACGATAGGTTACATCTCCTACTCGTTCCAGAATATCGAACGGTCCTATATACCTAGGACTAAGCTTTCCCTGCATGCCAAAACGAATGACGCCATGGGTAGGAAAGATCTAAAGGAATACATGGTCGCTGACAGAAAATTCAAGGGATCGCCGATGAGAATCGGCCCAATGACGCTGGCGATCTTATGCAACTCGAAGATGATCTCGGACTCTTCTGACCACCTCAACTGTCTGAGCAATCATTTCTGGACCGAGCATCTGTCTCTCTTCGACATCATCCCATGCTAGCGGGGAACGGCACTTCCTACCATACAGTGCCTCGAATGGTGCCATCCGGATACTAGCTTGGAAACTGTTATTGTACGAGAACTCTACCAGGTACAGGTGATCTTCCCACGAACCACCGAAGTCAAGTGTACATGACCGTAACATATCTTCAAGAGTCTGGATCATGCGTTCCGACTGGCCATCTGTCTGTGGGTGATACGCTGAGCTGAACTGGAGGCGAGTCCCTAAACTTTCTTACAAGCTGTGCCAAAAGTACGACGTAAATTTGGAATCTCTGTCCGAGGTGATACTGACTAGTACACTATACAATTTGACAATCTGCCGGAGATACATCTACACTAGCTGAGCCGTCGACTGACCGACTCTGAACGGAAGAAAGTGAGCCACCTTCGTGAGCCTGTCTATGACAACCCAAATAGCGTCTCTGCCAGCCGGGGATCTAAAAAATACAGTCACAAAATCTATGGTTATATGCTCCCATTTCTACTCTGGAATTGGCAATGGTCGAAGTAGTCCAGCTGGTCTCTGATGTTCAGCCTTAACTTGTTGGCAGACTAAACAATGAGAGCCAAACCGGGCTATCTCCCTCTTCATGCCATTCCACCAAAAGTGCTGGCGAATATCACGGTACATCTTAGTACCCCCGGGATGAATGGAATACTGCGAACTATGGGCCTCTGCCATAATCTCCTATCTGATATCTCTACTGGGTACACAAAGACGCTTCCTATATCGAAGGGTACCGTCTTTATGGATAAATAACTCTGGTCTTCGTCCTGCCTCACACTCTGTTCTGAGTCGCTGAAGCATAGAATCTGCTGACTGCGCCATCTGGATCCTCTCGACGATAGTGGGCTGAACTTGCATGCTGGCCATCAATGCCACACTGGTAGGAAGGACAACTTCTATACCCATCTTCTGAAGATTGGCTAACAGCTCTGGTTGTGCTGTTAGAAAATAAACTCTGGCTCTCCTGCTAAGTGCATCTACAACAACGTTGGCCTTTCCAGGATGATACTGCAGGTTGACATCATAATTCACAAGTAGCTCTAGCCACCTTCTCTGACGCATATTAAGGTCCTTCTGGATGAAAATATACTTCAGGCTCTTGTGATCGGTGAAAATCTCCACCCTATCTCCATAAAAGTAGTGTCTCCAAAGCTTTAGCGCAAATACCACGGCTGCCAGCTCCAAGTCATGGGTTGGGTAATTTCTCTCATGATCACGAAGTTGTCGTGACGCATAAGCTATTACCTTCCCATGTTGTATCAAAACGTATCCTAAACCTCGGCCTGAAGCATCACAATACACTGAGAATCCTCCGGTCCCATCTGGAAGTGTGAGAATGGGTGCCGTCATCAAGCCTCGCTTCAACTTCTCAAAAGAATCCTGACATTCTGCTGTCCAAGCAAACTGCACATCCTTGCGGGTCAACTGGGTCAATGGTGCTAAAATCCGAGCAAAGTCTGAAATAAATTGCCGGTAGTAGCCGGCCAATCCAAGAAAACTGCAAACTTCTGCGACTGTACTGGGCACTGGCCATGACTCAATGGCCACGATCTTCCGAGGATCCACTTCAACTCCTCCTCGGGTGATGATATGACCCAAGTACGAAATGCGATCGAGCAAGAACTCACATTTACTGAACTTGGCATACAACTGGTGCTCCCTGAGAATCTGGAGGACGATTCTGAGATGCTGCTCATGCTCCACCTCACTCTTGCTGTAGACCAGGATGTCATCTAGGAACACAATCATGAACTGATCCAAATAAGGCATAAAGATACAATTCATGAGGTCCATGAATACTGTCGGCGCATTGGTTGCTCCAAAGGGCATAACAAGGAACTCCCAATGCCCATACCGGGATCTGAAAGCTGTCTTCAGGATGTCCTGCTCTCTGACTCTGATCTGATGATATCCTGATCGTAAGTCGATCTTCAAAAATACTGCTGCCCCTTGGAGTTGATCAAACAAGTCATCTATCCTCGGGAGAGGGTATCTGTTCTTGATTGTCACTGAGTTCAAGGTACGATAATCTACACATAACCTGGACTTACCATCCTTCTTTTTCACAAGAAGCATCGGGGCTCCCCAAGGCGATCCACTAGCACGAATGAATCCCTTGGTTCTGAGTTCTTCAATCATCCTGTACAATATCACTAGCTCTGACGGCGCCATCATGTAGACTCTCTCTGACACTGGGGCTGATCCAGGAATCAAGTCGATAGTGAACTCGATCTCCCGCTCTGGAGGCATCCCTGGAAGCTTTTCTTGGAAAACATCTGGAAACTCCTCAACTATCCGAGGTAACTGCACTGCTGCTACTGCCATCCGCAATACTGGAGGAGAAGGTTTGACTTCGCCTCGAGAAAAAGAAAACTCCGGCTCGCCTGGAATGCTAAAAATAACCCTGCCAATATGGCAGTCTATCCTAGCATACTGGTCCCTCAACCAATCCATCCCTAAGACCACATCATAATCGGCCATCGGGAACTTTATCAATCTAGCGGGGAATTCTCTACCGCTAACTACGATCCGACACGAGGAAAACACCCTATCTACTCCCACAAGTCCGTTACCAGTAAGCATATTGAGCCTTACTGATAATGACTCGGGCTCCAGTCCTACCCGTGTCGCAAATCGTGCGGACATAAATGAATGCGAGGTACCAGAATCAAATAATACTGAAGCTGGAAAGGTGTTGATGAGAATAGTACCTACCACTACCTCACCTGGTGCTATTCTTTCTTCTTCCATGGTCAAAGTCAGCACTTGACCATGTCCACTAGGTACGGGTCCCATCTGCTGAAAATTTCTCTGCCTGCTCTAGATCAAGGCTTGGGCTTGGGCATACTATTATGGTCTCTGCTGCTGGAATGCCTGGGCCTGCGTCGGCAATGGCCTCAGAAACGGGTACTGCAGCAGCTGCTGCTGCTGGACTGGTGTTGGTCCTCTAACTGAAGGACTAGAGAAGGCCGATAAACTCCCCCTGTTCGGGCAGTTCCCAACCATGTGTTCTGGGGCACCACAAACCAAGCACAAACCCTGTGCTTTGCGACACTCTGATACCACATGTCCTGGCTTCCCGCAGTGTGAACATCCCACTGCGGAAGACTGCTTCTGCTTCTGCTGCTGAGGGTGCATCGGGGTAGAATGCTGAACCGACGTCACTGAGGCTGCCCGCCTCAAAGCTCCAATAGTCAAAGCCCTAGCCGCCGGGGCTGGTGCCGAAGACTGATTAATCTGACCGTGGGATCGCTTCCGACCTCCGGTCCTATCCACAAGCCTCTGGGAGGTATACTCATGCCTCCTAGCTGCTCTCAATACTGCATCAAAAGTCTGACGCTCAAACTGCTCTACCGCTAATAAAATCTCTAGGTGGAGCCTCTGCTGGAACCGCTGGGCTCTATCGAACTCGGTCGCTACCAAGGTGGGAGCAAACCGACTAAGCCTGGAGAACTCGGTCGCATATCCATCGACCGTCCTATCCATCTGCTTCAGATTGGTGAACCTCGTCTGTAGATCATACCGAGCTACAGCATCAAAATGCTTGGTCTGGAATCTTTCTCTGAATACTCTCCATAAAATAGGGGCCACTAATCCATCGGCATGTGCTGCCCACCAGCTGCGGGCAAGATTTAGTAATTGCAGGCGCACCACGGCCACCTTCTCGTTCTCTGGAGTCCTGGCTGCTTCCAGAATCACCTCTGTATCCTGAAGCCAAGCATATGCGGCGATCGCATCTTCACTGCCGTCGAAGAAGGAAGGGTTCAAGCGCTTGAAGCTGTTGGCCGCGCTATTACCCTGATGACCTCTTCTGGTCAAAGCATCTGCCACCGCCTGGTGCAAGGCATCTCTGCGACGATCCTGGAAAGCAAATAGGGACCTGATGAGACCTACCAAAGTGCCATCATCAGGATCTGCAGGCTGGACGGGCTGAATTGGTGGCTCTCCTCCGGTAGGCATGACTATGGAGGCTACTCCTGAATATTGTGCTTGATCTCTGGGTTGCTGCTGGTCTGCAGGAGGTGCTCCGCCATGCTGATCGGCAGGTCCAGGAACAATGCCGCTGAAGAAGACGACATAGGGAACAATAAGGAAGGACCAGGACAGATCAATGATACATGCATGTGATCAGGTCAAGATTACAGGGATCCAGAAGATACGAGCAGAGATCAAGGACGAGTACTGATTGAGACATATATTCGGTAAACCCTCACATATCTTGATTTACAAGACCTGCATGGGCCACCACTTAAACCATGTAACGCCTCAGAATCAGAATACTGGAGAGCGGAGGCGTGCATAGCCAGCTACGTATATTGAAGTGCAACCCACCTCGCTATGCGGTCACGGCTGTCTAGATACATGAGGGTTTAACTACAAGCCAACAGTCTCCTATGGTCATGAACAAGCCTATTATCTCAATCACAAGCAAGTAAGTGTTACAAGATGTAAGATCACCAAATATACAATGGTAAGACGTCCCAAACATTACATATTCAGCTGATCATGAAGCTAGTCGTTATAAAATGTCAGGACTAGCAAGAGTTTAGTCATACATGATCAACCCTAGGATCCGTCAATCATGTTACAGCCCGTAGGCAATCAGTAAATAAGGAACAATACGAGCTAACACGTGCTCGCCGACTAAACGCCTCAAAAGAATAATTTTATAATAAAGTGGAAGGACAAAAAGAAACCCACTCGTTGCCAGGATTACGCCTGGTGGTCACCATCTGGCTGGAAGACATGTAGATCCTCTGGTGCTGCTCCGATATCTGGCCACACAAAACCAGCTGGGTCAAACCCCAGAAAGAGCAAGTGCCACAAAGAAGGCTTCACTTAGGAACTAAAACCAGCATATCACAATAGAATATTAAAGATAATAAATAAAGAACTGATAATAATAGAGATAACAACAGTAAACTGAGTACGAGGAAACCATTCAAGTAGCCAGGTCACAACCCTTAAACCAAACAAGGACCGGGGTTGTAACCCTTCACCTGAATATAAACCCATCTCTAATACTATTGGTACAGTGAAGACAATAAACGAAAAGAGGACACAGAACTGTTCCGGGGGCCAGGTTACAACCCTTAAACCAAACAAGGACCGAGGTTGTAACCCTTCGCCTGAACAGAACTGGACCCCCGATCTTTATTGTTGAGGCCGGTATAAATAATCATTGATAAGGTAACAAGACAATAAACGAAGAGAGGACACAGAACTGTTCCGGGAGCCGGGTTACAACCCTTAAACCAAACAAAGACCGAGGTTGTAACCCTTCGCCTGAACAGAACTGGACCCCCGATCTTTATTGTTAAGGCCGGTATAAATAATTAATAATGCTTGTAGAAGTAAGGTAAAACATGACGAACATGGCATGGGATGCAATAAGACAATAAACGAAGAGAGGACACAAAACTGCTCTGGGAGCCAAGTTACAACCCTTAAACCAAACAAAGACCAGGGTTGTAACCCTTCGCCTGAACAGAACTGGACCCCCGATCGTTATTGTTAAGGCAAGCATCAATAATCATGTCATGTTACAATCTTGTACAGGATCAGGATAAGACTAAGCTGGAATAAACTCCATCAAATCAATTACGGCCAATCAAGAGTACGGCTTGATACTTTTAACTAACTAGGGTTATCACAGCCTAGTTACTAGCAAGATGCAATGAGATTATCCCAACATCCACAAGCCCTGCAGACCATCCGATTATCCGGGTCGAATGTCCGTTTATGAAGGGTGTACCACATGACTGTTTACTGGAAATGTGCCTTACTCGTCGGTAGGCTACAAGTCCAATTAATTCGCACAGATAACAGGATTGCCTATAGCTGGGAATCTCCTCATGACTACTGAATCATTCTAGTTAATTCGCCTTGGTCAATTTCACTAAGTACCCCTGACCGTGGTACTCAGGGATCCCCATCCTAGACATGATGCAAGACAGTATCAGTTTATTTGTACAAACACAATCGCCCACAGTGTCCAGGTCTTTCATACTTGTCATGTCGTGCTAGTTGTCGTAACAACATATCGAGGTATATCATGTCAGGGTTACTTATCAAGAGTGCGCCACGACGGGCCACTATCGTATTTTATCCTTACATCATCATAGATGAGAAAACTTTTATAAATAGTTAGTAACATATTCTGGAAGCTAAGGAAAAGATCTACAACTTTCATGTTGGGAGTTGGAAGAAATTATGGCCATAAATCAGCCAAATAGGACAAAAAAACAACCAAATTAGACACTATACGGCCAAGGGTGAATTGGGGGCTCATGCGGCAGTAGATGGGTACTCATCTATGCGGCTGAGTAAGTGGGTACCCATATATGCGGCTGAGTGAAATGAATCTCATGCGGCTGGATAAGTGGGTACCCATCTATGCGGCTGAGTAAGTGGGTACCCATCTATGCGGCTAAGTAAGTGGGTAACCATCTATGCGGCTGAATGAAATAAATCTCATGCGGCTGGGTAAGTGGGTACCCATCTATGCGGCTGAGTGAATGGATCTCATGCGGCTGAGTGAATGAATCTCATGCGACTGAGTAAGTGGGTACCCATCTATGCGGCTGAGTGAATGGATCTCATGCGACTGAGTGAATGAATCTCATGCGGCTGAGTAAGTGGGTACCCACCTATACGGCTGAGTGAATGGGGACCCATCTTCTCAGAAAACCAGAGAAGGATGGCCATGGAACCCTTAGCTTCCAAGCTCCATAAAACCTTCACCGTAAGTCCAAATTTGGACTTCCATAGGTCAAAATGGGGTAGAACAAAATTCTCTACAACATAGAACCATCAAAACTTGGAAATAACAATGTTAAGTAGATCAAAACCCAAGAAATCTAAAAATACTATAAACTTAGATCTACACAAATTGAGCCATGGAAATTAAAAATGCCAAGTACTAAAGTGTTTTAGAATGCTGTGAAAAAGAGAATGGAACAATAAAATTTGTGTTCCTCTATGAAGCAAGATGCACTTGCCTAAGCTCTCTCTCTCTCTCTCTCACTCTCCTGGTGGTTAAAAAAGTAATGGTGGAGAAGAAGAAGTAAATAAAGAGAGAGAATGAGGGGAATGGATTAAATAAGAAGGGTGGTGGTAGGTAGGAGGGTTCACCTTGGCCCATGATGAACCAAAGTAAACCAATCCATCCGAACCAACCCAAGAATAAACCAGCTAATGAAATGCTAGAATAAATTAAGCAGAGAGACATGCAATACGGGTCAAATTACGTATACGTATACCAAGATACGTAATATGAACCACAGGCATTACAGCAATGCCTCAACACTCTTGAGGCCATACTTCAAACCTTGGTTAAGTCAGTGGATGAGATCAAGACGGCCTTACCGGCTCTACAAACAAGGATACCTGGTCGAACAAGCTTGGGTCTTGCCATCAATGCGGACTCAAACACGACCGCGCCAACCCCGGGCAATGATCCGCCCGGAGTATCGGCTCCTTCTACTGCAGAAGAGGTTAGGAAGGCGAGAAAAGAAGTCCAGAAGATCCGTGTAATGTTTCACGCCCAAGAATCCTCTCAGGACCTCAGGATACGACAGCCGTATCCTGTTACATGGAGAGATGTCCCCTTCCCTCCATGATACAAACCATTCAATATCAATCTATATGACGAAAAGACCTCTGTGAGCCAGTACATGACCAACTTCGAAGTCACAACAGACCATCTGTCGCATGACGACGCCATCCTCACGTGGTTGTTCATCGGGGCATTAGAGGGGGTCGCGTTTGATTTGTACTGCAACTTGTCGGATAACTGCATCCATTCCTTTGTCGGCTCCAAACTTATGTTCTTGGAAAGGTTCTACGAGGTAGGACAAGATATGATAATGTCAACCCTCATGGATGTTGTTCAAGGGAAAAAGAACTGACAAGGAATTACATCGAGCAGTTTTGCCAAACCGCGATGAAATTATCCTCTGGTAACCCGAACTCTTCTTTAATTAAGATTTTCCAAAAGAGGCTGCTCTCCACAATCATCCTCTAGATGGGTGAAAGTCAATTTAAAGACTGGAAGGCCTTCATCATCAGCACCACTAGCACAGAAGCAAAATTGAAGAAGGCTCGCCAACTGGTATTGCATATCTCGGATGGAGAGGATAAAAGTAAACACCCTAATACCAACAACAACAACGGCGGTAGTTCCTCTAATAACCGGGACACCAAAGGCAAACCGGCTATGGTGGCTGATACAACCCAGAAGCCTGAACTAAAGCAGGTAGAGAAGCAGTGGCCTCGGGTGACCTACTCCCTCGAGGATAGCCATGCCAAGCCCATCTTTGATATGCTCTTGCAAGGAGATAGAATTCAGCTCCCTTCACCGAGACGTGAACCTCGACCTGCAGAGATGGAGAACCCAAAGTACTGTCACTTCCATCGCTACGTCCACCACGCTACTCAGGACTGCTTCCAATTGAAGCGGTACATCCAAAACCTCATCGATTCTATGGCTCTGTCCATTGATTTCGAGGACGTAACTGTCGTCGCCAACATGGTGTCGGTCCAAATCGGCAGCTTCCTTCCAATGAGGACTCAAGATGGCGTAGTACCCATCCTACGGACAACAATGGAGGTCACTAACTTCCACATCCTCGAGACCAGACGTCTAGGCTGGTACCCCTCACCACGTTACGAGGGAAGTCATGTGGGTCCACCCGGACTTGGTACCTGAAGTAACTCAGTCAGCATCATCCTCTACAGGCAAGAAGAAGTGCGGGAAAGCTAATTCTTGCCACATAATCTCAGTCGGAACCGAAGAAGCAATAGCTGTCGTCACCCGGTCCGGTGCACAATCCCAACCCATACCGGGTAACTCAGCTGAAGATCGTCAGCCGGCCACTACTGATGCCTCAGGACCTTCTCAGCCTCCTTCAGCCGACAAGCCTAAGCCAAAGGAGACCCTCTTCGACAAGCCGCTCCGTAAAGACGCACCTCAGGGGCTGGAGAGGCCTTACAATTTTGACATTCTGGCATAATTGGCCAACACACCAGCAAAATTGTTATTATACGAGCTCTTGAGACTCTCCAAGGATGTTCGTGTCGTACTAAGCAAAGCACTCCCGAATGCTGACGCTTATTTGGCTCAGGTCAAGCTTACAGGAGAGAGCTCGCCAGCAGATTTCTAGGACAGTGCTTGTACAGGTACAATGCCCAACATCGTGTTCACTTCGTAGGATATGCTCATCAAAACCAACCTATACGATCGCCCTCTGTATTACACTGGATATATTGGCGACATCAAAGTAGATTGGATGCACATTGATCCCGGTTCTTCAATAAGCATCATTCCGAAGAGCTTGCTTCACCTCCTAGGCATCCCTATGCATCGGCTGACGCCTACCAACGCCGCCATCAGCGGTTTCAACTCAGGAAGAAGCTATCCTATTGGGAAGATTCGCCTGAAATGCCAAATTGGCGACCTCTAGTCGAAAGTAACTTGCTACGTCATAGACGCAGATACGTCCTACAACATTCTCCTGGGGCATCCTTGGATACATGATTATATGATCGTGCCCTCCACATTGCACCAGTGCTTCAAATATGTCGACAAGCACGACTTCGTAAGAACGGAATTTGCCGATATCGATCCCTTCAAAGCGGTTGAATCCTACTATTCGGATGCCTGCTTGTATGACAAATCAAAAAAGTACATGATCAAAGGGGATGCTCAAGATCAAACAGAGGCTACAATAAGATCAGAAGAACCTCTAAAGATCCACCTCCAGGACCGCAAGCCAGGCAGAACTGCACCTTTTGTAGCCACTCTGCGAAAAAAAGTGACCAGTCTACCGGTGCTCACCGCACAAAAGGAGCAAATGGTTATCTGTCTCCCAAGGTCTAGCCCGGGGTCGAGACCCACTGTGGAGCCAATGACAATCAGACTGCCAAGAGTCGGCCAACAATAATCAAAAGAGATCAAACCTTCTGTTAAGCCAATGGTCATTCATCTCTCCAGGATAAATCGACAGCCAAGCGCTAAGCCTGGGACCGCTAGTGAGCCAACGACTCCACGTCCAGCATCACCAGTAAAACCTTTAATGATCAAGCTGTCCAGTGAGCCAACGACCCTACGGCCAGCATCACCAGCGGAACCCTTGATGATCAAGCTGCCCAGGTCATCCTCCCAATCTTCGATAATACCGGGGGTGGCTGAAGAGGAGCTAGAGATAGCCAAATATATGGCTGTATATACTGATGTTCCCTCTGCCGATGATGTAGTACGGCCAAAGAAGATACCTTATTTTATTAATAAAGGGTTATTTTTGAACTACCTCGAGCTTAACAAGCTCCGTATAATATATGCTATGGAACACGGTATGGGCATCAACTTACACACACAAGTGACAAATTTTTACACCACGAACCAACTTACTCCCGTGGAAGGCGCTTGCTTCATAGTCTCGGGAGAGGATCATCCAATCATCTTCAGCCGAAATAATGGTCAATAGTCCTTCAGGCCAGAGGAAGTCGATCTCGAACCCGACATCGGGAGACTATCCCTTTATCTGTATAGCTCCCGATCCAAGTACCTCATGCAAAAATATGATTATGATATAGAGACTACACCAGGCTTGAACTACGGCATCGATCGGAGATTACCTTTGTAATTGCCAGTCCCGGCTGGAAAACTATAAGATTATTATAGTATGACCGGGCGTGGCCTAGGCTATGTTACACCTACAACAACTCCTGAGAGCTCGGATGAGGAATGCGATTGGCATTCACATTCAACCGGATCACCCACTTCTGATTCAGATGTCAGCATCGGAGACGTACTCAGGCAAGCTTGGTCTGTCAATATGGTATTTGCTGACGCCTACGAAGAAGACAAAGACATACCCGAACTCCTTGAGTTAGAGCCTTAGGTCCAACAGCTAGATGCGCAATGGGAGAAGCGTTTCGAACGAAGAGATCCTTCTACCGAAAATGAGATCATGCAAGTTGACCTCGGCGATGAATCCTATTCAAAGCCAATCTTCTTCAGCAAAAGTCTGACACACGAAGAGCGAAAGTCATTATTGTAACTCGTCAGAGAGTATATCGACGTATTCGCCTGGAGCTATGAAGACATGCCAGGGCCAAACCCCAAGATTGTACTCTATAAGCTCAATATTCATTCGGACGCAAAGCCGGTCAAGCAACAGCAACGACGGTGCTGCCCAGACATCATGAATTGTATCGAAGTTGAGGTTAACAAACTAATAGCCAGCAGCTTCATCCGTGAGGAACAACATCTAGACTGGGTCGCCAATATAGTACCGGTCCTCAAGAAGAATGGGAAGATCTAAATTTGCATCGACTTCCGGAATCTGAACGAAGCATGTCCTAAATATGAGTTCCCTCTTCCTATTACGGACATAATAATTGACAACACATGTGGCTTTGAGCGCATGTTATTCATGGATGGCTTCTCAGGATACAACCAAATTAAGTTGTTTCCTGACGATGAAAAGCATACATCATTTCGAATACCAATTGGCGTTTACTGCTACATAGTCATGCCTTTGGTTTAAAGAATGTCGGTGCCACATATCAACGAGCTATGAGTATCATCTTTAGAGACCACCTACATAAGACAGTGGAATGTTACGTCGACGACCTCGCCGTCAAAAGCCGCTCTAAGAAAGATTATTTGTACGATCTGAGGACAGTATTCGACCTGATACGGGCACACAATTTGAAGATAAATCCCACCAAATCCTTCTTGGACGTATCTGTTTGCCATTGATTATAAAAGAACAGAACAGTTTTATGGGAGGACTGGACTTTTACTTCACAACTACAAACTCGCTTGTACAGAAGAGAGCCTAGAAACAAAACCTAGGAAAAGCAATCTAAACTACAATTATTTTATTTTTTCCTGGGGGGATGACGGTAGAGGCTCGGGAGAGTGCTATCAACTCTGCCTTACTCCATGGACGATCGGACGTCGCTTCGGCTCTGATGAAGAAATGCTCTTTGCTGGATGCTCTTTGCTCTATACTTCTCTTTGTGTCTCCGTCGCTCTCTGTCCAGGGTTTTGCAAGGGAATGGCACCTTGCTATTTATAGGGCTTTGTGATAAGTAGGGTGTACAGTAATTGCTCCTTAAAAAGTAGACGGTTAGGAATTTGGTTAAGATTAGCCTTGATCTTGTTTGTTGGAAACTAATCTGGACTGTTAATGTTGATTGCAACAAATCTGGGCAGTTAATGTTGATTGTAACAAATCTGGGCAGTTAATGTTGATTGTAACAAATCTGGACAGTTAATGTTGATTGTACCAAATTTGCATGGTTTGTTGGAAATCGATCTGGGCAGTTAATGTTGATTGCAACAAATATACATTTTTATGATTTGTTGATAGCATCAAATTCGATGGAATAAGTCTTGGTCAATCTTCTGCCACGTGTCCCAACCGCCATACGCTGAGAGCCGTACGAACGCGAGAGAATAAGTCTTCGTCGATCTCCTGCCACGTGTCCCTACTGCCATTGTGATGCAAGCCGCATAGACGGGGCGTCCTGGCAGAGCCGCATGAGCGAGGCCCCGACTACCGAGCCGCATGAAGGTGGCAGCCGCATGAGAGTGATAGTCGCATGAAGGTGGCAGCCGCATGAGAATGATTGCCGCATAAGAGTGAACCCCAACAGAACCGCAAAAGGGTAGCCCTCACAATTCGAGCTGCATGAGAGTAGCAGCCACATAGGGGGTGAAGAACAGATGGCAACTCTAGAGGGGGGTGAATAGAGTTATAGCAATAATAACCAGTTAAAAAATCAACTCTTTCATGATCTAAAAATAATCAGAGTAAATGCGGAAAATAAATAATGAGCAAGAGAGCATACGCAAACACAGCCGATTTTAACCTGGTTTCCCTCATGGAGTACTAGTCCAGGCCTGAGAACTCTAGCTCAGGATTAAATCCACTATTTGTGAAATAGTAGTTACACCCCGTGTCTTTACTTCAGAAGAGCACGTCAACTTCTTTACAATGGATCGCAGTGGCGATGCTTGGAATTTTCTAAGCGACTTCTTGAACTCTTGCACAAGACTCCTAGCTGAGAGATGCTGAGCACTCGAGACTTAGAAAACTTGTGGCTTGTAGATGAGAAGGGTATGGCTTATATTAAGCTTAAGAGAGAAGAGAAGAGAAGATTGGATGGTTTGAAATGAGAGAATTCTAGGCCTATTTATAGGTTTTTATCAGGCAGAATTCGGCCAGAATTCTGGTAGGAATTTCAAAAAATTGGTCGTTGGACAACTAGCAACCAGCCAACCATAAAAATTAGGGTGCTGATTTTTAGGGGACAGAGTTCGGCTCGAACTCTGTGTGGAGGCAGAGTTCGGCCCGAACTCTGTCTCCAGAGCACAGAACTGGTCCAAGGGTGGAATGGGCTAAGTTTGGATGTGGAGCTTCATGGGCTTTGGCTAGGTTGTGGGTTGAGTCTCAAGAGCCCAGCATAACTCAGCTTACAAACATTCTAGACTCAATAAAATATAAAAGTACAGACGCAAAAATGACTGGTATTTGCACAATTGAGTTGTCGTCTGGCTGTCGTCTGGCTTGAGCAGAATAAAGTCGTCGTGTGTCTTATTGAATTATCACAAGTATTATTTAGTCAATGTTATCAATATTTGGTTGACTGTGACTTTGTGTCAACAATCTCCCCCATATTGATAATTGACAAAATAATAGTTGTATATTCAATATCCATACCTGGACACATGTAACGGTATAGCTCCCCCATAATAAGTGCCGAGCTTAAAAGTAGCTCCCCATAAACGATGCTGTTAATCTCTGTTGTCCTGTTAATAATATTCTTTCCAAAAGCACATAATAAACCAAACAAACAGAATATACACATAACTCCCCCTTTTGGCATTTAGCAATATGAGATAAATAATAACAGGTAAAACACACATAAAGGAGAAGAAACTGCATATAGAATAAGATAATGACCAAGAGTCATAGAAACTGATAATAGAATAATGTCTCAAAAGCATAGTGTATAGTAAGTCTACTACATAACCAAGTACATAAAAGTAACTAAAGCAGAAAGCAGAAAATATAATCTAAGATCTCCAGTAGCAGCCTCAAGTAGCAGTCCAAAACCATCAACGAGCACGAAAGGGCCCGGCGTCGTCCGATGGATCAGTAAAGGAGCGACGTGGGTCCACAAAAGCCGAATCCGGATCCATGTAGCGACGAACCCAAGGGTCATCAATACGAAAGCCCTCACGATCGGGATCTCGCTCCATAGGAATGGGCATGGAAGGATGGCGAGACATAGAATACCGGATGTCATACAGCGAGTTGCTGATAGCACTCATCTGCAATGTGGTCCGATAGTCCAGCTGAGTCCATCGATCGTCCTCCAAAGTAAAACGATCACGAAGCATGGCCTGAAGTGACTCAAGAGTGGCCAGAGGAGGAGAAGGATCCTGACCGAGATGAGGGGCATCCGGCTCATCCTCAGAATGCTTAGATACGACCGGGGAGCCGACGGCCGCATGAAGCCTCCTTGCCTTGGAGAGAAAGGCAGGGGCAGGCAAGAATGGACACTCATCAAGCGGTACATGAAACGCACGAAAGATCATCGGAAGATATAAGGCATAAACCAAAGATCTTGGTTTCTTCCTACAGTTGATCATCCAATCCATCATTGTGCGTGGGAGGTTAAATGGAACATGGAAGTGGAGATGGTACAAAGCTGATATCTCAAAATAAGTGACTTTATCAGTAGAACCCGCTTTGGGTAAAATAGTGTTGAAAATGATCCGATAAAGCTCATAGAAGTAAGGATTGAGGTACTTTGCCAAGAGCTTACGAGGACGTGAGTTAGGGCTACACAGGTCGTCCTTGAAGCTCTCTAGAGAAATCCCTTCGGGAAAGATAAAGGATCTAGCTTCAACAAACTTCTCCCAAGAATTAGGCTCAATAAGGTCAAGATATTCAGCTAATTCAAAGTCATCAAATGAGATATCAATACACGCAACACGTGAATAGATACGAGTATCATCATGAGTCAAATTGCAATAGAACATTTGTATGGCACTACGATAAATGACCGAATTAGAAGTAACGAGTTCATCAAGACAGAGGTCATTAAAGAGTGCATCATACTGTGAGAAAATTGTAAAGTTTATGGGGTGTCCCGCAAACACCGGACGTGTCCAAAAATTGCTAAACCATTCATTGGATGCATTTAGTAATATAAAAATTTGGTCGTCGAAAGTGTTTGGATCACGTGGACGAGAAGGATTGAACAATGGATGGGTTGGTTGTTCAATTGCCGGTACAACGTGTGGTGCAACGGGCGGCTCAACGGGAGGAGGAGCATTCGACGAGGATGCACCCTCAGTCCGAAGTCTCTTTCCACGGTTAAGCAATCGTGGAGCCATAACAAAATAGATATATAATAAAGAAATTTGAGATATAGAAAATAAAGGAGTTATACCTCAATATGTTGAAGGATTATGAAAGAGAATGGAAAACCAAGTCTTCTCCTTGAGTTTGGGAAAGAATGGAGCCCAATAGAGGAGAAACTAGGGTTAGGGTTTTGAGAACTTTGAGTAGGAGAAGTAGAAAAGGTGGTAAGAATGAAGAAAAGGGAAGAGAAACCGAAGTAAAGAGGAGGGTTTCTCTTGGTCGGGTCAATTTTTGGCCATTGGATCAACAATAAGATCAACGGCTGAGCGTCGGCCCGATTCTGGAACAGGCAGACCGAATTCGGCCCGAACTCTGGTAGGGGCAGAGTTCGGCCCGAATTTCGATTCCTGGGGACAGAACTGAAATCAGGCTGAGTTGAGTCAAAAAATGGTTAAGTGAAGATAGAAACCAATATATTACAAGAGTTTAAGAACAAAGAAGGATCCAATAAGTAAATAAATAAGTAGTGAGTTCAAAGTAGTAATGTGAAGTTTGAAAATTCAGTAAATCAGCAAGTGATAAAAAAAATGAACCGTATAATAAACAAGGAATTATATCATAATTTAATATTTTGAAGCTGCCATGGGTTAGCTGCAGGGGCCGGATCCCAGCTAGCGGTAGTCCTGAGGACTAGTGCACCGTGTCGCTTAGACTTTTACGCCTTGTTGTCAGAAGGACCCTTTCGGCTTGTACCCATAGCAAATTCATCATAAGAGAATCATAATATATTCGATATTTATGCAGGTTTATTTTTAATTTATAACAGCTTCATCTAAAATTCCAAGTTCACGACAAAGAAAATTGAAGCGCTCTTCGAATAATGGTTTGGTGAAGAAGTCTGCTAACTGATGATTAGTGTCAATAAACTCTAAGTTAATCGTGCCATTTTGCTGATGATCTTGCAAAAAGTGGTGTCGTATCTCAATGTGCTTCGTGCGTGAGTGACAAATGGGGTTCTTAGTCAAGTTTATAGCATTAGTGTTGTCACAAAAGATTGGAATATGCATGAAAGATAAATTATAGTCTTCAAGGGTTTGCTTCATCACAGAATTTGTGCACAACAACGCCCAGTTGCTATTTATTCAGCTTCTGTTGTGGATAGTACGACAGAATTCTGCTTCTTGCTAAACCAAGAGACTAAAGCCTTTCCTAATAAATGACACGTGTCGCTTGTACTTTTACGGTCGACCTTGCATCCGGCAAAGTCAGCATCAGAATAACCAATGAGGTCAAATGATGTTGACTTGGGATACCATAGGCCCACTGTAACAGTACCCTTAAGATATCGAAAGATACGCTTAACCGCGGTCATATGTGATTCCTTAGGATTAGCTTGATATCTAGCACACAGGCAAACGCTAAACATTATATCAGGGCGACTAGCAGTAAGATAGAGTAAACTGCCTATCATACCTCGATACTTATGTTGATCTACGGGTTTGCCGCTATCATCTGGTTCAAGTTTGGTTGAAGTAGCCATAGGAGTGCTGATTGGTTTGACGTTATCAAGGTCGAATTTCTTCAGCATGTCCTTTGTATACTTTGACTGACAGATGAAGGTTCTATTTAACATTTGTTTGACTTGCAGTCCAAGAAAGTAGTTGAGCTCCCCCATCATGCTCATCTCAAACTCGGTCTGCATACACTTGGCAAAATCTTGACAAAGGATTTCATCAGTAGACCCAAAAATTATATCATCTACATATATTTGTACTAAAAGAATAGTGTCTTTGAAAGATTTTATGAACAGTGTAGTGTCAATTTTCCCTTTTGAAAAACCTTTCTCAAGTAAAAAGTTGCTTAGCCATTCATACCAAGCTCTAGGGGCTTGTTTGAGGCCATATAGCGCTTTCTTTAACTTGAACACATGGTCGGGAAATTTGTGATTTTCAAAGCCAGGAGGTTGTTTTACATAAACTTCCTCCTTAATAAAACCATTCAAGAAAGCACTTTTAACATCCATTTGAAATAATTTAAAATTTTGAAAATTTGTAAATGCACAAAGCATCCGAATGGATTCTAATCTAGCGACAGGAGCATACGTCTCATCGTAGTCGATACCTTCCTCTTGGTTGTATCCTTGGGCTACTAGACGAGCTTTGTTGCGTGTGACTGAACCATCTTCATTTACTTTGTTTCTAAAAACCCATTTAGTACCAATAATCGAGTGATTAGCCGGTCTAGGAATAAGTTCCCATACTTGGCCCCTCTCGAATTGGTTGAGTTCCTCTTGCATAGCAGAGATCCAAAATTCATCATTGAAAGCTTCTAAAATATTTTTAGGCTCAATTTGTGAAATAAAGGCAGTGCTAGCAATAGAGTCTCTTAATGATGATCTAGTAGTTACTCCTCGTGAAACCTCACCGATTACCAAATTTTCTGGATGTGATGGCTTGAAAGAGAATTTCTTAGACAAGCTTTTCAGATAATTTGTTTCGGTTGTGGTGTTCATTGGAGTAGACGTTGATGGCTCAACATCATCATCAAGAGTAGCTGCTGCACTGTTATCTTCATTAAAACTCACATTGGTAGACTCTTCCACAATTAATGAGCGTTTGTTAAAAACTCTATATCCCTTACTCTTTGCAGCATAACCAAAAAAAATACCATCGTCAGCTTTGGCATCAAATTTGCCTAAGTTGTCTTTGGTGTTAAGGATAAAACATCTACAGCCAGAAACTCTAAAATAGGAAATATTTGGGGTTCTCCCGAACCAAAGCTCATAGGGTGTTTTCTTCGTAATAGGACGAATAAGTACCCTATTTAAAATGTGGCATGCTGTACTGACAGCTTCAGCCCAAAAGTATTTCGGAAGTAAAAACTTGTTCAAAATGACTCTAGCCATATCGCCAAGAGTCCTATTCTTCCGCTCCACAACACCATTTTGTTGGGAAGTTCTTGGACAAGAAAACTCATGATCAAAACCATTGGAATCACAAAACTTTTTAAAATCAAAATTTTCGAATTCGCCTCCATGATCACTTCGGATTCGAGTAATCATGTAGCCTTTTTTTCGTTTTGAACTTTCCTGACAAAGATCTTAAAAACTGAAATAGCATCACTTTTATAAGTAAGAAAGAAAATCCAAGTGAATCTTGAAAAGTCATCAATAATAATAAATGCATAGAGTTTTCCACCAAGACTGGCTACTCTACTAGGGCCAAATAAATCCATATGGAGTAGTTGCAAAGGTCTAGTGGTGCTTACAGAGTTTATGGAATGAAAAGATGACTTGGTTGCCTTATTCAACTCACATTCAGCACATACGGTGTCCTTTTTGAATGTGATGTCGGGCAATCCTCTAACTAGCTTCTTGGTCGATAGCCTGGATATGGTATCCATATTGGCATGACCAAGACGCTGATGCCATAGTAGTCGTTCATCTTTATGAGCATATAAGCATCTACCTGCATTGTTAGTATTTCCAGACAAATAGAAAATATAAATATTATCCTCTCTTACCCCTTCAAAAGCAATGTCTCCTGTTGACCTATCATAGATAAGATATTTGTTTTGTCCAAAGTTAATGTCATAACCATGGTCAGCAAGATGACTGATGCTGAGCAAGTTATTCTTTAACTCGGTCACTAGGCAGACATCCTTTATTACGGGAGAGGAAGAATAGCCAATAATACCATTACCTATAATATAACCTTTTAGGTTATTACCGAAGGATACATATCCTTCTCTCTTCATCGATAGTGATGCGAAAAGATGTGCGTCTCCCGTCATATGCCACGAGCATCCACTATCGAGAATCCACTTACTCTTAGTTAAGGAGGGAAGGTCCACCTACATCAAGAGTAGATGTGACCTTTGGTACCCAAGTTCTTGAGGGTCCTGAAGAGTTAGTTTTTGGAAACCATGCATATATTATTCTATCTACTAATCTTCCTATTCTACATTGTGGTGAAATATATCCATGTAAACCATAATAAGTACATGTAGCATTCCTATTTACATTAGGAGCATGCTGATGATGTCTATAAGCAGAAAAATGAGGAGAAGTGTGATGATATATAGATTCAGCATGGTGATGATGACTATGTGGAGTGGCATGGTGATATTGTTTATATGGCATATCATGATGATGTTGTCTATATGGCATGGCATGATGAGATTGTCTATATGGCATGGCATGATGAGATTGTCTATATGTAGAGTGATGTTGATTGTGTCTTTGTGCAACATGATGATGACTATATCTATGTGTAGCATGATTTTTATGTGACATATGATGATTATTTCTACATGCATGTGGTTTGTGAAAGTGTGTGTACATGTAAGCATGATTGTGAGCAGCATGAGGATGACGTGGTTGACTAGTATGAGTTGTGTCATGCTTAGTGTGTGTCTCATGTGATTGGGTTTGAGGTTGAGCAACCTGTTTTCCCAACTTAGTCTCTAGTTTCTTAGAGACAGCTTGTAATTCAGTAATCTTATCATTCAAACCATGCATCTTAGTAATAGTAATCTTGTGTCTACTCTTTTCATCTGCAAGCTCCGTGTTGAGTGTTGTGATTTCTTGTGTTTGTTGCTCAATACGTGACTCGGCATCATGTAAACTTATTTTAAGCTTGGATACCTCATCAGTGACATCTGTGGGTGTAGTGTCTCTAATATTATCAAGTAATAGAGAAAGTCTTTGTATTTCGACTTCATGACTTTTGATTTTGTCCTTGGCTTGTTTGTATTTACCAATGACCTTTTTATGGTCACTAAGTAAATCGGTGAAAGCATCGCCAAGTTCATCAAAAGTGAAGTCGTCAAGAGTTTTGTTTGATACCTTGTCGGACGTCGCCATTAGGCACACATTAGCCGTATCTTGAGGAGAGTTCTTTTCTTCCGCGGAGTCACTAGCTTCGCTTTCATGCCAAATGCTTGTGTTGGCATATTTCTTTGAAGAGGTCTTCTTGTATGGCTTCTCATAGCGGTTGCTCTTCTTTGAGAATGGACAGTCTTTTCGGACATGTCCCGTCTTCTTGCAACCGTAGCAAGTAGGCTCTTCTTCTTCATCTTCTTGTGGTTTCTTCTTTCTTTGGTTGAAGCGAAGGAATTTCTTGAAGTTGCGAACCATGAGGGCTGGATCATCGTCTTCTGAGTTGTCGTCATCCGTCTCTTCGGGTTCAGCCCTCCGTCAGTGAGCTTTGAGTGCGATCTCCTTAGCCTTAGGAGCAGGCTCTTCGAAGTCCTTGAGGTCAAGCTCATGAGTCATTAGCTTTCCCATCAAGGTCTCCATAGACATGGTTGTGAGATCATTTCCTTCTATGATGGCTGTCACCTTAGGGTTCCAAACTTTTGGTAGCCCCCTTAGTAACTTGCGAATCTTCTCGTGATTTGAATATTGCTTCCCAAGCGAAGACAGGGGGTTGATGATATCGAGGAATCTTGTGAACATTTACGTGATCGTCTCGTTTGGCTTCATCTTGAAAGCCTCGTATTCTTGAGTGAGACGGCTTATCTTTGATTCCTTGACTTGGGTGGTACCTTCATGTGTCACTTCTAGAAGCTTCCATACTTCGTGGGATGTGGTGCATGTGGATACCCTGTTGAACTCATTCCTGTCTATAGCACAGAATAAAGCATTAATAGCTCTCGCGTCTAGACTTACATGTTTCTTCTCCTCGTCAAAATATTTGTCATGTGATTTCTCAACGAGATCGCCATTGACAACTATTCTGGTGGGCTTTTTGTAACCGTCAGTGACGATAGTCCACAGGTCAAAGTCTAGCGACTTGAGATAAAAACTCATCCTTGTTTTCCAATACGTGTAGTTGGTTCCATCAAATAGGGGAGGCCTATGAGTGGACTGTCCTTCACCGTGATTAGAAATCAAGGATTGTGTGGTTGCCATGGATCAGCTCTAGGATGTAAATCCTTGTAAAGAGAACCTGGCTCTGATACCAATTGAAGAACAGATGGCAACTCTAGAGGGGGGTGAATAGAGTTATAGCAATAATAACCAGTTAAAAAATCAACTCTTTCGCGATCTAAAAATAATCAGAGTAAATGCGGAAAATAAATAATGAGCAAGAGAGCATACGCAAACACAGCCGATTTTAACCTGGTTTCCCTCGTGGAGGACTAGTCCAGGCCTGAGAACTCTAGCTCAAGATTAAATCCACTATTTATGAAATAGTAGTTACACTCCGTGCCTTTACTTCAGAAGAGCACGTCAACTTCTTTACAATGGATCGTAGTGGCGATGCTTGGAATTTTCCAAATGACTTCTTGAACTTTTGCACAAGACTCCTAGCTGAGAGATGCTGAGCACTCGAGACTTAGGAAACTTGTGGCTAGTAGATGAGAAGGGTATGGCTTATATTGAGCTTAAGAGAGAAGAGAAGAGAAGATTGGATGGTTTGAAATGAGAGAATTCTAGGCCTATTTATAGGTTTTTATCAGGCAGAATTCGGCCAAAATTCTGGTAGGAATTTTAAAAAATTGGCCGTTGGACAACTAGCAACCAGCCAACCCTAAAAATTAGTGTGCTGATTTTTAGGGGACAGAGTTCGGCCCGAACTCTGTGTGGAGGCAGAATTCGGCCCGAACTCTGTCTCCAGAGCACAGAACTGGTCCAAAGGTAGAATGGGCTAAGTTTGGATGTGGAGCTTTATGGGCTTTGGCTAGGTTGTGGGTTGAGTCTCAAGAGCCCAGCATAACTCAGCTTACAAACATTCTAGACTCAATAAAATATAAAAGTACAAACGCAAAAATAACTAGTATTTGCACAATTGAGTTGTCGTCTGGCTGTCGTCTGGCTTGAGCAGAATAAAGTCGTCGTGTGTCTTATTGAATTATCACAAGTATTATTTAGTCAATGTTATCAATATTTGGTTGACTGTGACTTTGTGTCAACAGGGGGTAGCCTCCAACTGAATCGTATAAGGGTGGCTCCCATAATCCGAGCCGCATGAGAGTGACAGTCGTATGGGGTGGCCTCCAACTGAACCGCATAGGGTAGATCCCGCGACCGAGCCGCATGAGTGTGGCAACCGCATAGGGGGTAGCCTCCAATTGAACCGCATAAGGGTGGCCTCAACAATCAGAGCCGCATGAGAGTGGCAGTCGCATGGGGGTGGCCTCCAACTGAACCGCATAGGGTGGATCCCACGACCGAGCCGCATGAAAGTCTTTGAAGCGATCCGCATAAGGGGCTTTGGAATTGGTAGATTGTGCCAGCTATAAAGATTTTATCATATCTTTCTAGGAGCACGCCATTATGACAGAGCCATCATTTTACCTTTATGTCAGAGCTGTCAATCCTTCGTTGTCAAAGCTGTCGTCTTCCTCTGTCAGGGTAATTAATGAGCCAGCTGCTCAAAGTATTTATGGCCAGCTGTAAAGGCCTGTTTTGAGCCGCATGAGGCCACGTGGCTTCCCCTTCATCTTTTTGAGCCGCATGAAGCTCTCGGGTCTTTTGAGCCGCATGAAGGTCTCGGGTCTTTTGAGCCGCATAAAGGTCTTGGACCTTTTGAGCTGCATGAAGGCTTCTTCAGCTATGAGCCGCATGGGGCTGATTTTTGGGCCACATAAGAATTTATTTATATTTTTTTCATGCTTCTACAAGACCCCCTTCAAAGTTTTCAATTTGCAAAATTAAAATACTTTGAATAAGAAGCATGGATATGTCTGCATAAGCTCTTCCTGCCGCATATACTTCTTTGGCCGTATGGGATGTTCTGGCCGCATGGATCGCTCTGGCCGTATGGACTGCTCTGGCCGTATGGACCGCTCTGGCCGTATGGACTGCTCTAACCGCATGGACCGCTCTTGGCCGCATAGACTTCCTAGCCACATGGACTGTTTTGGCCGCATAATGGTCCTATGCCACGTGGGCATCTTATTATTGCTCTTCATTTGTTTTGATTTGAAGCCGTCTTTTGGGTAAGATCCCAAGAGTCGGCTTTAAATATACTTTGGATTTGCCTCGATGACCCAAGAGTCGGTTCTGTCTCCTAGGCGGCCCATAACCCAAAGCGCCTATCGGTCCACGTGCCCGCTGTCCGCCTATAAATATGAGAAAGTTTTAGAGAGAGACTCTTTACTCTTTCCTCTTGTTCAAGCTTTTTTTGCCCTAGCTGCCATCTTCTTCTCCTTCGATCATCAATGGCTCCCAAGACTTCTAAGGCCTCTTCTAGCGCTGCGACGAAGGGTAAAGGAACGGCTTCTTCATTGACTGCGGTACCCCTAGTTCACCCTGATGTTCACCCCGCTATTGCTGGTAAGATTGTTGGAAGAAAGCTACATGGACTCAAACCTAACCATAACGGCTATGTTGCATGTTTATACACGAGCCCTTCTTTATCTTCATGGAACTGTTCAAGTTTATTGTGATGATACTGCGCTGTATGCGCCGCATGAGAGTCATCTTGTGGCCGCATCAACACTTTGCAAATTGGGCCGTATGAAGACCCATCAAACAGTGCCGCATAAGCTTTCTTTCGAACTGTGCCGCATGAGATCCCACCAAATCAAAGCCGCATAAGCTCTGTTAAACTGGATCGCATAAGCGCTCGCTAAACAGAGCCGCATAAGCTCACTTTGAACTGGGCCGCATAAGCGCCCGCTGAATCAGAGCCGCATAAGACCCCACCAAATCATAACCGCATAAGCCGTGTTAAACTGGACCGCATAAGCACTCGCTAGATAGAGCCGCATGAGCTCACTTGAACTGGGCCGCATAAGCACCCGCTAGACAGAGCCGCATGAGCACACTTGAACTGAGCCGTATAAGCACCCGCTAGACAGAGCCGTATGAGCTCACTTGAACTGGGCCGCATAAGCACCCGCTAAATCAGAGCCGCATAAGCCCTGTTAAACTGAGCTGCATGAGGCCACGCTAAATTAGAGCCGCTTAAGCTCTTCTAAACCGTATCGCATGAACACTCGCTAAACCGAGCCGCATATGCTCACTTGAACTGGGCCGCATGAGGCCTCGCCAAAATAGAGCCGTATAAGCCCAGAAACACTAAGTGGTCCTGGCCATCTTCTAACTTATTTTCTTTGTATTTTTTAGTGAAGTTGCCAGTCAATCCTGCAGGAGAGCCCTTGGTGGGTTCAGCCCAATCTGCTGTGGGTGTGCGGTTCGACCACATAGTCCAGTATGTGGTGAACCAGCTTCCCAAAGACGAGCCTATGGACAGGCTGAATGCTATCAAGAACCAGTCATTTTACTTTCTCTATGCCATGATGAACTCGGGGCGATTGGGGGGAGAATTCCTGAAGCCTACGTTCCTCTTTGGGGATGCCTTGACGGAATGGCGATCCATATTCCTCAGATGGAGCATCATTTTCCGCTGTCATGGTTTAACATGATGCCGATGGACAGAAAGATGGTGGACTCCTTAACTCCGAGCCAGTCAGGGATGTTTGTGGGTAACATCCATTATAACAGAAACTTGGGGTCAGTGTATACGGGCAAGGTATCGGTCAGTTACTACGTGATGGGGTTGGCCCCGGGGACCTTCTCGAATGTGCAGGGTCCCAATGTTAAGTTCTCTCAAGCTGACACTTTCCTGAATCAGCTTGCTCGGAAGGGGTCCTATCCAGTTGGCCGATTGGCACTGTTGAACTGGATATACCCCATCCCTTCGTGGGCCAATTGACCACGTAGATTCTGTGGAAGTATGAGACCCTTCTTCGTGAGATCGGCCTCTATCACGCCATTCGGGGCACCTGTCACGGTCTGCCAATGAATAATACGTTGTTCCTGGCTCTCTTGGAGATATACAACCGGCGAATGGGAACCTTCTTTACGCCTGGAGGGGGGATGGGACTCTCCCTCCATGAGATGCATGTAATTTCCAAGCTGTCCTGGGGGAAAGAAGTTTTTGAAGTGTATACCCCGACGAACGAAGAGTTCGAGGACTTGGATCGGCGGTTCCCGGGCTTTGTTGCCGTATACCGGGAACTACTATGTTATCACAGCACCTGCCACCAGATGTCCATCAAGAAGGACGGTAGCTCGGAAGGGAACTTTCCTCACACCCGAACATGGCTCACACACCTTTGTACGCTAGGTGCCTCAGGCCGGGTTTCCCCTCGAAATCCTTAAATCCAGGAGGAAGTTCAGGACCTGGTGTTGACTGTCAAGAGGTCACGGTCCATAGGCGACAGGTTTGGAAGTTGTACTGACTCCTTCAGTTATTTTTATTAGGGTACTCAGCAGCTGTCAGAGAAGGCACTCCTGGCGGGGTTCCTGATGGTGTGGCTGCGGAATTACGTGGTCTCGGGAGGGGCTGGTTCTATTGAGAGGATTAGTCGTAACTTTATCCTTCCTGTCGTGAAGCTGGTCTTCGGGGCCAGACTAGCTCTTCTTCCGGCCATGGTGTGCAGCATACACCGTGGCCTCCGTGCCTTCTCATCCAAGGTCATCGCCCGTAACACGGAGAAGGACTTTGAACGCGTTGAACTGCCCTATCATTATCTGATGGGGTGGTTGTTGATGCACTACCGGTCTTTGATGAGGCCTGGCACAGAAGACGGCATTACGACTGATGATGCCTTTATCTTCCAATATCACCATCAGCCCTGGGAGCGCAGCACTATACCAGCCTGTCAGAGGGCTCTGGCGAGAGTGGACGGATATAACTTTTTTGTGTCTGTTCCTCGTTTTATCGATGAAGAAGTAAGAGGCGTACATATTGATGGAACCGGGTCTCCTCACCTCTTGCCTGAGAAGATGCTCCTTTGGTTGTGTAACATCCGTCCTGCGCATCTTGTATACCACAACCGCAATACTGTCTACTTAGAGCCTTACTTGTCCAGTAGGTTCTTCCGACAGTTTGGGTATAGTCAACTACTCTTGGACAGTCCCAGCGCTTGCCTGGGTTTTGAAGGTAGTGTGCTTGACGACATCAGGGCCTGGCATTATTATGACAAGGTTCACATCCGTACGAGCTTCTCAATTCCTGATGTTGAGGTGTTAGGAGAGATTTTGTATTTGGAGGCTCTATACCATGTCGCGACGAGCAAGCCTCCTGTTGGGTTTGACCCGAGTACCAGTTTTATTGTGGGTACAGGCTTGACGAAGAAGCCCCAGGGGTCTAAGGCAAGGAAGAAGCGGGGTAACACAGTTGCTTTGTCGGACTCAGAGTCTGCCGACGCGGACGAAGAGGATGATGAGCATGACCCTAATAACTCTCTTCCTCCTACTGATGAGGTGGTAGTGGATCAGCCGCCGGTCGTTCCTGGTTCTTGGCGCAAGCGAAGTACGCCTGAGCCCGCCGTTGGCGGTAGGACTTACTCCGTGAAATGGACTGCGTCTAAACCTCGCAGGCTGCTCATCAAGGAGAGAGGCAAGGATGACGTCGTTTCAAAGGTGAATTGAATTACAACCATCTTCTTCTTTAGCTCTTCTTTTGAACTATGACCTAATTATTTTCTTTTCCTTGCAGGCATCAGAAGAATCGGACCCTCGAGAATCGGCCCCTGACTCTGAAGTCGACCCGGCCTTGACCACCTTGATTAGTGACATGTGTGCTGAGATTATTTCTGTCGGGGTTCTTCCGGTGACGGCTGAGGCTCAATCCGATGTTGAGGTCTCAACCCAGGGTGACATGGAATCTACTGAACCCATCCCCGAGGCTGCTGAACTTCAGCTGGGTGACGCTGATCCAGTTGGATCTCCTTCCGGGGCGGCTGGGGCAGATGAACCAGTTGTCTTTGGGTCGAATGTTGCTGGTGAAGAGGTTACGGTGGCTGAGAGCGAACCTCAGTCCCAGCAACTCTTTCCTGGTAAGCTAAGTCAAATTTTGACCAGCGAGGAGATTCATTCGCTATATCATCATATCCTTCGGGTTAAGTTAATTGATAGTTGCTCCGAACATACAGGTCCTGCTCCTTCACTGCCAACGACGGACACTATCGGGAGGAGCTGGCCAGAGAGAATCTGGTGGAAGAGAGTGTGCCTCCTCCAACTTATATTGAGGGGCCTTCCGCTGAATCGAGTTTGGAAGAGCATACGACGAAACGGTCGGGGCAGGAAGAAATGGTCCCCGCCCTCTCCTCTGTTTATGTAGCTCCGGGGGTCGACCTTTCCGCCCTGCCGAGTCTCCAGACCCTTCGGGTTGCGGAGGAGGAATTGGCCGCTATTCAAGCTTCTTTCGCTCGAAACTTGTTTTCCTTGTGGCGGGGGCAGCAAGTTCCGGTGCATCTTCTTCGTCCATGTCAGCTACCCTTCCTTTGACGCCGTCTTCTACGAAAGTTTTGGATGAAGTGTCAAAGGATGTGGTGGACTGTTTTTACCGCCATCTGAGGCGAAGGATTGAGGCTGCAGTGGAGAGGGGGACCTCTTTTGCCTTGGCCCGTCAATGCGCCCGGGGCCAGATTGAAATCCTTAGAACCCTCCCAGGCGGGACAGGGATAGTTGAGCTCCTGGAGCCTAAATTACTGGAGGCCGATTAGCTTGTGGCCCAGTTTCAAGTGCTGCGACAAGTTGATCTGTCTGCAGCCATAGATCAAGAGCGCACCTTTCTCATAACTGACATGAAGAAGGTAAGGATTGCTTGGGATATGGCCAAGTCGATTATAATAGGGGACCTCCACCGCCTGTCTCTGCAGTATGATCAGTTGAGCCGCAGGGTAGAGGACTGCATGGCTCGGGAAGCGGCCGCCTCCTGTTGGGTAATTGATACGAGAGAGAAGATCCTGGAACTTCAGAAAAAATTGAATTTCTTGGAATCTGAGCTCGAGGCCGCCCGCACGGATAAGGAGCTAGTTGTTCAGGAAGCCGACAAGGTCACTCGAGCTTCTGCTAGCTTGGAGCGTGCTCTGGAGAAGCTTGAAGAGGGCTGGCGGGCTCACTCGCATCTGGAGGATGCGGAGCGGCTGACGCAGGACGCCGAGCGCCGGGCGAAGCTGCAGTTTGAGCGGTCGACTGCCGTGCTGAGGGACCGTCTCAGGGAGTTATGTGTCATCGAACCATAGTCGGCCTTTTCTTTATTTATATTCTTTCCTTTTTGAGAGGGACGTAGTCCCAGAACATGTAGTACCTTTGACTTCAAAATAAAAGAGTGTTTTATTTTATCCTTTATTTGTATTGCTTGTTGCGTTTGTGGTATTATGGTATTTGCCCTATTGTGGGACTATTTTGTGGACCTATTACCATGGGCATACCTTGGTTTTAGGTACGGATAACAAGTTTGATAGGGATACTTAGAACAATTCCACAGTAAGGTGGCCATGAAAGTTCTTGGTATCGGGAGATAGAATGCCATGGAGCAGCTGGGCTCCCGAGGCATAATTCTGAGATGATGGTAAAAAGTTTATGATTTATGGTTTATTAGAGAGCTTGAGGTTTTAAATTAAGTCGTACAATTTTTAAGTTTATTTAATTTTGAGTTTGAAGAGATGATGGTAAAAAGTTTTGTTTAAAATATTTTGGATTATATGAAATCGACTTGAAGAAAAAAATTCAAATTTTAAATTATGTCCTATGATCTATGATTTATAAAGTTATTTAAATTTTGAGTTTAAAGCCTTGATTATGGATATTTAAATTTTGGAAAAAAAATGTTCAATTTGCAATATACATGGACTATTTCAAGATTGATTAGTGATTAAAAACCTTGATTAAAGTTGACAGCCTAAGATGATTGGAAATCTTGGTGGAGTATCTTGGAAATTTTATTGAGAAACTTTCGAGCAACTTCAAATTTTAGATTCGACCACATATTGGTAGAGGACCAAGAAGCAAGTAAGGTAACCCTAGAGAGATAAAAGTATTCCACATTAGATTGCCATACCACCTATGATTATGATATTGTATATACACTGGTATAGTTAGTCATCGACCAAACTATATCATTATCTTGCCTTACTCGACCTTCTCTCAAATCTAGATCTTTATTCGTGACCATCTAATTGTTTGAAACTTATAAATGATTAGAATCGTTCCCTTGACCATACCCTTATCTATGAGACTATCTTTCCTTTAGAAACTGTCTCTAACTTATCTTAACTTGATCTATGAGATCTCATAAATTCTCTTTATTTCGTGTTTTAACCTTTTATTTTAGTGCATTAATTAGTACCACATAAAAACCCACTTTCTATTTTTGATCATTTGGCGTTCCCTATCGTGACATTGATAATTGGAGCACAATACTAGATTTTCCTTCCAACAAATTTCACATGCAAGACCTAGACGAGCTCACCTTTACGTAGGTATATCATGTCCCACTAAAACACGTCCCCTTGTACTCTATTTTTATGGTATGACTTTCGTGTCATAAAGACTAAACTATAACCTTTACCATGGTACCGATATAATTTTGGCTGCATATATGGACTCAACCTCGGCTCAAATTTTTTGACCCCATATATGATTGCGATCTATTAAATTCCTTAAATGACTTAATCTTGTGTTTTATCTTGATCGCTTAACCGTTGTCCTTTATTTTTCTTTTACTTGGACGCATAACATCTTTTTGTAATATTAGCAACCCTTACTCCTCCCCTTCCAATTAAATTTCTTCGCTCATATTCACTATGTTTCCCTCTGTAGTTATGCAGCCTTGATCCTTGTAGGATCCCCTTAGGCGAAATGAAATTTGATCATGACATCCTTTGGTTGGAGAAAGGTTAGATTAGAAAATCCTTAGAGAAAAGTGGTAAAGTTAAATAAGATGATTGAGCATGCATAAGTAAAATTTGTGGTAAACCTATGAGACGAAGTATATTTTATGATAAAGGAAGAATAGATTCTTGTTTGACAAATTGAGTCTTTATTTTATGAGAGGATAAATAGAGTGTTTGAAGAATTCAAGAAGAATGTAAATTCTTAAATCCTCAATGATCAAGAATTTAACTATGGGATTATTGTAAAAATAAAGGTCATATTAAGGTGAGATTGAATTTACTCTCGACTAATTGAGTGAAAAAAATTTATTTAAAGGAAAAATTTTGCATGGAGGAATTAGCTTGAGAGAAAATATGTAGGAAGAAGAGTATTAGAGATTATTTAAAATTGGAAGTTAGACTTATCAAATTTTTAAGATTTTAACATATTAAAGTAAGATTGAATTGATCTTCGACTAATGGATTAAAAGGCTGAGAAAATTTTCAATTATGATGGTGTTATGAAGATATGATACACAAATATTGAAAGAATATTTTATTGAGGGTAAGTACAAATTTTCTACAAAGAATGTTGAATTATTTTTGACTAAATATCGATTACCTACTCTTGGAAGAGATTAGGAATGAGGAAATCTATTTAGAGGAAAGTAATTATATTTATCGATATGTTGGGAAGGTATATTAGAGATTCATTGGAGCTGAACTTGTTGAGCTTGTTGAATTCTCCTTGTGAAACATCGAAATTAGATGTATGCATACATTTTGGAATTCAAAAAAAAATGTGAGGTAAATGATCGAAGTAATTAAAGAAGAAGATAAAGATAGAATACAAACTTACGGACAAAACAAAGTGAGCCTAATTAGTAAGGACGATTTGAGATTTTAATGATACTGAAAACGTGCACTGAAAGTTTGAATCAGGGATATTGATCTAGTGATCAAAATTTATATTGAAAACTATTACCTATTTAGGAGCTTGCACAAATGATAATGAATGATGGATTGTAGACACTAAGGGGTTGTCATACACATGATCGTATTAGAACTACTGAATTTTCTTGTCCTAATAAATGACTTACTGTCGTTGAAATGTCGTTTCCTTTTCGTCAAACAATTGATTGCCTTTTTGTTCAAAATGAATCAAATTCTTATCGATTAAACTGCCTCTATCTCCTTAAGCCTACCTACCCTAATTATTCCTAAATTTCGAGGACGAAATTCTTTAAGTTGGGTAGGATGTAAATCCCCTTAAATTTCTACTATAGTTTTTTTATTATTTATATTAATTTGGTAATTATTTTAGAATTTATTGCGTACAAGTTCGCGTACTCATATTTGTACGTCACGAGCGAATTACGTTTTGTATTTGCTCGTCGAATGCGAATATATGCGAGGTACATATATTTGAAAATTATTTTTAGCTTTCAATAGTATATGATAAATAATATATTTTGCTTGAAATTTTAAAAGGGCGCCACAATAGAATTTTTTTCAAATTCGTATAATTTCATATGTCGTACAGGATATTTATTTATTATACAAATATAAATGGTGAATTTGAAAACTATGTTTTGAGGCAAATATTCTTTTGCATATGAAGTACATGAATTTAAATTTATTTTCAAAATTATTAAATACTATTATTTTATTATTTAGAAAAGTTATTTTTAAATTAGTTTATTATGAGTAAATCGGTATTTGCTTTTATCAAAAAAAATTATGAGTTTTCGAATTTAATAGAATGATTTATCTAGTTTAAATCTATTGGAAGATATTCCTTTTGATTCAAATGTGATTTAATTAAATAATAGTATTATCTAAATGGGGTTTAAATTATTCTATTCCTATTCCTAATGGGATTCCCACCTCCTATAAAAGGAGAGGCACTTGCCCACTTTTTCTTATCCAAATTTCACAACCCAAGAATAGTGCATCGTGTCTGTGCTCCACGCCCATCTACTATATTTTCTATTACATTTACAACTTCTCCAACAGAACCCGACCCCCTCTCCGTCTTGTCGGACAGCCCCGACACGATGATACAAACCACCAGCGTCGTCTCCTCCTTCCTTCTCTGCCATATCCACAACCCCTTCTCCTCGACTCCATACAGAACCACCGCCGCCATTGTCTTGTCACCAGTCACCACCACCGCCATCCAGACATCTCCGCCACTTAGCCACCCACAAACCCGGAGAGCCCGACTCCACACGCCCCGCCGTCTTCACCCAAATCCCCACTACTTCAGCCCTTCATCATCACCAATCCTTCCCGACACCCGATCCTTACCAACCACCACTTCTGGCCACACCAATGGCAGCACCGCCACAACCACCATCGCCACCACCACAGCCTACCACCGCCACCACCTTCGACATCATCCACACCAATGGAGGGTTTATGATTTATGGTTATTAGAGAGCTTGAGGTTTTAAATTAAGTCGTACGATTTTTAAGTTTATTTAATTTTGAGTTTGAAGAGATGATGGTAAAAAGTTTTGTTTAAAATATTTTGGATTATATGAAATCGACTTGAAAAAAAAATTCAAATTTCAAATTCTGTCCTATGATCTATGATTTATAAAGTTATTTAAATTTCGAGTTTAAAGCCTTGATTATGGATATTTAAATTTTGGAAAAAAATGTTCAATTTACGATATGCATGGACTATTTCGAGATTGACTAGTGATTAAAAACCTTGATTAAAATTGACAGCCTAAGATGATTAGAAATCTTGGTGGAGTATCTTGGAAATTTTATTGAGAAACTTTCGAGCAACTTAAAATTTTAGATTCGACCACATATTGGTAGAGGACCAAGAAGCAAGTAAGGTAACCCTAGAGAGATAAAAGTATTCCACATTAGATTGCCATACCACCTATGATTATGATATTGCATATACACTAGTATAGTTAGTCATCGACCAAACTATCTTTATTTGCCTTACTCGACCTTCCCTCAAATCTAGATCTTTATTCGTGACCATCTAATTGTTTGAAACTTATAAATGATTGGAATCATTCCCTTGACCATACCCTTATCTATAAGACTATCTTCCCTTTAGAAACTGTGTCTCTAACTTATCTTAACTTGATCTGCAAGATCTCATAAATTATCTTTATTTCGTATTTTAACCTTTTATTTTGGTGCATTAATTAGTACCACATGAAAACCCAATTTCTATTTTTGATCATTTGGCGTTCCCTATCGGGACATTGATAATTGGAGCACAATACTAGACTTTTCCTTCCAACAAATTTCACATACAAGACCTAGACGAGCTCACCTTCACGTAGGTATATCATGTCCCACTAAAACACGTCCCCTTGTACTCTATTTTTATGGTACGACTTTCGGGTCATAAAGACTAAACTATAACCTTTACCATGGTACCGATATAATTTTGGCTGCATATATGGACTCAACCTCGACTCAAATTTTTTGACCCCATATATGATTGCGATCTATTAAATTCCTTAAATGACTTAATCGTGTGTTTTATCTTGATCGCTTAACCGTTGTCCTTTATTTTTTATTTACTTGGACGCATAACATCTTTTTGCAATATTAGCAACCCTTACTCCTCCCCTTCCAATTAAATTTCTTTGCTCATATTCACTATGTTTCCCTCCATAGTTATGCAGCCTTGATCCTTGTATGATCCCCTTAGGCGAAATAAAATTTGATCATGACATCCTTTGGTTGGAGAAAGGTTAGATTAGAAAATCCTTAGAGAAAAGTGGTAAAGTTGAATAAGATGATTGAGCATGCATAAGTGAAATTTGTGGTAAACCTATGAGACGAAGTATATTTTATGATAAAGGAAGAATAGATTCTTGTTTGACAAATTGAGTCTTTATTTTATAAGAGGATAATAGAGTGTTGAAGAATTCAAGAAGAATATAAATTCTTAAATCCTTAATGATCAAGAATTTAACTATGGGATGATTGTAAAAATAAAGGTCATATTAAGGTGAGATTGAATTTACTCTCGACTAATTGAGTGAAAAAAATTTATTTAAAGGAAAAATTTTGCATGGAGGAATTAGCTTGAGAGAAAATATGTAGGAAGAAGAGTATTAGAGATTATTTAAAATTGGAAGTTGGACTTATCAAATTTTAAGATTTTAACATATTGAAGTAAGATTGAATTGATCTTCGACTAATGGATTAAAAGGTTGAGAAAATTTTCAATTATGATAGTGTTATGAAGATATGATACACAAATATTGAAGGAATATTTTATTTGGGGTAAGTACAAATTTTCTACAAAGAAAGTTGAATTATTTTTGACTAAATATCGATTACCTACTCTTGGAAGAGATTAGGAACGAGAAAATCTACTTCGAGGAAAGTAATTATATTTATCGATATGTTGGGAAGGTATATTAGAGATTCATTGGAGTTGAACTTGTTGAGCTTATTGAATTCTCCTTGTGAAACATCGAAATTAGATATATGCATACATTTTGGAATTCAAAAAAAAATGTGAGGTAAATGATTGAAGTAATTAAAGATGAAGATAAAGATAGAATATAAACTTGCGGACAAAACAAAGTGAGACTAATTAGTAAGGATGATTTGAGATTTTAACGATACTGAAAACGTGCACTGAAAGTTTGAATCAGGGATATTGATCTAGTGATCAAAATTTATATTGAAAACTTACCTATTTGGGAGCTTGCACAAATGATAATGAATGATGGATTATAGACACTAAGGGGTTGTCATACACATGATCGTATTAGAACTACTGAATTTTCTTGTCCTAATAAATGATTTACTGTCGTTGAAATGTCGTTTCCTTCTCGTCAAACAATTGATTGCCTTTTTGTTCAATATGAATCAAATTCTTATCGATTAAACTGCTTCTATCTCCTTAAGCCTACCTACCCTAATTATCCCTAAATTTTGAGGACGAAATTCTTTAAGTTGGGTAGGATATAAACCCCCCAAAATTTCTACTATAGTTTTTTTATTATTTATATAAATTTGGTAATTATTTTGGAATTTATTGCGTACAAGTTCGCGTACTCATATTTGTACGTCACGCGCGAATTACGTTTTGTATTTACTCGTCGAATGCAAATATGTGCGAGGTACATATATTTGAAAATTATTTTTAGCTTTCAATACTATATGATAAATAATATATTTTGCTTGAAATCGTAAAAGGGCGCCACAATAGAATTTTTTTCAAATTCGTATAATTTCATATGTCGTAAAGGATATTTATTTATTATACAAATATAAATGGTGACTTTGAAAACTATGTTTTGAGGCAAATATTCTTTTGCATATGAAGTACATGAATTTAAATTTATTTTCAAAATTATTAATTACTATTATTTTATTATTTGGAAAAGTTATTTTTAAATTTGTTTATTATGAATAAATCGGTATTTGCTTTTATCAAATTTTTTTATGATTTTTCGAATTTAATAGAATGATTTATCTAGTTTAAATCTATTGGAAGATATTCCTCTTTGATTCAAATGTGATTTAATTAAATAATAGTATTATCTAAACGGGGTTTAAATTATTCTATTCCTATTCCTAATGGGATTCCCACCTCCTATAAAAGGAGAGGTACTTGCCCTCTTTTTCTCATCCAAATTTTACAACACAAGAATAGTGCATCGTGTCTGTGCTCCACGCCCATCTACTATATTTTCTATTACATTTACAACTTCCCCAACAGAACCCGACCCCCTCTCCGTCGTGTCGGACAGTCCCGACACGATGATACAAACCACCAGCGTCGTCTCCTCCTTTCTTCTGTGCCATATCCGCAACCCCTGCTCCTCGACTCCACACAAAACCATCGCCGCCACCGTCTCGTCACCAGTCACCACCACCGCCATTCAGACATCTCCGCCACTCGGCCACCCACAAACCCGGCGAGCCTGACTCCACACGTCCCGCCGTCTTCGGCCAAATCCCCAGTACTTCAGCCCTTCATCATCACCAATCCTTTCCGACACCCGACCCTTACCAACCACCACTTCTGGCCGCACCAATGGCAGTACCGCCACAACCACCATCGCCACCACCACAGCCTACCACAGCCACCACCGTCGACATCATCCACACAACATTGTCCTGCCACCAACCACATCCAACCCATCACCACCAGGAAAAAGAAGAAATTTTCTACCTGAATTTGCCGTCGACGTCGACATGCCCGCTCCGCACGTCGTCCCCGTACCACCGATCTCTGCTGCCCCGCCTCCATGTATCGCAGAGAATTCTGCGATGGCCGCGGGCACCTCCGAGACCCCACCGTGCCCGCCGCACGGACGCGACTTCTTGCTTCGCGGCGAGAGTATGCGCCCGACGCGCCACCGTCTCCTCCCGCCGGCCCTGGCCGAGTCCCCCGCCCATCCGCGCGCCAACCGAGCCCTTCGGGGAGAACCGCCGCCGCTTTCCCTGAGACTCCCTCTTCATCTCCTTCGCCAACCACCGCCGTCGCGCCCAAGCGCGTAGTTTCGAACGCGCCGTCGCATCCCCGAGACCCCGTGCAGCTCCCTCTCCGCCAGCCGAGCCCGGCGCTGGAGCCACCGTCGGTGAGCTTCACCCGTACTTCCTCCTCTTCGATTTCCTCCTTTCTCTTTTTGGTAAAGTTCCCAATATCTCTCTCTTCAAAGAAGAGAGCCAACCTTATGTTATTGTTTTTATATTGTTTTTATATATTTTTTTATTTATTAGTATATACTTATGACTTGAACCAGCACACTTACATATATAATAATCATTACACATTAAATATTTTGTTAAAATATTTATAATTCTAATCCTATAATGTAAATAAGATTTTATAATATATTATTAGTATATAAATGTTATAAATGTTTATTGGCAAAATTATTATTTTATGACCCTTATATTAAAGGACAGTATACACCTGTAAATTTTTTTGAGCGAATAAAAATATTTTACTATGTGTTTGTATAATTATTATTTTAGATATATTTTGTAATTTTTTGGGGTTTTATTATTATTAATATTACTATCATTACTATTAGTTATTATTAATTTTATTATTATTATTATGGATATTATTATCAGTAGTTTTGTTAAAATTATTATTATTATTTATTCTTAGTATATGTAGTAAATATTCCTAAAAATATATTGTGATTAAAAATATAGTTTTTGGCCTACAAAACCAATTTGACAAAAATTAAGTTTCAATTTTAAAAATAAATTTTTTTTCTATATTTTCCAAAGTACTTATCTAAAATTATTTTTAACAAAACAAATCTAGTTTTCCATAAGGTATTTCTCTGCAAATTTCTCTTTTCATGTCAATGACTAATCATCCATTCATATTTTCTCGCAAATTCGGTCCCTTGCACCACAAACATCGCTATTGGACAATCGAAACTTGTCGGATTATTGCACCACACTCGGCGTCACACCAGGCGACACATCAGGCAAGACACCTTACCTTTACTGTTTAATTTCTTGCTCAATATCATGCATGCTTTATTTCTTATCAAATTGTTCTTTCAAAACTATATGTAGATGCAAATTACTATATTTTATCAAATTGGCTTAGAGTTAAGTGACTACCATATGTTTAGAGCATCTCATAAGCTGTCACGATGTGCCACGGGTTGTGTGTGAGTTGTGAGTCACATATAGATACGGACTTGCGTGCTGACTGATCATTGGTGCGTACAGGCCGTACGTTAGGATATAACTGCTAATAGATTGTGTAGAAGACTTGGCAGTTATTAAGGTTTAAATAGTATCGTGGAGTCGACACATGTATAGTATCATAAGGAGGGGGAGACAGTTATTAGCGTAGGGGCTACATGTTCAGTACACACACAGATTTGGGCCGATAGTGTCTCGTATGAGCGCTACTTACTGCCCCGGGGCAGATAGTGACTCGGATGAGCGCTACTTTCTGTCCATGGTCGATAGTGTCTCTTATGAGCGCTACCTACTGCCACTCTCTCTCTCTCCATCTATGCTGAACACCTATGCTCCTGCGTAGAACGTTGTCTTCTAAAGTGCATTATTCCACATAGAATGGTTAGGAACCTTTACGCATGTATATTTCCTATTGAGCTCTTACTATTCAGTTTATGGCATGATATTATGTGTCTTGTTTCGTCCCTCTGAGGACCTGGTGATCTCTCCAGGTGTGTGTTTCATGATTTCTTGCAGGTGCTCTAGCAAAGGCCATGTCTTTCTTCCTCCGTGATGATTGCTCTTGGACTCGTCACTTGCTCTCGCTAACTCAATTCTTTTCTTGTATATTTTTCCATAATTAATTTAGTTGGTAGTAGATTTGTCTCCGCCCAACTATTGTGTACATGACAAACTCAAAGTTGCTTTTATAACATTATTTATCTTCTTGGATGAGATTTAGTGTCTTGGTTTTCTACATTTATAGCTTATGTATACATACGAGTCGTATATTTACTCGTATGTATAAAGTTGGCTTAATACGTTTCTAGTCCTACTATTTTGGGACTGGGGCGTTATAAGTTGGGTCAAAATCTCTAAGGGCTTGTTCACCATAACATTGTACAGGGCCGCCTGTATAAAATATGCCCCGACTCTCTAGCATCGGGAACAGAGAAGCTGGCACGGGTATGAACCGCGCTATAATAATGCCAAGCCCGGATGCCGTCTAAAACGCTACCCTCGAAGCACAGACAGGAGCTAGGATTGTCTAGGAATATTTGACTATACCCAAATTGTCGAGAGAATCGACTGGGTAAGTAAGGCTCCAAAAAGACGGAGTTGCGATTACGATACACCAGATGTGCAGGGCGGATGTTCTGCAACCAGAGAAGCATCTTCTCGGACAAGAAATGGAGAGACGCAGCACCATCAAGATGTACGTCTCTTACTTCTTCGTCAGTAAAATGAGGAACAGACACAAAAAGGAGTATCTGTCCACTCGCGCCAGCGTCATCCGATAGGCCGGCATGGTAGTGTACTCCTAGGGCATACGACGGTACTGGTAGATGAAGGCATCATCAGCAGTCACGTCGTCCTCTGGGCCAGGCCTCATCAGAGACGGGCAATGAATTAACAGCCACCCCATCAGATAATGGTAGGACAGCTCGATTCATTCAAAGTCCTTCGCCGTATCGCGAGCAATGACTTTGGACGAAAAAGTATGGAGGCCACGATAAATGCTTCATACCATGGCAAGGAGTAGAGCTAGCCTGCCTCCAAAGACTAGCTTCACCGCGGAAAGGATCAGGTTGCGGCTGATTCTCTCAATAGCACCAGCCCCTCCCAAAACTACACAATTCCGCAGCCACAATATCAGAAATCCCGCCAGGAGAGCCTTGTCATACATCTTCTGGGTATCTTGATAAAAATAATTAAAGGTGTCAGATTGGCTCCCGAATCGATCACTCGTAGTTTTAACCCTCTTGGCGTTCAACACCTGATTATGCACCTCCTTCCGGGTTCGAGGACATCGAGGAGCAACCCGTCCTGAGGCACCTAGTGCAAACAGGTAGCTGAGCTAGGTCTTGGTGTGAGAAAGATTCCTTCTGAGCATCGTTCTTCTTCTTCGACATCTGTTGGCACGTGCTATGGTGACATAGCAATTCCCAGTAAACAGCCACAAAATTCGGGAACCGCTGCTCCAATTCTTCATTCGTAGGGGTATACGCCTCAAAAACTTCATCTTCCCAGGGCAGCTTAGAGACCTCACGCATCTCATAGAGAGCGAGTCCCATTTCTCCTCCACATGTGAAGAAGGTCCCCGTGCGGCAGTTGTACATCTCAAGAAGAGCCATGAACAGCTTCTTGTTTATGGGCATACCATAACAAGTGTCCTGTAGGTCATGATAAAGACCAATCACGAGCAGGAGTTCCTTATACGTCCGCAAGATCCACAAGGTCAAATTGATCCATAAAGGGGTGGGGTTCAACCAGTTCAGCAGTGACAGCCGACCAGTGGGGTAGGACCCCTTTTGAGCAATTTGGTTCATAAAAGTATCAGCTTGAGAGAACCGAAAGTTAGGACCCTACACGTTTATGAAACTGCCCGGGGCCAACCCCATCACAAAGCGGCTGATCGGTATCTAGCCCGCGACTACCGATCTTGATGTTTTGTTGTAATGTATATCACCCACGAACATCCCCTGCTGGCTCAGAGTTAGGGAGTCCACCATTTTTCTGTCAACGGGCAGTATATTAAACCAGGACAGCAGAAAATGACGTTCCATCTGAGTAATATGAATCGCCATCCCGTTGGAAGAAAAACTCCAACTTTCAGATAAATCTAGAACGCTGGAGTTCTTTACAGTTAGGGCATCCCCAAAGAAGAACACGGGTTTCAGATGCGTGCCCCCTAATTGCCCCGAGTTCATCATGCCCAAGAGGTAGAAGAAGGATTGGTTGCTGATGACCCTCAGCCTATCCTCAGATTGGTCTTTAGTAATTTGGGTTGACACATATTCAACCACATGGTCGAACCTCACACCCAAGGTAGATTGAGCCTGACCTACCAAGAGCTACCCTGAGGGATTGATCGGCAACTTCACTGAAAAGGAAAGAAAACAGAAGTCAGAAGATAGCCAGAGAAAACAACTTAATACTTGCCGAGCTTATGCGGCTCTGTTAGGTGGGCATTCATGCAGCCCAGGCCATAAGGTGCTTATGCGATCATGAGACGTCTCCCATGCAGCTCGGTCATGGAGCATCTCTCATGCGGCTCAGTCAGGGAGCATCTCTCATGCGGCTCGGCCATGAAGCATCTCTCATGCGGCTCGGCCATGAAGTATCTCCCATGCGGCTCGTCCATGAAGCATCTCTCATGCGGCTCGGCCGTGAAGCATCTCTCATGTGGCTCGGTCATGAGACATCTTTCATGCGGCTCGATCATGAGACATCTCTCATGCGGCTCAGTCATGAGACATCTCTCATGCGACTCAGTCATGAGGCATTCATGCGGCCCATACAGCATAGCTCATGCGGATTCGTCAAACAGAACTTGAGCAGTCCAGTGAAGATAAAAAGAGCATCAACTATGCCGAAGCATAATAGAGAAAGGCTCACGCATAAAACATGTGACATAGCCATTGTAGTTAGGATGTGGATTAATGCAATTTTTTTCCATCGTTCTTACCATTAATAGGAGGATAAACGTCGGGGTGGATCGAGCTCGCCGTGTTCGACGAGAAGGCAAGTCCTTTGCCCTTCGCTGTAACGCTGGAAGAAGCCTTGGGAGCCATGAATGATCGAAAAAGAAGAGAAGCGATGATTAGGGCAATAGAAAGATTGAAGAAGGAAGGAAAGAACCTATCTCCTTAAACTGCTCGTACTTATAGGCTGGCAAGGGCGTGTGAATCGATAGACATCGCTTCGAATTTCGTACGGGGCGAAGGATAAAGGCAACTCTTGGGATTCTATCTCCTTTCATGCAAGAGACGGCTCCGAATCATCAAAGCAAATCAAAAAAATTAATGCCGACTCTTGGGATTCTATCCAAAAGACGGCTTTAAATCATCAAAGCAAAAAGCAATTAATGCCGAAGTAAAGAGACGCCCACGTGGCATGAAGCCGATATACGGTCAGAGAAGCTTATGCGGCATGAAGAGCTTATGCGGTCTCGATGCTTCCTAAGAACATACCCATTCTTCTTATTCAAAGTATTTCAATTTTACAAATCAAAAACTTTGAAAGGGGTCTTGTAGAAGCATGGAAAAGGATGAGATTTGCTATGCGGCCCGAAAATCAATATGAAGCTTCATGTGGCTCAAAACCCAGGAAGCTTCATGCACCTCAAAACCCAGGAAGCTTCATGCGGCTCAACAAAACCCAGAAAGCTCCATGCGGCTCAGAAAGTTTTATGCGGACCAAAAGCAGCGGGAAGCCTTATGCGGTTCGAAATCAGCCTAAGCAACAAACGTCTCTCTATATAGCTGGCCATAATTACTCTGACACAAAAGTGACAACTCTGACAAAGATGACAGCTCTGACATGAAGACGAGACGTGACATGCTCCTAAAAAGACGAGAAAATTATCATGATATCCGGCACAGTACACAGTTCCAAAGAAGACTCTTCATGCGGATAGCCTATGAGACACTCTTCATGCGGCTCAGTCATGAGACAACTCTCATGCGGCTCGATCATGAAGCATCTCTCATGCGGCTCAGTTATGAGACAGTCCTTCATGCGGCTTGCTCATGAGACGTTCTTCATGCGGCTCGGTTATGAGACATCCTTTATGCGGCTCAGTCATGAGACAACTCTCATATGGCTCGATCATGAAGCATCATGCGGCTCGGTTATGAGACAGTCCTTCATGCGGCTCGGTCATGAGACGTTCTTCATACGGCTCGGTTATGAGACATCCTTCATGCAGCTCGGTCATGAGACGTTCTTTATGTAGCTCGGTCATGAGACACTCTTCATGCGGCTTAGCTATGGGACAGTCCTTCATGCGGCTCAGCCAGGATACATCCTTTATGCGGCCCACCACAGAGTAGCAATCGAGACACGTGGCAGAAATTAACCAAGTCTCGACAGTTTAGATTTACTGTAACAAACAGATCATGATCAATATCAACCAATCCCCAACTGTTCACCATAAACCGAGTCTCGAGGCACAGTTACAAAGGTGTAGCCCAAAATTAGCCACGTGGCTGTACACCCCATTCCTCATGAATTCCTATAAATAGCAAGGTGTTATTCCCTTGCACAGACAGACGGAGACACACATACATACAGAGAACATTTCTTCACCCGAGCCGAGGTTGCGTTCGATCGTCCAAGGAGTAAGGCAGAGTTAATAGCACTTTTCCGAGCCTCCACTGTAACCTCCCAGAATCTAAACTAAACAATTGTACTTAGATTGCTTTTCCTAGATTTTATTCCTAGGCTCTCTTTTGTACAAGCGAGTTTGTAATTGTAAGTCAAGTTCAATCCTCCTATAAAACTGTTCTGTTCTACGACGATCAATGGCAAACATCCCAGACCTCCATCTTCGGTGGGTTTGGCCATGGTATCCCAACTGGTCCAGTGGTATTTGTCCTTGTCGTCGTAGTGCCCCTAGAAGAACTTGGCGAAGAGGGATTCAAGAGAGTGGAGGACCTTCTTGGGGGGAGTTGAAGGCCAGGGTGTACAGTGGGATGGACGAAAGGGCGTATTTAATAAGGATTATCTTGCCCCCTGGAGATAGTATGGCATTGTGCCATTCCGCGATGAGTTTGCGGATCTTATCTACAAGGTGGTTGTATATACCTGAGTTGGACCTGCGGTACACCAGCAGGCAACCTAAATAAATGAAAGGTGGGTAGGCCGTGCCAAACGAGGTGATGTTGGAGATCAGAGCCGAATGGGTTATGTTAGTTTTGTGATGGATGTAGATGACGCTCTTGTTGCTATTGACTCGCTGACCGGAGCATCTGGTGTATCTGGCGATCATACTACGAACCACCTCGATAGATCCGATGCCTCCAGAGAAGAAGATAAGGATGTCATCAGCCAGGTGAGTGATAAATGGATAGCCAGTAGTGGTGTAGAAGTGGTGGAAGCCGGTCGTTCTGGTTATGCTATTGAGGCTTCTGCTGAGAGCTTCTGCCGCGATGATGAAAATGGTGGAAGAGAGGGGGTCCTCTTGTCTAACCCCGCGAGTAGAACAGAAGAACCCAGCAGCCTGACCATTGATAACGGTGGAGAACCATGCATTGTTGATAGATCTCAAAATAATGTCAATCTAGGATTTGGAGAAACCGAAAGCCCTGAAGACCCAGATCATGAATTACCAGTCCAGGCGGTCATATGCCTTCTCTATGTCCAATTTGATGGCAACGTTCCCTCCTATGGACTGGAATTTCATACATGTGATCATCTCTTGAGCGAGAAGAATGTTGTCAGTGATGTTCCGGCCTTTAAAAAAATTGCTTTGCTCTTCGGAGATGATCTTGGGGAGGAGGTTGGCCATCCGATTAACAATGATCTTGGATATGATCTTGTTGGTGAAGGTGCAAAGGTTGATAGGGCGAAAGTCGTTGAAAGTTTTTGGGTTGTCCTTTTTTGGGATGAGGATGATGTTGGCACAAAAAATGGAATTGGGGTATCTGGCCCCTTGGAAGAAGGCTATAGTGGCCTCCAATAAGTCGATTTTTAAGATGTCCTAACAAGCCCTGAAAAAGACACTATTGAAGCCATCAGGCCCTGGGGCACTGTGTTCATTAATGGACCAGACGACCGCCTTAACCTCCTCCTCTGAGGAGTAGCCGCCAAGGTCTCATTCTCGCTATCGCTGATGAGGGATAGAATCTCGGACAGGAGCGCAGCGTCTCTAGCGACAAGCTCTTTGGTGAAAAGGTTAGAGTAAAGTTTTCTACCGCTGCCTAAATGCCTTCCTGGTTGTCCACAAGGGCGCCATTGTCGTCGTGTATCCGATGTAATTTTAATTTGTTTCTGCAGCCTTTGACGCACGTATGAAAGAACTTGGTGTTTCGGTCACCGTCGGTGTCCCAGGTCAATCTAGCTTTTTATCTCCAGAAGTCTGTTTCTACTTTCAGCCTGGATTTAAGAAGAGCTCTGGCGAGATTGTGCTAGGCACGGGCTGCCGAAGATCGGTCTATGGCAAAAGATGCCTTCGCGCGAGTGACGTCGTCCTCCGTCTCCTTAATAGCCTGGAAAATGTCTCCAAAAGCCATTTTGCTCCAAGACGCTAATGTCGATCGAGTGGTTTTTAGTTTGGCAGCCATCCGGATCAGGGGGTCAAGCTCCAAAACAGAGTTCCAAGCGAAGGTCACGAAGATCTGGAATTGGGGGTGGTGATGCCAGAAGTCGAGGAAACATAATGCTTTTGAAGTGCTGGTGTGGTTGTTGCCGATCGTGATGAGAAGGGGGGAGTGGTCCGATTCGGTGGAGTTACGGTGGGAGAGGTTAGTAATCAGGCCCATGTCAGACCAACTGTCATTGATCAACGCTCGATCCAAACGGGAGTACTGCCGCCGATGTCCTTCATGCATGTTGCACCAGGTGAATGCGCTGCCGTGGAAGGGGATGGGGGTTAAGTTTCTATAGAAGATGAAATTGTTAAAATCGTCCATCGCCGACTGGAGGGGCGTACGGCCACCAGATTTCTCCTCAATGCAAAACACAGTATTGAAGTCTCCGATGCAGAGCTAGAGAGACCTTGGTAGGGTAAGGCAGCTTCCAGCAGGTCTTCCAAAAGCAATCTTCGCTCGGGGATGTCACAACTGCCGTGAATGGCAGAAATGATGGAGCGAAACTTGAGATCCGGGTATTCTACCCAACAAGAGAGGGCCTGAGGCGAATCTTTTATGGTACCGAATTTGAATTCGTGTGCTAAGAAAATCCAGTTGTCATTACAACCAGTGATGGCATGAGGAAATCCGAGTTTGAGTTGGGTGGCTTTAGTTTTTTAGGAATTTTTGGTTCAATAATGATAAGAAGGTCTATGCGATTAGTTTTCTTGAGGCTGAGGATTCTATTCAGCGTCGGCTTGTTCCCAATCCCTCTAACGTTCCAGGAGAAGATGTTAAGAATTCGATGTGGAAGTGATAGGGAAGTGATTAAGCTTCTTGGCAGACCTGGTTGTCATCACTGTTTGCTATTTTTTTATTTTTCTTCTTTATAGAGGAGCTTTTTTGGTGGTTGTGTCGGTGGCCCCGATGACTCCAGTCGTATTGATTGACCGGCCTGGTTCGCTGCAGCCATTGCCATTTGTCAAGGGGGTTGTCGAGTTATTTTCATATTCTTCCAGGGAGCTTAAGCGATTGACACGGTCCAGGAAACCCGCTTCCTTGGCCTGCCAGAATCTGCCGGTTAAAGAGAGGTCGAATCTGGGTTGAACATCCGCTTTTAGGGGGAAGGGGGATGAGGGGACCTATCTTCTGTCGAGGGGGTAGATGTCTCGGATACAAGACTGGTAGTGTGAGCGTCGAGGAGTCGGGAGTCAAAATTCAGCTCGGAGCGGCTCTCTGTCTGAATAGCCGCTGGCTAATGAGGGCGGCATGGAGGGTGGGAGATCACCGAAAGGGTGTACTGGATTCAGATAGGTTGTGGGTTGAGATGGTAGGTGGCTCTGAGGGAGCGGTGATGTCTCCTGGGTGATGAGTGAGAGAGGGGTTGTGTCGCTCGACTTGACAGCTGGTCTTGGGGAGACCGATTGGGCGTTTCCTCCCAGGTCGGACGAAGAGGGCTCACTGGCGATATCGGGATCATTGTCAGGAGTCAATCTTGATAGAAGTGCAAAAGAATTGTTGAGCGAGATAGCAGGTGGAAAGAATGGGACGATAGCGGAGCTGGTCATGACGGTTGGACGGGGACTGGGCAGTCTATTAGGACCACCAATCTGGAGGGGAGGATTGGAAGGCAAATTCCCACCGACCGTGTCTGGAACACGGTGAGCTGTCGTCGCCCGCATGTTGCGTGGGTTAGGCTTTTTCAGCTCGGGGTGGGCACGAAAGCAGTGTTGTATGGAGTGACCGCTCATCTGGCAGTGGTTACAAAAGATGATGTTGTTGTCATAAACCAGTAGTTGGCGGTGTGTTTGATTTTCGAGCTCGATCTCTATTAGTTTGGGTGGGTCATCGCGAGGTCTAACTCTATGCATATCTTCGCATAGTTGCATTTGGATAGGTTGCGGTTTTCATCTGCAATAGCTACCAGGGTCCCGAAGGAGTTGGCTATCCGTTTGAGGGCGGCTACGGGGAAGCAAACCAGGGGAAGGTTGGGGAGAGTGATCCATGTGGATATGATGGTCAAGTCAACATTGGGGTTAAAGTTGGGAGACCATTTGACAATTTTGACGGTCTATGTGCCGATTCTTGAAGTGCCCTTTGCCAGAATTAATGAGTGGTCCTATTCGGATGATAGGTGGAGGAACTTGTGCTTAGGATCAAGCGGAGCGATCTGGTAGGCGTCGGATAGGCCCCAGTTAGCGACAACTTCCTTGACTACGGTGATTTTCGGGCATCCGGATCCAAATTTGAGGACAAACGTTCTGGCGAATATGGCGGATAGGGAGGAGATCTCCAACGCGGCGAATGGGACACGGATGGGGTGGCCATCGGGAGGTGGCAAGAATACAACGCCCGGGAGCTGAATCTCAATTGTCGGAGGTGGTGAGTGCCTCCCACCATCTGGACGGAGGGTCTCTGCGTAAGAGGGGGCGCGAGGGGGGACCTCCGCTCTGGGGATAGATGAGTGAGATGGGTCTCCGGGGGGGACCACTGCGCTGGGATCGTCCGATCGGGAGGATTTCCTGGCCACGGCGGCGGGAGGGTGGCCGGCGTAGTGTGCCGGGGACGGAGAGGTAGTGCTACCAAGGAGGACGTCAGCAACAGGGAGAGTGTCTCCCATCGGCCTGAAGGGGGATCTAGTAGCATCTTGGAGGGCAACTCCGATCGTCGAAAGCGCCGGGTAGGGGATGGATGTCGATGTTGCAAGAACATCGTCAAAAGGTGCGTGGCGGGGAGGAAGGACAGTGAGGGAGGGGTGGCACGAAGCGTCGGGGGGGCCAAGATGGGGGCAATGCCAGCAGGACCAGGGGGAGTGGCGGTTGTCGTCGGGGGGGGGGGGGGTGGTATGTCTAGTGGAATAGCCAGGCCAACGAGATTGGCGCAACTCGACACGTGCACCAGAGGAAAGGAGGGCCGACGCCTGACGCAGGGTATGCCAGGGGGTGAGAGATGTCGCGTGCGCCAAAGAGGCACCGGACGCTATGCGTGCCTTGAGGTGGCACTGGGGAAGGGGGCGCAAGGCAGCGCGGGTGCAGACGGGCGTAAAAGAACCGTACCAGGATAGCTCGTGCACCCTAGGAAAGAGGGGGAGATGTCTACCACGTGATCCCCCGCCTCACTCGGATAGGGACGAGGGATGAAAGCCGAGTCAAGCACCAGCGGGCTGGCGGTAGGCGCGGACCAAAGCTGGCCAAGAGACCCAGGCGGGATGGAACAAGAAAGACCAGAGCATCTCTGCTCGTCGTCCGAGGCGAGATGGGTGGCGCAACTCGCGGGCTGTGCCGAAGAGAGGCCAGCTAGCGTCCTGCAAAGGATCCCAAGGCGGTCAGGCACAAAGCATTGGGTTGAGCCGGGGCAGCAGTGCTCGTCGCCCAAGGGAGGAAATATGGGCTTCTCGAGGACTGGAGCGGACAGCTAACAGCTGGTCCTCGGGACCTGCGGGAGTCACGTGGAGCTGTGCATCACCCAAGGGGAGAGTTGGGTTAGCTGAATCGGCTCCAGAAGGGTTAATAGGAGGCACGCTGCCCGAGGGTGGCGCCAGCGAGAAGACAGCTAGCGCACTGAAAGAAAGATCGTGCCACCCTGGCGCAAGTGGGCTGGAGGTTCCGGAGCGACTCTGCTCGTCGCCCGAGGCGCAAACCACAAGTTGTGCAGCGCCGGAGTGTGCGCCGCTCGTCTCGAGCACCCAGTTGCACCCAGGAAATCTTGCGTAACCCGCTCCCATAGCCAAGGGGCACAGGGGGGACCCGCCCATGTGGGCCTCATCCGGTCTTGGGAGATTGGAGGAGAGTGGACCGTGCCAGGATAGCTGGCTGTCAGAACCACTCTCATGTGCGTGAGCCGATGTGCCTAGGGGGCAGATAAGATCATAGGACAGCTAGTCTTCGAGACCAGCGGTCAGCACGTGGCCCTCTGCAAGACCCGAGGAAAGGGGGCTGGTGAGCCGTGCGAACCCTGAGACAAGGAGAACCAAGCCCGCATGGTTGACTGCAACGCCAGCAACGGCAGAGGAAGGGGCTGATAAGCGAGGGATAGACGAGGTGGCGGGGGCCGATCTGATAAAATTGGATAGGGAGGTCGGTCTCCGAGCAGGGCGACCTTCTCCGGTGGGGACGCGGACGGGAGAATCGGGGGGTGGACGGTCTTCGACGTCGGACCAGGGGCGATGGTCGGGAGGAAGCAGACCCACCAGCGCCCTATGAGGGCAAGATGTACTTCCGACCAGTCGAGGGAGGGGGGAGCACCAAGGATGGATGGAAAAGACGCAGCAGAGGGCGGCTGTCGCGGGGGCCTCGGCCGGGGGCCAGTATATATATAATAAGAGATAGTATATTTTCTTTCCAAAATTATATATATATATATATATATATATATATATATATATATATATATATATATATATTTATTTATTTATTTATTTATTTATTTATTTATTTATTTTATATATATATATATATATATATAAATATATATATATATAATATATATATATATATATATATATATATGGCGCTGGTGCTCCGGAGCACTTATTCTGTCCCCGCCCGTGCGCAGCTCCCAACTGGCGGCTCCTCCCTCCGCCCCCCCCCCCCCCCCCGGTTCCCCGATGTCGGTGCCTCCCCTTCTCCCCCTGTCGCACGCTCCTCCACGACCCCCAGCTCCTGGCGTCGCGTCGGGTCGCCCGACGTCCGTGCCCATGCCCGGTGGCCAGTGCCGCAATCGATCCAGTCGTCGCCGACAATGGAGTTCCCCCTCCCCGTCTTCCTTCCGTCATCCGTTCCTTCCTCGGCTGCCTCACCGGCGCCCTCGACGCTCCACTCCGGCATGGACTCCCGCACAGTTGGCCCTCGTCGGCCTCTCCACACCCGGAATTGTCCCGAAACTTCGATGGATCCCCGGGTCAGCCCGCGGCCTGCTGTTCGATCCGGGCGTCGCCCCTCCGCTTCGGTGGCCGCCAATCGCCGGCACCATCGAGCCCCTCACAATCGTTGTTACTCTGGGTGCCCCGGGGATTGCGCTTTCTCGACCAAATCCCCCTGCTCTAGGTTTGATTTCAAATCCATATCCCTCTCTCCCACCCTCGGGCTCTACGAAGCCTTGGCCATGCGCCCTCGTCCCTGTCGACGGGTGATGCACCCACCTTGCTCCCGATGGCTATGCTTCCACTCCCAAGGGTCATGCTCCCACTCTGTCGGGACAGGAGCCTACGCCCGCGGACCATGAGCCTGACCCCACTCCTTTGGGGCATGCGCCTGCCTTCCCTCGGGGCCTTGCACCCTCATCCGGATCTCCGGGACCTGCATCGAGGCCTCTCTGGCTGGGCTTTGCGCCAGCCCCCCAGCAGCTGGACAATGCGCCTTCTCCCCTCTCCCCCTCCCGATCCTAGGCCCTGTGCCCGTTGCCGGGTGTCTCTTGCGTCCGGCGCATTCACCCTCCCAAGTGCTATCGTCGGTGCGCCGGCCCCTCCTGGCTCCATCATGCTCCAGTCTTTGGACGCTTTCTCTTTTCCTGTACTAGCCGCTGGTGCTCGATTGGCCCTCCCCGCCGCCTCTACGGCTGTCTTCCTGCTAATTCCTATGCAGCGGCTCTTCGTCCTGATCGCAAAAGACATCTTGACCCCCAGTGGGGAGATCGATCTCTCGGACGTGGAATTCCCGACTCCCATCGACAATCAAAAAAATCTATATCCCCTTCTCCTCCGCCGAAATTTTCTCGCTGTCCACCTCCTTCGCGAAGACGTTCGTGCTAAAAATTTTCGCTGGCTGCCCGAAAACTGCGATAGTCAAGGAAGCTATTACCGGCTGGGACCTCTCTGCTGCTTACCTGGTCACCCCGCTAGACCCCAAACACATGTACCTCCACCCTCTCCCTCCGACTTCTCCAAGGTATGGGCCAAAAGCTCCATCAGAATTGCTGCTCAGAACGTTAAAATCGTCAAATGGACTCCGAACTTTAGCACCAAAGTCGATTCAACGATCGTTGCAGCATGGATCACCCTACCCAACCACTTCCTTGTTTGCTTCGCGCCTGTCGCTCTGAAGCGTATCGCCAGCTCTTTTGGGACACTAGTGGCAATAGCCGAAGAAACAAGAAACCTCTCCAAAGGCAACTATGCAAAGATCTGCATAGAACTTGACCTATCCTACGACCCTCCCCTCCCCCCCCCCCCGTCCAGATTCAACTAGAGCTTGGGGGTCTGACGCACTATCAAACGCTCGTGTACGACAATAACATCTTATTTTGCAAACACTGTCAAATGAGAGGCCACTCCCTTAAGCAATATTTCAGAGCACATCCTGAGCTGAAGAAGGCTGGCACCCGTCAACCACAAACTCAGAAGGAGGCTTCCACTGCATCCACATCCCCAACCCATCACCTACCTAATCTCTACCGCATCACCAATAATAGCAGCACGCCCCCCTCCCCCAGCCCGATCCGGCCACCGGACAGTGCCATCACCCCGTACAACCCCCCAAATATAACCCTCAATAACCCATTCACAATCCTCTCCTCCATCCGATCAGAGATCAACCCGGAGTGCCCCCTCCCCCTAAGCTCAAGCACAGATGTCGCTAATGGCTAGAAGGATGATGCACTCCCAGCGACAGACAAGGAGGAAAAACAGGCTCTAATTACCCTCCAGAGCAACCTACCTCAGATATTGGCTCCTCCAACATCGACATCGCCATCGTGGCCTATAGACCTAGCTTCGACTTCTCTGTGACGGACAGGTTTCAGCAAGCTAAGGATGCTGGTTTCCTGGACCCCAGTAACCCCCTGAGTGTACTGGCAGAAAAAGAATAAGAATTCCCTCCTTGCCGCGGGAGGACTCTGGAAGCCGTCCTCTAAGCACGCCTGACACGGAGGTGGGACCCGCAAATCCTAACCAGAGTGCCCCAAAAAACTACCACAAGAAGAAGAAAAAATACGACATAGAGCAGTCGTCGGCTATGATCACGAGGTCTACCGTAAAACTCAACAACCACCCACCCCTCCACCCTCCCAATGCTTAATATCCTCTCTTGGAACGTACGGGGGCTGGCCAATAAACCGACGCTGAATAGAATCATCAGCCTCAAGAAGATTCATAAGATCGACATCTTAGTGATCATTGAACCCAAAATACCTCAAAAAAGACTTAAAGCCATCCAACTTCAGCTTGGATTTCAGGCTGCGGTCACCGGATGCAACGATATTTGGATCCTCTTCGCTGCCGAGATCAGTTTCGGTATCGTGCAGGACTCTAGACAGGCTCTTTCCTGCTGGATGGAACATCCGCTTCTCCCAACCCGCTCCCTCCTCTCTGCTGTTCACGGAAGCTGTGACCTCCCAGAGCGTAGGATCCTCTGGAACACATTGCTGGAGACTTCCCCCTAGCAACAACCTTCCGTGGTTGTGCATTGGCGACTTTAACACTATCTCCTACAGCGATGAGAAGTCTCAGGGACGCCCGCCCCCACAACACGCCATGAATGACTTCAACAACTTTATCTTTAACGCCCATTTAAACACTCTTCCTTTTGCCGGCAACCATTTCACTTGGTGCAACATGAAGGAAGGCGCTCGTAGACAATACTCTCACCTCGATCGTGCCCTGACCAATGATTGGTGGCATGACATGGGCCTCACCGCCAAACTATCCCACCTCAACACTACCGAATCGAATCATTCTCCCCTCCTGATTGAGATCAGCAGCAGATCCAACTGCATCAAAAAAGCTTTTTGTTTCCTGGACTTCTGCAGGCATCACCCTCAATTCAGAAACATCGTCGCCTCTGCGTGGTTTTCTGCGGATGATACAGAACCCCTCACTCGGCTTGCAGCTAGACTCAAAGCCACCAGGAAGGCCCTTTCTACATGGAGCAAATCTGCATTCGGCAATCTTTTCCAAGCGATTAGAACGGCGGAGGATGACGTCAACCGTGCCGAGATCCAGTTTGCAACGGACAGATCCCCGCAGGACCGGTCCGCCCTCAACTTCGCCAGAGCTATTCTCAAGACCCGTCTGAAGGTGGAGACGGAATTCTAGAAGTAGAAGGCCAGATTAAAATAGGACTCCGAAGGGGGCCGTAATTCGAGCTTCTTTCACTCTTGTGTCAAGGGCCACAGGCATAAGCTTCATTTACACCAAAACTGTGACAGAAACAGAAACAAGCTGGATGACCATAGCCCATTCAAGAGGAGGCCGCCAACTTCTACTCCAATTTATTCTCCAAAGAAGCCATCGTCAAGGAGGATGAGTTCCTGGCCAAGGTCCCCAATTTGATCTCCGAAGGGGATAACGAGCAGCTGCTCACTCCCCCCTACGCTGAAAAAGTCAAGGCCCAGTATGGGCCCTCGATGAACTCAGCGCCCCCGGGCCGAATTATTTTTCTGGTGTATTCTTCAGATCTTGCTGGGATCATATCGCAGCAGACTTCCTTGAGGACACTACCGCATTCTTCCAAGGGGCTACCTACCCCAAATCCATATGCAGTGCTAACCTCATCCTCATTCCCAAAAAAGATAATTCGGAGACCTTCAAAGACTTTGGACCCATCAGCCTTTGTACTTTCACCAATAAAATTATCTCGAAGATAATCAACAACCGCATGTCTTCTCTCCTCCCTAAGATTATCTCCGAAGAGAAAAGTGGTTTCGTCCCAGGGAGGAACATCATTCACAACATCCTCCTAGCTCAAGAAATAATCACATGCATGAAATTCCCATCCAGAGGGAGAAACATCACCATCAAACTTGACATGGAGAAAGCATACGATCGTCCGGACTGGCAATTCATGATTTGGGTTTTTAGGGCCTTCGGATTCTCGGAATCTTGGATCGACATCATCTTCCGTTCGATCAGCAACTCATGGTTCTCCACCGTCATCAACAGACAAGCCGTAGGTTTTTTCACTGCCAGCCGCGGGGTCAGACAAGGTGTCCCTCTCTCCCTCACTATCTTCATTATCGCGGCGGAAGCGCTCAGCAGAAACCTTAAAAGTATGGCCAATACTCCCAGATTCTACCACTTCTACACTACTACAGGCTGCCCTTTGATCACGCATCTTGCCTATGCCGATGACATTCTTATTTTCTCTTCTGACGATATCGGATCTGTCGAGGTGGTTCACAGCACGCTTAAGAAATACTCCAGATGCTCGGGCCAACACAGCAATACCAACAAAAGCATTATCTACACTCACCACAAAGCAGATAGGATCCACTCTGCGGCGCTCTCCAACCTGACTTCCTTCTCTACTGCATATTCGCTGTTCTCCTAATTGGGTTGTCCGTTGGTTTATGGAAAGTCTAATTCAGGCATCTTCGTGAGTCTAGTTAGCAAAATCAGGTCCAAAATTGAGGGATGGCATAATGCGACCTTATCTCCGGGTGGCAAGTTGATTCTGATCAAACATGTCCTCTCCTCCATCCCCATATATACCCTTGTCGTTTGTGCCCCCCCTCCCCCCGAAAAAAGTTCTATACTCGCTCGAATCTCTATTCACCAACTTATATTGGGGTCACACCGATGGCAAAGAAAAGCACCACTAGGCCAACTGGGACACCATGGCCAAACCCACCGAGGAGGGAGGGCTGGGCTTCAGCAGACTACCCCATATCGTCGATTTCTGCTCTATGAAGCTGTGGTGGAAGCTCCGCTCGGACAATTCGCTTTGGACCAGGTTCATAAAAGCTAGATATTTAGACTTTTCCATCCCGTGACTGCCGTCGCCAACAACATAATATCTGCGACATGGCGGCGTATCCTCCATGGCTGATACCTCGCCGAACCCTTCATTTACCTCAAGCTTGACGACGGCCGTTCGTCGATGTTCCATGAACATTTGGCTTGGGGATGAGGCAGTCCAGCAGTCACCGACTAACATCCCTCCTCGTGAGATCTGTAGGACAGTGCCTCTGGATGGAGGTGGGACAGTGTTAGAGCGCGGCTTGGCACGGAGGCGGCCACCAGCCTCGCTACCGCGGACTTGCCAATCGTCGAAACCCCGGATATATTGTGGTGGTCGCCTAACCCTGACGGCACTTTCTTCTTAGCCTCGGCTAAGATTGTGGCGAGGGGCATTGGTTTTTATTCCCATTATATCGCACAGTTCTGGAAGGCATGCATACCAATTAAATGGTACATTTTGATTTGGAGAATCTACCGGCAGAAACTTCCCACCGACGACATCCTAACCTCCTTCGGCTTCAGCCTGGCTTCGCGGTGCCACTACTGCACATCCCATCAAGCTGAAACTGTGGAGCACTGTGATGACCATAGTTCGTAATTACGTATTTTGGAATACGTGTACATATTTGACTCGTATTGCATGTCTCCTAGCTGGGTTCGGCTTGTTTGGGTTGGCTTGGTTCAGCTTGGGTTGCTTATTGGTTCATCATGAACCAAGGGGAGAACCCTTACCTACCACCACCATCTCCATTTATTAACCCAACACTCTTTCTCTCTCCTCATTCACCCTTCTTCTTCCTCACCATTACTCTCCACCTACACCCAAGAGCCCTAGGCAAGTACAACTTGCTTCATGATGGATCTCAAGTTTTATTGTTCCATTCTCTTCTTTACATGATTATAAGTCTCATTAGAACTTGGAATTTTTGATTTTTATGGATAGATTCTTCTAGATCTACATTATAACTTTGGGGTTTCATAAGTTCATGGAGTTTTTCTTGGTTTTGATCTACTAAAACTTGTTATTTTCGAAAACTAATAGTTCCATGAGCAAGAGCACGAAATTTCGTGTTAATTTGGTTTTTGATTCACCTCATTTTGAGTTAAAATAAAGTTTTTATGGCCAAAACAAGTTTTCTGAATTTTTCATGTCGGCTGAGTAAAATTTTACGCATGGAATCCTGAAATTACGTATTTTACGCTGGATAGCATCCAGAATGTAAGATTTTACGCTGCGAACCCTGAAATTGCATAATTTACGCTGGATAGCATCCAGAATGTAAGATTTTACGCAGGGAACCCTGAAATTGCATATTTTACGCTGGATAGCATCCAGAATATAAAATTTTACGCTAAAAACCCTGAAATTGCGTATTTTACGCTGGATAGCATCCAGAATGTAAGATTTTACGCTGGGAACCCTAAAATTGCATTTTTTTACGATAGATATTGTCCAGAATATAAGATTTTACGCTGGAAACCCTGAAATTGCGTATTTTATGCTGGATAGCATCCAGAATGTAAGATTTTACGCAGGGAATCCTGAAATTGCGTATTTTATGCGGGATGGTACCCAGAATGTGAAATTTTAGGCTGGAACCCTCTCCTTTTGCGTATTTTACGCAAAATTTAATTTTTGGCGTAAAAAGTGCACAGAATGACTGTTTTTGCAAAGTTTAGCTATTTTCTAGCCAAAATTTCGAAAAACTTAAAACATGAAAGTTTTAGATCTTTATCTTGCCTTTTCGAATATCTCTGGAGCACCTCATTTTGAGTTCGTATGTGGAAGTTATGCCCCGTCTCCCCTGAGCCGCATAATTCCTCCACAACTCTTGTACCATGTTTATATTTAGTTATTGCATATACGCTTATATAAGGTTAAATGTTAATTTTAAATATGTTCCATGACATAATGGTGACCCATCGTGGCACACTCTTGACAGTGAATTTGACATGATATATATCTCGAATGTTGTTGCGACGGCTAGCATGTCATGACAGAATTGAATGGCCTGGACATCGTGGGTGATTGTGTTTGTACAAAATAAACCAGTATTGTCTTGCATTATGTCTAGGATAGGGATCCCAGAGTACCACGGTCAGGGATACCTACAGTAATTGACTAAGGCTTATAAACTAGAATAATTCAGTAGACATGAAGAGATTCCCAGCTACAGGCAATCCCGTTATCTGGGCGCATTAAGTGGACTTGTAGCCTACCGACGAGTAGGGCACATTTCCAGCACACAGTCACGTGTTGCATTCTTCATAAACGGACATTCGACCCGGATAACCGGATGGTCTGCAGGGCTTTTGGCTGTTGGAACAATCTTATTGCATCTTGCTAATAACTAGGCCTGTGATAACCCTAATTAGTTAAAAGTATCAAGCCGTACTCTTGATTGGCCGTGATTGATTGGATGGAGTTTATTCCAGCTTAGTCTTATCCTGATCATGTGCAAGATTGTGACATGACATGATTATTGATGCTTACCTTAACAATAACGATCGGGGGTCCAGTTCTGTTCAGGCGGAGGGTTACAACCCCGGTCCTTGTTTGGTTTAAGGGTTGTAACCTGGCTCCCGAGCAGTTCTGTATCCTCTCTTCGTTTATTGTCTTATTGCAACCCCATGCCATGTTCATGTTTTACCTTACCTTAATACCACGATTATTTATACTGGCCTTAACAATAAAGATTGGGGGTCCAGTTCTGTTCAGGCAAAGGGTTACAATCCCGGTCCTTGTTTGGTTTAAGGGTTGTAACCTGGTTCCCGGAGCAGTTCTGTGTCCTCTCTTCATTTATTGTCTTTATTGTACCAATAGTATTTTAGACGGGTTTCTATTCAGGTGAAGGGCTGCAACCCCGGTCCTTGTTTGGTTTAAGGGTTGTGACCTGGCTACTTGAATGGTTTTTTCGTACTCAGTTTACTGTTGTTATCTCTATTAGTATCAGTTTTTTATTTATTATCTTTAATATTCTATTGTGATATGCTGGTTTTAGTTCCTAAGTGAAGCCTCCTTTGTGGCACTTGCTCTTTCTAGGGTCTGACCCAGCTGGTTTTGTGTGGCCAAATATCGGAGCAGCACCAGAGGATCCACCTGTCTTCCAGCCAGATAGTGACCACCAGGCGTAACCCTGGCAACGAGTGGGTTTCTTTTTGTCCTCCCACTTTATTGTAAAAATTATTCTTTTGAGGTGTTTAGCCGGCGAGCACGTGTTAGCTCGTATTGCATCTTTAATTACTGTCTGCCTACGGGCTGTAACATGATTGATAGATCCTAGGGTTGATCATGTACGACTGAACTCTTGCTAATCTTGACATTTTGTACAACTAGCTTCATGATTATCCAATATATAATGTATGGGACGCCTTGCTATTATATATTTGGTGCTCTGACATCTTGTAACTATTATAGGCTTGTTCATGACCATAGGAGACCATTGGCTTGTAGTTAAACCCTCATGTATCTAGACAGCCGTGACCGTATAGCGAGGTGGGTTGCACTTCAATATACGTAGCTGGCTATGTACGCCTCCGCTCTCCAGTATTCTGGTTCTGGGACGTTACATGGTTTAAGTGGTGGCCTATGCAGGTCTTGTGAATCAATATATGTGAGGGTTTACCGAATAGATGTCTCAATCAGCACCCGCCCTTGATCTCTGCCCGTATCTTCTAATCCCTGAGATTCTTGACCTGATCACATGCTTGTATCGTTGATCTGTCTTGGTCCTTTCTTATTGTTTCCTATGTCGTCTTCTTCAGTGGCATTGTTCCTGGACCTATCGATCAGCAAGGCGGAGCACCTCCCGTGGACCAGAAGCAACCCGGAGATCAAGCCCAACATTCAGGAGTAGCCTTCAGAGTCATACCTACTGGAGGAGAGCCACCAGTTCAGCCCGTCCAGCCTGTAGAGCCTGATGATGGCACTTTGGTGGGTCTCATCAGGTTACTATTAGTCTTCCACGATCGTCGAGGAGATGCCTTGCACCAGGCGGTGGCAGACGCTTTAACCAGAGGAGGTCATCAGGGTAATAGCACGGCCAACAGCTTCAAGCGCTTGAACCCTCCCTTCTTCGACGGCAGTGAAGATGCGATCACTGCAGATGCATGGCTTCAGGACACAGAGGTAATTCTAGAAGCAACCAGGACTCCAGAGAACGAGAAGGTGGCCGTGGTGCGCCTACAGTTATTGGATCTTGCCCGCAGCTGGTGGACGGCGCAGGCCGTTGGATTAGTGGCCCCTATTGCCTAGGCATTATTCAGGGAGAGATTCTAGACCAAGTATTTTGACGCTGTAGCTCGGTATTATCTACAGACGAGGTTCACCAATCTGAAGTAGATGGGCAGGACGGTCGACGGATATGCGGCCGAGTTTTCGAGACTTAGTCGGTTTGCTCCTACCTTGGTAGCAACCGAGTTCGATAGAGCCTAGCGGTTCCAACAGGGGCTCCACCTAGAGATTTTGTTGGCAGTGGAGCAGTTTGAGCATCAGACCTTTGATGCAGTACTGAGGGCAGCCCGAAGGCATGAGTATACCTCCCAGAGGATTGTGGACAGGACCGGAGGTCGAAAGCGATCTCACGGACAGATGAATCAGTCATTAGCACCAGCCCCGGCAGCCATGGCTTTGACCATTGGAGCTTCGAGGCGGGCGGCCTCAGTAACGTCGGTTCAGTATTCCACCCCGACGCACCCTCAGCAACAGAAGCAGAAGCAGTCTACCGCAGTGGGATGTTCACACTACGGAAAGCTAGGGCATGTGGTATCAGAGTGTCGCAGAGCACAGGATTTGTGCTTGGTTTGTGGTACCCCGGACCACATGGTTGGAAACTGCCCGAACAGGGGGAGTTCATCGACCTTCTCTAGTCCTTCAGTTAGAGGAGCAGCACCAGTCCAGTAGCAGCTGCAGTACCCATTTTCGAGGCCATTGCCGACGCAGGCCCAGGCATTCTAGCAGCAGAGACCGCAGCAGTATGCCTAAGCCCAAGCCCTGATCCATAGCAGGCAGAGAAATTTTCAGCAGAGGGGACCCGCACGCAGAAGGCATGGTCAAGTGCTGGCCTTGACCATGGAGAGGAAGAAATAGCACCCGGTGAGGTAGTGGCAGGTACTATTCTCGTCAACACCTTTCCAGCTTCAGTATTATTTGATTCTGGTGCCTCGCATTCATTTATGTCTGCACGTTTCGCGACACGGATAGGGCTGGAGCCCGAGTCATTATCAGTAAGGCTCAATATACTCACTGGTAACGATCTTGTGGGAGTAGATAGAGTATTTTCCTCATGTCGGATGGTAGTTAGCGGTAGAGAGTTTCCCGCTAGGTTGATAGAATTCCCGATGGCCGATTATGATGTGGTCTTAGGGATGGATTTGTTGAGGGACCAGTATGCCAAGATAGATTGACATATTGGCAGGGTTATTTGTCACTACCACATTTCTAGTATGAGGGTATTTTTGTCATTTTTGGGGTAATTTAAATTTATTAGAATTTATTTGAATTTATGGGAATTTTTAGGATTTATTTTGGAATTGTTTGGACTAGGTTGACTTTGACTAGTGTTGACCCTTGTAGACCAACCTAGGAGCTAACCCTAGTTAGTATGGACTTGGTTAGGTTATATGACTCTAGTCTAACCTAGCCTAATCATTGGTTTGGTCATTAGACTCTAGTTAGCAATAGGAATTAGAAAGTCATAAGTCATGGCTTATGATTTAGAGCCTTGATTAATCATTTAACACATAGCCTTGTAAGTTGGCCCAAAGCCCAAAACAATTACCAAACCCTAATCCCTAGGAAATGTTGGCCGGCCACCCTATCCTTATTGGGATCATCACCCTATAAATACCCTCCTAAAATTTAGGGTTGCCTCTTTCTTAGGAAAGCTCAAAGTTTAAGAAGGTTAGTTTCTGATTGTATTTTAATCCCTAGAATTCCATTCCTCTTTCTTTTTCATTATAATCTCTTCCATTAGGTTCTAATATACCAATTCTTGTTGTCGTTAAGGTTCCTTTTCAGTTTGATGTGATTTGAGTGGATTGGGACATCAAGAGAAGAGCTATTGAAAAGGGAATTTTTCTTGAAAGTTCATCCATAGGTAACTTTCTTATTTTTCCATGAAACTTTGATTTCTTTTCATGATTAGGAAGCCCTAGGAGTCCCCTAAGTGTCTGCATTAGTTTCGTGTCGGGTTCCATAGGTTTCGTGTCCGTTCTGGACACGTATCAGACCCTGTTCAGAAGTGTTTGTCGAAATGCCTCAAAGGGCATTTCGATTTCATTTGTACAATATTTTTGAATAGAAAATTAAGTTTTATCATTGTTTATTGATTTTTATTCTTCTGTGGTGGTTATTGTGTCGGCTTGTGTCGATTTCGATGCATAGACACGCGTGGACACGCGTGCGCGCGTTCGGGATTGCATCCTCTGCTGTTCGGGGGCTCTAGAGGACACGACACACATTTTTAGGACACGAGACTCGACATACGCCATGAGGCCATGACTGACACGCCACGTGTCAAGTCCCATGTGTCCCCGTGTCGTGTCGAGGGAGGAATTGATCGTGCACGTGGATTTTACTGCCTGTGTACTGTTATTTAATACCCACTAATACGACTCTCGTATCCGACACTGACACAATATGGACACTGGCCAATTGGCCTATGAGATAGCCCTATAGGTGGGCTATCTATGTGGATGACCACGAGACATTATTGTGTCCTGTGTCATGTGCACGACACGAGTGCACGTGTGCACGAGGCAGTGCACTCGACAGTGCACTGTTATGCCCGTTTTGGGTTTTAGGAGTTTGGACACGTTTATGTCCTCTAGTATGGACACAAACACCTAGTGTGACACCTATACATTGTATGTTTTAATTACCAACCAATAGGTTCATGTTTTAGTTTAAATTTCCTATTCGAATTCTCATTAACCCAAATCAACTGATACCTATATTCTGTCAACATTTCCAGTTTTCTAATGTGAATTTGTTTGATGTTTTAACCTTTGTAATGATGTTAAATACTGGGTTTTAGATTCTAAATGTGTTTCCCTACATGATTCCCTATTATGGTTAAGTTTGTGTAGTGATTGGTGGGTTTTTTATTTCAATTTGTGTTATGATAGGGTAAACTGAATTAAACTCAGTTTTATGAGTCTTGATTTGGTTTTTCCTATTCCTGTACAGTTAGGATTGAACTGAAAATCTGAGAAATTCTTTTGTGGTCATAAACCTGAGTCACCCTTACATTAGCCTTGCAATGTTCTATAAATCTGGGTTTTAAATGGGCTTGTTGTAGTTGACTGAAAACTGGAAGAAAGGGGACTGACCTTCACTGTTCTCCTGTGCCTAGTTCACTCCTTTTTTAGTCCAGTTGTGACACCCTGTTTAGAGTAACACACACACACACACTCCACTGTTTCTGATTCCAGTTTCACATCACACTCACACACATCACTCATCCTACACACACACAAAGCCACTCATGTATGTCTCTTCACACACACATAGTCCTCCCCTCACTCTTTCATACACACACATATACACCATTACACTCACACACACACAGTTTACATTTCCCTCTCTATTGTATCCTATTTCTCTATGTGATTATATGCTATAGGTATATATATATAGGTAATGTGAGTATTTATATACATATGGTAGTGGTATATTTGGGTATCTAGTCTAGATACCTACATGGGATGTGTGGGTTACACAAATGTATGTGTATGTCTCATATATATACAACTTGTGTATGTATTATACATAGGTAATATATATTCATGTGTTAAGAATAGGCCTAAGTAATGTGGTATAGCTTGGTGAGCCAAGATTGGGCTTGTACAGTTTATTTGGACCTAGTATAGCCTTGTTAGACTAGTATAGACTAGTTTGACCTAGTCTAGACTTGGTTGACCTAGTTTGACTTCTAGGGTTGACCAGAGTTAACCAAGAGTTGACTTTGGCCTAGATTGACCTAGAATCATGTAGAATGCATAGTAGGACTTCATTTTACCATTTTGGACTTGTTGTGACTTGTGCTGTTCTGATTAGGAGCCAGACACCACTCCTCGGACAGTACTTTCATATTGGACACTCAGATACCAGGCGAGTACATTCTCTGATCATTTCATATCCTGCTTAGAATTATTTCCTACATTAAATTACTTTACTTGTACTGTCACGTTGGTCACACGGATTGGTACTATATGGATCCCTTCTTGAGATGTTATCCTTAGGGAGCATCGGGTACTACATGTTCTGTGCGTTTCACTTACATGGCGTATCACTATGCTTCATTGGTTCTTCGATCACTTGTGACATATACTCTTATGATCACAGAGTCTTCCTGGAATCCTTATCCCATTTATTGGGTCTTCTAGAATCCCTATTTATCGGACATCCATATATCACCCTTTGGGGGCCTGTGCATGGAATCATAACATAACCTGGTTGGATCCTTGTGTATTGATTGGGGGTACGGGGGAGTAGAAGTGGACATGTGAATAATACACCAGTAGTGTAGCATCAGAATCATTCCATAGTGTAATATCAGAATCATCCCATGCCATTTACATGTCCATGTTGTACTCTGACTCACTAGCCACATGTTAGTTCTCTATCTATAGTAGATATTTCTATTACAGCTTTCTCTCTATGTTTACATACTGCACTTCTTTCAGTACATGTATCTTACTTTACTGCATGATTATATTTTCTAACCTGCCATGAACTATTGAGATGTACTGTGCTCGCTCCTGTCCTGACTGGACCTGTTGAAATATTACAGAGGACGAGAAGGAGGCCTGCCTGGACACTTTCTACGGGGCAGCCTTAGATGACACCTGCGAGCTGGACCCTCAGGAGGACCCAGCTCTAGCTGAGGATATCACCCCGATTGCCTAGACTAGATTAGTTAGGCTTATCTTCTTTTATGTAGTCTTGAGACGTGTTTTAGCTAGACTTTATTCTGAGTTCTGAGTTGTATATATTCTTTCATTCTGTATCTGAGACCATGTACTTCTGGATATTTGCTGGGATTATCTTAGACTACTTTTTCATCTATTTGTTTCCTTGAGTTCTATTTCATATCGTGCTATCTCTTCCCTAGTTGTGATTGAGTTTATTACTGCTATGTCATCCCCGTTCAGGGAGTATAAACTGTTTAGATATATATTGTTAGATGTATGTTGACCTAGGACAGCGTTCTACCATCGACACTGCGGCGTAGGCTGGACGTAACCACGTCTCGTGCCCTTACACTAGGGAGCGGGTCGTGACACTGCTTTTAGCATCCCAGACGAGCCGGAGTTTTTTTTCTCCCGAGGCGAAGTTGAACCTTCTCCTCCCGTATTACGGATGGCAGTAGCAGCAGTACAGTTACCCCGGATCGTCGAGGAGTTTCCAGATGTTTTCCCAGAAGAGCTCCCAGGAATGCTGCCAGAGCGAGAGATCAAGTTCACCATAGACTTGATCCCCGGGACCGCACATGTGTCAGAGAGAGTCTACAGGACAGCGTCGTCAGAATTGGAGGTATTGTATAAAATGATTGAAGAACTCAGAACCAAGGGATTCATTCATACTAGTTGATCGCCTTGGGGAGCCCCGATGCTTCTTGTAAAAAGAAGGATGGTACGTCTAGATTATGTGTTGACTATCGTACCTTGAACTCAGTGACAATTAAGAACAGATATTCTCTCCCAAGGATAGATGACTTGTTTGATCAACTCAGAGGAGCAGCAGTATTCTCGAAGATAGATTTGCGGTCAGGGTACCATCAGATCAGAGTCAGAGAGCAGGACGTCCCAAAGACAGCTTTCAGATCCCGGTATGGGCATTGGGAGTTCCTTGTTATGCCCTTTGGAGCAACCAATGTGCCAGCTGTATTCATGGACCTCATGAATCATATCTTTATGCCTTATTTGGATCAGTTCGTAATTGTGTTCCTAGACGACATCCTGGTCTACAGCAAGAGTAAAGCGGAGCATGAGCAGCATCTCCGAGTTGTCCTCCAAATTCTCAGAGAGCACCAGTTGTATGCCAAGTTTAGTAAATACGAGTTCTGGCTCGATCGCATTTCGTACTTGGGCCATATCATCACCAGAGGAGGAGTAGAAGTGGATCCCCAGAAGATCGTGGCCATTGAAACGTGGCCGGTACCAAGCACAGTGGCAGAAATTCGCAATTTTCTTGGCTTGGCCGGCTACTACCGGCAATTTGTTTCAGACTTTGCTCAGATTTCAGCGCCATTGACTCATTTGACCCGCAAGAATGTGCAATTTGCTTGGACAGCAGAATGTCAGGATTCTTTTGAGAAATTGAAGCGAGGCTTGATGACGGCTCCTATTCTCACGCTTCTAGATGGGACCAGAGGATTCTCAGTGTATTGTGATGCTTCAGGCCGAGGTTTAGGATGTGTTCTGATACAGCATGGGAAGGTAATAGCTTATGCGTCACGACAACTTCGTGATCACGAGAGGAATTACCCAACCCATGACTTGGAGCTGGCAGCAGTAGTGTTTGCACTTAAGCTTTGGAGACACTACTTGTATGGAGATAGGGTGGAGATTTTTACCGATCACAAGAGCCTGAAGTATGTGTGCAACGCTCCAGTCCCAAAATACGTAGGACCAAGTACGTAGACATGCCAGCTGTATACATACGAAATACATGGACCTCGTATGTATACATAAGCTGTAAATGTAGTAATCCAAGACAACTAAATCTCATCCACAATGAAAGGAATAATAATATAGAAATCAACTTAAATATTTATGATACAATCGTTGGGCGGAGACAAAGTCCACTACCAACTAATTTAAATAGAGAAGAAATATACAAGAAAGTGATTGGTCGAGCGAAGCAATGACAAGTCCAAAAGCAATCATCACGAAGGATAGAGCGCAAGACATGGCCTTATCTAGAGCACCTGCAGAAATCACGAAAACACATACCTGGGGAAAAACCAGGTCCTCAGAGGGACGTAACAAGACACATAATATCATGCCAATAACTGAATAATAGAAGCTCAACATAAAAGTATACATATGACTAAACAAATAAAGGTCCTTAACCATTCTATGTGTTAATGCGTTTTGAAGACAACGTTCCACACAAGGGCTCCCGAAGCTAGAAACATGGCACGTTAGCGTTTCAACCAAGGCACTAGTGGCGTCTAGAGAAAAGTAAATGTACGGCCCATTAGCACTCGAGCGAGAACTAAGGGGCATCCAGAGAAAAATAAATGCACGGCCACTAGCTCTTGGGTGAGTCACTAACGGCATCCAGAGAAAAGTAAATGCACGACACATTTGTGTTTCAACCGAGGCACTAGTGGCATCTAGAGAAAAGTAAATAAATGCACGTCCACTAGTCTCTCGACTGAGTCACAAATGGCATCTAGAGAAAAGTAAAGGTGTGAAAGCCTCTGCGCCTAATAACTGTCTTCACCCTCCCCATGCACTACTCGTGCTGAATCCACATCACGACATTCCTAATAACTGCTAAGTCGCTAAGTCTTCTAGACAACCATAACTATTTAGCAGTTATTGTCTATCGCACGGCATGTGCGCACCGATGGCCAGTCGATATGTACGTCCGAGATCTATATGAGACTCGTGACTCGTGATACACAAGTGTCGGGCCAATGAATGCGACACAAACAAAGGTGGTCCCTTAACTCTAAGCCATATGCAACTAAAATATAATAATTTGCAAGTAAAATTTATATTTTCTAGAATAAGTAAAAATATGCATGATATTGAGCAAGAAATTAAACAGTGAAGGCAAGGTGTCTTGTCTGGTAGGACGCCTGGTGTATTGCAATGATCAAGCTGGCATGAACCGTGACTTCGGTGCAACAACTACACAAGGGGGCCTCTGTTGGTGGTACAAACCGGTGCATCGGGTCCAGAACGATCAATTTAGTAAGGGTAGACATAAGGAAGTCTGGTTTTGGAAGAGGATAGGAAATACGATAAGCCACGCTCAAGAAGTGGATAGTTGCCAGAATTTGGAGAAGGAATACTTATAATAATTTGGAACATAATACTTGAAAAGATATTTTATTAGTTAAAATAGTTATTTGAAAAGACTAGAGAATCATTGTAGAAAAGATATTTTTAGAAAATATAAAGTCTAGAAAAATTATCTAGGGTTAAGACTACACTTTGAAATTGTAGGACCAAGCCCCAATATAATATTTTTGTTACAAATAAGTTTTTTTTTAGAAAAATACTATATATATTTAATAACAACACTATTAAAAATACAAATGATAATAAATTTTTATCTCATAAAAATAATATTAACATGGAACAATGATTAATAAACTATAATAATGTGTACACATTGTTTTCTCTAGTGTAGATAAAAATAATAAATAATAATAATATAATAATAATAATAATAATAATAGGTATTAAAAGAAGAAAACAAGTAATAAACAACTAAACAAAAACAACAACAAAATAAAACAAATAAATAAAAAGAAATTACAACATAAAACAAACAAAATAAAAGGGGTTGTACTGTTCTCTCTCGGAAAGAGAGAGAGAGGGATTAAAAATCAAAAAGAAAACTAACAAGGGTTAGAGTGAGAGAGAGTCAGAGAGAAGAGGGAGAGAGAATAGAAAGAAGGATGGGAGGAAGGAGAGTGAGGAAAATCGAGTGGGAGAGAGAGAGATGCGGCGAGAGAGGGCGGTCGGGGCTCGGAGTGGAGGCGCGTCGGCGCCGGAGTAGGGCGGTGCTCCGGTCGCGGAGGCCGGCGCTGGATCGGTCGCGCGCGGCGCACACGCGAGGGAGGCGTTTGGGGGGTTTCGTCGGAGCTGCGTTCGCTCGGTGCGCGGCCTGGGAGGCGGCCGGGAACGGCGTTTGGGGGCGTCGCCGGAGGAGATCGGCTGGCGGCGGACGGCTTGCGGGGATGCGACTGGAGGCGCGTCTACGGCGACGGGCTAGGTCGGCGTTGGTGTGCGGGGACGGCCAGTCGTGGCGCACGGATTCCCTAGGGGACTCCGGCATCGGGCAGCGGCTGGCGTGGCTCTGGCCGGGGTGGTGTCGCTGGGCTGCAACTAGGTTAGGGTTTGGTTTTATTATATATTTTTTTTGTGATGGATTTTTGTGGGTGGTGGCCGTGGGATTTTGGTCGGTGGTCGGCTGTGTTGTCGTGGCCAGGGGCAGGAGTCGGGGCTGACAGTGGTGGTGTGGTCGGGTGTTGTCCGGGGACAGGGACGGTGGTTAATCGTGTCGAGAAGAGGGGAAAATTGGTGAGGGTGGTGACTGTTGGGGGTTTGCCGATGGCGACGTGGGGCGGGTAGCGACTCGGGCTCTGGCGGTGGTGACAGCGATGGTACGGGTAGGGTCGAGCGGTTGTGACCGTAAATCTAATGGTGGGCTCAGCAGACATGGTACAGTGGAGGATTTGGGTTGAAGGGGACGTCGGTGGCGGGTGCTAGTGGAAGTCGAAACGGTGGTGGTAGTGTTGCGGATGGTGAGGAGGAATGGGGATTGGTCGGAGTTAGCTAGGATAGACTTAGGTTTTGATTGCGTCAGGGATGTGTCCGACACGAAGAAAATGTATATGTAAACATTGGAATAAGATTGGAAAGACACTGACACGGTGCACACACTTGTGGTGGAAATTTGGAGAATAGAATACACGGATGAGTACCTGCCTATTTATAGGACGTGGGAATTCCCGTTTGGATAGGATTAGGAATATTTCAAATTCCAATAGATAATTCAATCTATAAATTTAAATTAATTTAATAAATCTAAATCCAAATCAAAATCTAATATTAAATCAAATAAATTTTTATGCTTTAGTTTAAAATCAACAACATAATTCAAACTCCATATATAGATATTAATTTACTCTATAAAAATAAATCCAAATATTAAATCAATATTTAAATGGCTACAATAACTTCCAAATATATTTCAAATTACCAATAATAATAATTTCGAAAATAATAAATATTTTTAAATGTATTTTTGAATAATAAAATATTAATATTAATAAATCTCGAAAATTATATTTTTATTAAATAATTTCAAAATATATGTATGCACGAATTTAAATTCTTTTGGCTTAAAAATCAATTGAGACAATTCAAATTCCAAATATCTAATCTATTTAAATAATTCTAAAAATTGAATCAAAATTTAAATTGCCAAAATATTTTCAAAATATATTTTCCAAAAATGCTATTATAAAAATTTTGAAAATACATTATTATTTAAAAATAACTAATAAAATATTATGAATTATATATATGCAAGCACGAGTAATACTTATGCTTTTCTAGTATACAATAGGAATATCATTCACCATTAATAACTGCATAAATGAAGGCTTCTAGTAACTAAAATAACAACTTTGAAATGATAGCAAAATAATTTTTATATATATTATTTTCAAACTATAAAATAATAAATAAAATATTTTTCTAAAAAAGTATGTATGCTCGCACATAGTCGTACTCGTCGAGCAATTTCGAAAAAACGAACTTTCGCACACGACGTACAATACGACTACGTGACGTAAAATACAAATTTTTAAATCAGCACCAAAATCGAAATAAAAAAATATAGTAGAAATTTAGGGGTTTTACAATGTGTTCACTCAGAAGGATCTTAACATACGTCAGAGGAGATGGCTAGAGCTTCTTGTGGATTATGATGTCAACTTGCAGTATCATCCTGGGAAGGCCAACGTCGTTGCAGATGCATTGAGCAAGAGAGCCGAAGTTTATTTCCTAACAGCACAACTAGAGCTGTTAGCCGATCTTCAGAAAATAGGTATAGAAGTTATCCTCCCTTCCAGTTTGGCCTTGATGGCCAGCATGCAAGTTCAGTCCACTATAGTCGAGAGGATTCGGATGGCGCAGTCAGCAGATTCCAAGCTTCAGCGACTCAGAGCAGAGTATGAGGCAGGACGAAGACCAGAGTTATATATCCATGAAGACGGTACACTTCGACATAGGAAGCGTCTTTATGTACCCAGTGGAGATATCAAACAGGAAGTCATGGCGGAAGCTCACAGTTCTCAGTATTCGATTCATCCCGGTGGCACGAAGATGTACCGAGATATCCGTCAGCACTTTTGGTGGAATGGCATGAAGAGGGAGATAGCTCGGTTTGTCTCTCGGTGTTTGGTTTGCCAACAAGTCAAGGCTGAACATCAGAGGCCAGCTGGACTTCTTCAGCCCTTGCCAATTCCAGAATGAAAGTGGGAGCATATAACCATGGATTTCGTGACTGGATTACCTAGGTCCCCGACCGGTAGAGATGCTATATGGGTTATAGTTGATCGGCTCACGAAGGTGGCTCACTTTCTCCTATTCAGAGTTAGTCAGTCGACGGCTCAGCTAGCAGGGATGTACCTCAGGCAGATTGTCAGGCTGCACGATGTTCCAGTCAGTATCACCTCGGACCAAGATTCAAGATTTACGTCGCACTTTTGGCGTAGTCTGCAAGAGAGTTTGGGAACTCACCTCAGTTCAGCTCAGTTTATCACCCGCAGACAGATGGTCAGTCGGAGCGCACGATCCAGACTCTTGAGGATATGTTAAGATCTTGTACGCTCGACTTCGATGGTTCATGGGAAGATCACCTACACCTGGTGGAGTTCTCGTACAATAATAGTTTCCAAGCCAGTATCCATATGGCACCGTTCGAGGCACTGTATGGTAGGAAGTGCAGATCTCCACTAGCATGGGACGATGTAGGAGAAAGGCAGATGCTTGGTCCCGAGTTAATCACTCAGACAGTTGAAGTGGTCAGGAAAGTCAGAGATCATCTTCGCGTTGCACAAGATCGTCAGCGCCATTGGGCCGATTCTCATCGGCGTCCCCTTGAATTTTCTGTCAGCGACCATGTATTCCTTAGAATCTCGCCTAACCGTGGCGTCATTCGTTTCGGTGTACGGGAAAAGCTTAGTCCTAGGTATATAGGGCCGTTCGATATCCTGGAGCGAGTAGGAGATGTGTCTTATCGTCTCGCCCTTCTGCCATCTCTGAGTGAGGTGCATGACGTGTTCCATATATCCCAACTGCGACGGTATATCTCGGACCCGAGCCACATCCTGGATCATTCAGAATTGGTTGTTGGTACCAACCTTTCGTATAAGAGGCCCGTATCCATATTGGACCAAAGTGAGAAGATACTCAAGATAAGACTATCAAGTTAGTCCGTGTTGCTTGGGCATCACTCCTTGGGTGAGTCAACGTGGGAGCGTGAGGACGATATCCGATCGCGATATCCCGACCAGTTTGACTCGTAAGGTATAATGTCTTTCTTATGCCTTACGCTCTAAATTCCTTGCTTGAAATGAATGATTGCATGGTAGATTGCTTGAATATAGCTTGTCATTGCCTCTCTAGCCTCTTAATTAAATTCCGAGGAAGAAATTCTTTTAAGGTGGGTAGAGTTGTGATGACCATAGTTCGTAATTACATATTTGGAATACGTGTAAATATCTGACTCGTATTGCATGTCTCCTGGCTTGGTTCGGCTTGTTTGGGTTGGCTTGGTTCGGCTTGGGTTGCTTATTGGTTCATCATAAACCAAGGGGAGAACCCTTACCTACCACAACCATCTCCATTTATTAACCCAACACTCTTTCTCTCTCCTCATTCACTCTTCTTCTTCCTCACCATTACTCTGTTGGCCCATTGGTCATATGGTCAACCTGATTTTAATAATTGATCAAACTCTGTCTGGATATACGAAGCTAGTCGGGACATCTCGGATTCTTGGACATGATCAAGATTGGCTATCCACTCCATTCAAGACTGAAGATCTGTTTGCCAACTCGAGTCTGTAATTCCTTATGCAATATATTTTTCATTTTATTTGAGTCTAGGAATATGTTGTACACCGAGTCGTACTGGCAAATAGGCTATCCCTAAATGAGTTCAAAATGTTTTTAAAATGACCTCTCAAAAAGGTTTACAAAAAGGTTTCAAGAATCACCAAAAGCTTTTTCAAAAACCCTAACTAAACCCTGACTTAACCCTGACAGAACTCGGACCGAGTTCGGCCAGAGTTCGGTTGGTGGCCGTTGTGATTTTGAATCTTTGGAACTTGGTCCTCCTGCAGTTGCGAATTTGACCGAGATTTGCTCAAAGAGTTCTGCCCGAATTCTGCCCGAATTCTGACAGAAGTCTGCCTTTGGAACTCCTATAAATAGAGAAGGATTTCGATCATTTCAATTCACTCATTCACTTTCAATCTTCTCTCTATCTAAAGCTTTCAGTCTTCCAAAGAGTTTTTCTAGAGCTTTCAATTTCAGATCCCAAGCCAGTTACAATCCTCTAGTCAATTTGCCAGTGCGGTACGGTCTAGAAGTTTCTGAGAGATTGTAATCAGAAGGCTTGATTGAAGAATACCTCTTCACATTTGAAGTTGGATGAGTTCTTCGTATCAAAGCTCGCGTTGTAGAAGTTGCAAGGACTTCGTAAAAAACATACGATTTTTCCAATAGTGGATTCAACTGGTAGCAAGAGTTCTACCGACTGGATTAGTCCTCAACAGAGGGATACCAGTATACATCGATGTCTTTGCGTTTGCTCTCTTAACTTTGCCTTTATATTATTTCAGTTGTGATTAACTGTGATTGTGCTGCTAACATTTTTAATTAGCATTTTTCCGCTGCCAACTCTATTCACCCCCCCTCTAGTATTACGCTTTACTATTTCGTTCCTACAATTGGTATCAGAGCGGGTTACAGGTAAAGCAAAGGTAACAGCGCAATTATTTATTCATTTTAATTAACTGTTATATAGATCACAGCACAACACATGGCAACTGTGAAATTCACAAGTGAAGGCCAGGCCACAAACAGACCCCCACTGTTTGATGGTACGAATTATACATATTGGAAAACACGGATGAGTTTCTTCTTGAAATCTTTTGACTTTGATTTATGGTCCATTGTTCTTGATGGCTATCAGAAGCCACCTCTTATAAATGTTGATGGAGTTTTAGTTGAAAAACCCCATAGCAGATATACAGGAAGAAAAGAAAAGGGCCAGTCTTGACGCACGTGCCATTAATGCTCTTTTTTGTGCTTTAGACAGAACTGAATTTAACAGGGTGTCTCTGCACAACGGCTAATGAAGTATGGAAGCTACTCGAAGTCACACATGAAGGCACGACTCAAGTCAAGGAATCTAAAGTCAGCAGACTTACTCAAGAGTACGAGGCGTTCAAAATGAAGCCCAACGAAACAGTTACACAAATGTTCGAGAGGTTCTTGGATATTGTAAATCCTTTGTCCTCCCTAGGCAAAGATTACAGTAACCATGAAAAGATTCGCAAACTCCTGCGAGCTCTCACCAAGAACTGGATTCCAAAGGCTACTGCAATCATTGAAGGGAACGACCTCACAACGATGTCCCTAGAAGTACTCATGGGTAAGCTACTCACTCATGAACAGGAGCTACAAGATTTTGAAGAGCCTACACCAAAGAGAAGACTATCGCCCTCAAGGCTCACACAGCAAAGAAAAGCTGCTGAAGATGACTCAGCATGGATCTGACGCTGAAGATCAAGCACTCCTAGCCAGGAAGTTCAAAAGATTCATGAGACATAGAAGAGAGTCAATGAAAACACAGCAACAACTGGTACCAAGAAGATGCTGTTTGCTATGGTTGCAAGAAGAAGGACACATGAAGAAGGATTGTCCCACAAACTCATCATCTCAAGCAAGAAGCAACAGGTGAAAAAGGGAACCTAAAAAGATCAACATCACGAAAGTAGCCAACACCAGCATATAGCATGAAAGTGAAGCCAGCGACTCAGAAGACGAACAATCAGAAGACGTTGCAAACGTATGCTTTATGGCATCCGATCAGGTACCTACTGAACCTGTAGTTGATACTTATGATGATTTCATCTTTGAGCAATTAGGATGCCAGTGACCTGATGACTGATTACAGGAACTGCGTAGTAAGTATCAGACCTCTAAGAAGGTACTCAAAGAGTACAAAGGTGAAATAGGTAGACTTACCGACCTACTAGCTGAGGTTAGAAATAATGTTAGTGAGTCTGGTGAGCTTTCTTCAATAAAGCTCTAATTACACGAGACTACCAAGTCATCTGAAGAGAAAGACAAATTATTGACCAACTCAAGGAAGAACTTTCTATAGAGAAGAAAAGTCTTCAATGTGCACAAATCAGAATGGAATCACTTACTTCTGATTATACTAAGTTGTATGACACTTCCAAAAGATTGGAAATTAGGTTAGGAAAACACCGAGCCTGCTGCTTCCTACCCTAACACGTGTCACTTACCAAAAAATCGGAACATTTCCAAGCCAAACACTGTCAGACCTAACCCTATAAAACCTTTACCCCAAAAGGTTAAGCCCAAACAAGATATAGTATGCTTTCTTCTATACTAGAAAATCCAAACCTACCAACCATGCACATCACTCAGCTTTCAACACTCGATATGCACAATGTCATTATTGTGGCCTCATTGGTCATATATCATCTGCATGTAGAATGAGAAAGCTTGTTGATTTAAATGTTTATGCTTGGATACCTAAAGCTAACAATTCAGGACCCTACAAGAAATGGGTACCAAAGGTTTCATCTGCAAACTATTTGTAGGTGGAACACCCTTCACATGCTAGAAGCAAATGGATCCTCGACAGTGGTTCTCACGGCATATGACCGGTGACGCTACCCTATTTGCAATACTGTCGAAGAAAAGAAGGAAGGCTATGTCTCCTTCGGTAATAATTTGAAAGGGTATATTATTGGTATCGGTGATGTTGGTAGATGCTTAATGGCCAAGAGTGATGAGAGTCATCTGTGGCATATGAGACTCGGTCACGCTAATATGGATACAATCAAGATTATCCACAGAAGTTAGTACGCGGTTTACCGGACATTACATTCAAGAAGGATTCGGTATGCAGCCAATGTGAGAGAAACAAAGCTACCAGATCCACATTCAAATCAGTAAACACAGTATGTACTACTAGACCTCTACAATTACTTCATATGGACTTATTTGGTCCTAGCAGAGTTGCTAGCCTCGAGGTAACTTTATGCTTTTGTAATTGTAGATGATTTCTCTAGATACATGTGGGATATTTCTTGACACGCAAGAATGATGCATTATCCGAATTTGTCACCTTTTGCAAGAAAGTTCAGAATGAAAAAGGTTACATGATCACTCGTATTAGAAGCGATCATGGTGGCGAATTCGAGAATGCTGATTTTGAGCAATTTTGTGACACACACGGCTTTATACACGAGTTCTCCTGCCCTAGGACTCCACAACAAAATGGAGTTGTGGAACGTAAGAACAAACTCTAACCGAAATGGCCAGAGTGATGTTAAACCAGTTTAGTCTACCCAAATATTTCTGGGCTGAAGCTGTCAATACAGCTTGCTTTGTGCTCAATAGAGTTCTAATTCGACCCAAATCGAAGAAGACTCCATTTGAGTTATGGTTTGATAGAATTCCCTCAGTCTCTTACTTTAGAATTTTTGGTTGTAAATGTTTTATTCTTAATACAAAAGACAATTTGGGAAAATTTGATGAAAAGGCCGATGAAGGTATATTTTTAGGTTATGCAGCCAAGAGCAAAGGATACAGAGTCTTCAACAAACGTACCATGATCATCGAAGAGTCAATCAATGTCACTTTTGATGAATTGAATCAAATGACTATTGATGACAATGACGAAGATACATCTGTACCAAGCTCAACTCCAGCTGATTCTCAACCAAGCTCTACACTAGCTGAACCTCCTAGAGAAGATCCAGGAACCAGCTACCTTCAGAATTTACCGAAAAGGTTGAAATTTACAGCTGATCATCCAAAGGATTTGGTAATTGGTGATATTACCAAGGGAGTAAGTACTCGGACATCCAGTAGAGATATTGTTTCTAGTGTTGCATTTATTTCACAGCTAGAACCCAAAACTATTGATGAAGCATGTAGTGATAGTTTTTGGATAGATGCTATGCAAGAGGAATTAAACCAATTTGAACGGAATCAAGTTTGGGAACTTGTTCCCAGGCCTATTGATCATCGGTCATTGGCACCCGTTGGGTATTCCGAAACAAACTGAATGAGAATGATTTAGTGACTCGTAATAAGGCTCGACTCGTAGCTCAAAGATACAATCAAGAAAGGTATCGACTACGATGAGACTTATGCCCCAGTTGCGAGATTAGAATCCATTCGCATGTTAAGTGCATTTGCATGTTTTCATGATTTCAAACTTTTTCAAATGGATGTGAAGAGTGCTTTTTTAAATGGTTTTATAAAAGAAAAGTTTTTGTAGCACAACCTTCAGGTTTTACAGATTTCAAAACCCAGATCATGTTTTCAAGTTGAAGAAAGCCTTATACGGTTTAAACAAGCACCTCGTGCTTGGTATGATAGTTTAAGTTCTTTTCTACTTGACAACGGTTTTTCAAAAGGCAAGGTTGACACTACAATGTTTATTAAATCTTTTAATGGCAGGCTGCTTTTAATTCAAATCTATGTTGATGATTATATTTGGATCTACTGATGAATCTCTTGTCAAGAATTTTCTAAGTGTATGCAGAATGAGTTTGAGATGAGCATGATGGGAGAGCTGAAATTCTTTCTCGAATTGTAAATCAAACAAACTGATAATGGGACGTTCATAAATCAAGCCAATATACAAAAGATCTGCTAAAGAAGTTCGATCTAGACAATGTCAAACCTATTGGCACTCCAATGGCAACTTCAACAAAGCTTGATTCAGATGAACAAGGCAAGCCAGTCGACACACGTAAGTATCGAGGTATGATTGGTAGTTTACTTTATTTAACTGCTAGTCGTCCAGATATAATGTTTAGTGTTTACCTGTGTGCACGTTTTCAAGCTAACCCAAAGGAATCACATCTGTCCGCAGTTAAGCGTATCTTTCGATACCTTAAAGGCACTTCTTCTGTTGGCATGTGGTATCCCAAAACTAAGTCCTTTGACCTTATTGGTTATTCGAATGCAGATTTTGCTGGATGCAAAGTTGATAAAAAAGTACAAGTGGCACATGTCATTTCTTAGGCAAAGCTTTAGTCTCTTGGTTTAGTAAAAAGCAAATTCTGTAGCCCTATCAAAACAGAGGCTGAGTACATCGTCGCAGGACGTTGTTGCGCTCAGATTTTGTGGATGAAACAAACCCTAGAAGACTATGATTTATTTTACACACATATTCCCATTTTCTGTGATAACACAACACTATTAATTTGACTAAGAATCCAGTATGTCACTCTCGTACTAAACATATCGAGATTCGATATCACTTTCTTAGAGATCAACATCAAAATGGAGATATAAACCTTGTGTACATAGATACTGAAAATCAACTAGCTGACATCTTCACTAAACCTCTAGCGGAAGATCGTTTCAATTATTTACGTCGAGAATTAGGAATTTTGGACGTCAATAATATTAATTAATTTTGTTTTATGATTATATATCATTATACAAAAACTGTGTTAGAGACAAGCCAATAAAGAGTCTGTCTGTCACCACAACTACGGTTGAAGCGAAGCGGTACTTAAGTTCCCCGGTGAACCTCCGCCAGCTGGGACAGTACTCCTACAGCTAATCTGAGACAGTCGCTGTGTAACGACATTTAATTCATAAAATAATATTAATTATGTAATTGAAGGCTAAAATAACTAATCTTTGAATTAAATATTTGAAATGAGACAATGAAAAAGAATGGCAAAATCAACTTTATAGAACCCTAGGCGAATTCGGCCAGAGCTCTGACCGAATTCGGCCTGAGTTCAGTTGAGGGTGTCTGGTTATATATACAGAACCCGAGCAGCCCTTCTCTTCATTGCTTCCAAACTATTTCAAACAGCAGCAGCAGCCAACCCGAGCATCAAAACCCTAGTTCTTCACCACCCTATTCCATCCAATCCAAGTGGTGAAATCTCTCCAAAATTTAGAATCGTACGGAGATCGTCGTTCTCTACGACATATCTTGATTTCGTGAGGTATAACTCCATCTCTCTCCACCTTTAATTAGTGCATTTTTATTCCAATTTGCACATATGGCACCTAAATTCAATCCATCTAAGAGAAGAAGACGACCCCTAGTGAGGAAGGGTCATCTTCGCATCCACATACGGATTCACTCTTTTCGCCGGTCCAAACGAGCGACGGTGCGTTCGACGGGTTTTTCTTTCAAACCCTCGACCAAGCCCTACTGTGGTATGGTGATTTCTCTATGCGATCCATATGCACAGGCGCTCCAGTCAAATGGACGGTATTTCCTGATCATCGTCACTTGTTTGAGGCATTAGGGTTACACTTATTTGTTAAAATATGCTTCCCTATAGCAACTAATGCCATTAGATTATTCTATTGCAATCTCATATTAGACACTTTCGATGTAGCACACGTATTGGAGGTATTAATATCAATTTCGATGATAGCCTCTTAGCGAGATCCTTAGTATCCCTAACGAAGGTGAACCGCTAGTCGATATCACTGATTTTGATTTTTTTCGAAGGCACGACACTCGCAAGTTTCAAAGCGGAACTCTGTGCACCTGATAGAGTACGCTCTGGAAAGTTCAAGGCTAACAACCTAAACTTGTTTAACTATGAATTGCATCGCATCATCTATTCCACTATCCTTCCAAAATCTACTTCAAAGGATGATGTGACTTCTCTTGAGCTGTCCACCATGTACCACATTCTTAAGGGGATTCCATTTTCTGCCCCTAAGACCATGATTCAGATGATGGGTCGTTGTCGTGCAAGAGATAGAAACTCTCTTACGCGATGATTCTCCCACGCATCTTTCAGCGCTTCGATATCGATCTGTCGACTTGTACTCAGGACCCTGAGCCCAAGTTTCTTCAGTTATCTCATCGTAGCATGACTGCTACAGCTCCACCTACTGCTCCTCCTACTGCACCTCCTCCACCACCTCATCAGTATGCCATGACATTTGAGGGCATATATCAGCATTTATCTGCTTTGCACGTCTCGATGACGGACATGGCTCGCGAGCGTGAGTTCCGCAACGTCACCCGTTATCAGGCAATGGCAAACTCCTTGGCTGATCTTCATTTCGCTCAGACTGGTCATTCAGCCGGTTCCATCCCTCGAGATCCAGCTTTTTCGGGTTACCGCTGTGAGGATGAGGCTATCCATGCCTACTTTCAGCCAGGTAACGCCTATGATTGGTATCGTGCACCTCGTGACTACGTTGGTGAGTTCTATGCTGGCGCCCCTACTCATCCTTCTGTGCTGGTACTTCTGGTGCTGGTCCTTCAGGACATGCTGGTCGAGCTGATGTTGGTGATGACGAGGATAGTGATGAGGAGATGTGATTTGATTTTTTAGTGACATTTTATTGTACACTTGGAAATGCTCCAACATTCCAAGTTTTTATCAGTATTTCTTTTATTTTTATCAGTACTTTCTAGTTATTATCAGCACTTTATAGTTTGTTTCAGTACTATTATCATTCATGGACATGTTTATGATGTTTCAGTTATGGCATTTCAGTTTATTTCAGCACTTTGTTTTAATTATTAGCACTATCTCTTTAACTACTTCTTCATTACAAACTGCCTGTGAAATAGCATGCCTGAGATTTGTTTTCTTGAAACAATACATGCCTGTTATGCTAATCTGTAGAAACAATACATGCTGAATGTGTTTCTCAAATTATTTTATGCCTTTTATATGTTTTCTCACTACTTGTTACTTATGCATTGATTGCGGGGAGCCTTCTCTTTTGCAATTATTTTGCTAAGTGACAAAGGGGAGAAAAATTAAAGATCTAACATTTCTTTTGAGATAATACAGGACATGAACAATTTTTACTTTTTGATATTTTTTGAACAAGCTTAGCTTAATGTTATATCATTCATAGTTTGTCAATTATCAAAATGGGGAGATTGTTGGCCCATTGTCATATGGTCAACCTGATTTTAATAATTGATCAAACTCTGTCTGGATATACGAAGCTAGTCAGGACATCTCGGATTCTTGGACATGATCAAGATTGGCTATCCACTCCATTCAAGACCGAAGATCTGTTTGCCTACTCGAGTCTGTAATTCCTTATGCAATGTATTTTTATTTTATTTGAGTCTAGGAATGTTGTACACCGAGTCGTACTGGCAAATAAGCTATCCCTAAATGAGTTCAAATATTTTTAAAATGACCTCTCAAAAAGGTTTACAAAAAAGTTTTCAAAAAGGTTTTCAAGAATCACCAAAAGCTTTTTCAAAAACCCTAACTAAACCCTGACTTAACCCTGACAGAACTCGGACCGAGTTCGGCCAGAGTTCGGTTGGTGCCGTTGTAATTTTGAATCTTTGGAACTTGGTCCTCCTGCAGTTGCGAATTTGACCGAGATTTGCTCAAAGAGTTCTGCCGAATTCTGCCCGAATTCTGACAGAAGTCTGCCTTTGGAACTCCTATAAAGAGAAGTTTCGATCATTTTAATTCACTCATTCACTTTCAATCTTCTCTCTATCTAAAGCTTTCAGTCTTCCAAAGAGTTTTTCTAGAGCTTTCAATTTCAATCCCAAGCCAGCTACAATCCTCTAGTCAATTTGCCAGTGCGGTACGGTCTAGAAGTTCTGAGAGATTGTAATCAGAAGGCTTGATTGAAGAATACCTCTTCACATTTGAAGTTGGACGAGTTCTTCGTATCAAAGCTCGCGTTGTAGAAGTTGCAAGGACTTCGTAAGAAAACTTGCGGTTTTTCCAATAGTGGATTCAACTGGTAGCAAGAGTTCTACCGACTGGATTAGTCCTCAACAGAGGGATACCAGTATACATCGTTGTCTTTGTGTTTGCTCTCTTAACTTTGCCTTTACATTATTTCAGTTGTGATTAATATTCTGTGATTGTGCTGCTAACATTTTTAATTAGCATTTTTCCGCTGCCAACTTTATTCACCCCCCCCCTAGAGTATTACCTTTACTATTTCGTTCCTACATATTCCCACCTACACCCAAGAGCCCTAGACAAGTGTAACTTGCTTCATGATAGATCTCAAGTTTTATTGTTCCATTCTCTTCTTTACATGATTATAAGCCTCTTTAGAACTTAGAGTTTTTGATTTTTATAGATAGATTCTTCAGATCTACATTATAATTTGGAGTTTCATAAGTTCATAGAGTTTTTCTTGGTTTTGATCCACTAAAACTTGTTATTTTCGAAAACTAATAGTTCCATGAGCAAGAGCACGAAATTTCGTGTAAATTTGGTTTTTGATTCACCTCATTTCGAGTTAAAATGAAGTTTTATGGCCAAAACAAGTTTTCTAGATTTTTCATGTCGGCTGAGTAAAATTTTACACAGGGAACTCTGAAATTGCGTATTTTACACTGGATAGCATCCAGAATGTAAGATTTTACGCTGGGGACCCTGAAATTGCGTATTTATGCTGGATAGCATCCAGAATAGAGATTTTACGCTGAGAACCCTGAAATTGCGTATTTTACGCTGGATAGCATCCAGAATGTAATTTTACACAGAAAACCCTGAAATTGCGTATTTTACGCTGGATAGCATCCAGAATGTAAGATTTTACGTTGGAACCCTAAATTGTGTATTTTACCTGGAGTATCCAGAATGTAATTTTACGCTGGAAACCCTTAAATTGCGTATTTTATGCTGGATAGTGTCCAGAATGTAAGATTTTATGCTGGGAACCCTAAAATTGCATATTTTATGCTGGATAGCATCCAGAATGTAAGATTTTATGCAGGGAACCTTGAAATTGCGTATTTTATGCTGGATGGTACCCAGAATGTGAAATTTTACGCTGGAACCCTCTCCTTTGCATATTTTACGCAGAATTGAATTTTTGGCGTAAAAAGTGCACAGAATGACTGTTTTTTGCCAAGTTTAGCTATTTTTAGCCAGAATTCGAAAACTTAAAACTGAGAGTTTTAGATCTTTGTTTGCCTTTTCGAATATCTCTAGAGCACCTCATTTTGAGTTCGTAGTGGAATTATGCCCCGTCCCTCCCCTGAGCCGCATGATTCCTCCATA